>VDFB02271358.1:275683674-276049820 GCA_007258455.2 Sequoia sempervirens
CTTACAGTGTTTCATATCATGTCCATTTTATCAATGATAATGGTAGTAAGAATTTGATCTAAAGTTAAGAGGTAAAAGATTATTAGGATCATGAGTTTTAATGGGAGGATAAGTGACCATTTTCTATTCTAGAAGTTGTGACATTATGTTATGTAGGGTATCGAGTAGGGGAGTAAATTGTCTAGCTGAATCCCCAAATGTAAAAGGAGTTGTTTTCTTTATATCAGCCTCTTGGGTAACAACATGTTGAGTTGGTTGAGAGGGATTTAGTTGAAGGAAGACTATATTATATTTCCTAAAGGGTTGATAATTGTTTTGATATGTGGATTCAAACTTTCTAGGATGGCTAGAGGTGGGTTTTGTTTCACGACGACTAATCAAGTTTTGATAATCATGAAAGGAAGAACACAAGTGTACAAAGGAAGAAAAATTCATCATGTAAAGCTTATCTTGTATCTTAGTTTGCAAGTTCTCAATGAACATTCATTGAAGGTGAGGATCGAGAATCTTTACATCAATTTAGGAATAAAGTGATTAGTAGCGTGAAATGAAGTCAGTAGCTTTTTCATCATCCTTTTGCTTACATATCATCAAATAAGATAAATTAATCTTAGGAGTTATATGCACTTTGAAATGGTTTATAAAGGCCTTAACAAGTTCATTGAGTGAACGAATTGAGTTGTTTAGTAATGAAAAAAACCATTCTAAGGTGGTATCCTTCAAGGACCTAGGGAAAGTCTTAGCCAAGAGCTTATCCTCAAGGACAAAATCAGTACATAAGGTGGTATATGTGGAGACATGGTTAGAATGATCTCCATTCCCCCCATATTTCTCAAACCTAGGAATCTCTAGACCTTGTGGTATTAGCGTTCTCAATATCTCCAAGGATAAGGGATTGATTTTGACATAGTATGTAGGTTGGTCATTTTGATTTTGGTTTATGGTGAAGATTTTCTTTTGAAGGGATGAAACATTTTACAAAAGTTGGTTGAGAATTGTGTCATTGGTTGTATTTTGAGATGGAGGTGAATATGGTGGAGGAATATATGTGTTCGAGGAGGAAGTGAATAGAATGCTTATGGGAGGTAAAGTGGTAGGAGATATGATGTGCGATGACACAAAGGTACTAGGAATGCTAGTGGAAATACCCAAGGTAGGAATGAGATTACTGGTAGGTTGCATTGTTGTTGTAACTTGAGGGTTGGTATAGGTACAAATAAAGGTAATAGTTGTGGGAGGATGAATTTGAGTTCCACCTTAACTTTGGACATTGTTTGAAGGTAAAGCATAACTAATTGTTGAGGTGACATGTTTTCTAAAAATATGAGCTAGGTTACACACAAGTTCTACTCGTTCACTTTCAAACATACAATGTATGTTATCTATGGTAGGAATAGTAGTAGTGGAAATTTTTTAAGCACTTAGTTGATTTTGTAGGTTTGCTAAGTCTTCATGGATTTGGATTATTTTTTCTTGCAGAATACTAGTAACCATTATTTCAACCCTTGTCACACTACTTGAAGGCAAAGAGTTGTTAAGGGTATGGTCCATAACTAGTGAACTAATGTCAATGCTAGGAGTGAAAACACTAGATAACCCAAGATCCATAACGATTGTGCTATCATGAGATGGCATGAGTCTCAAACTTCATCTCACTATAGTATTAACAATAGGAAACCAAGTTGTAAAGGTCATGCAAGGGACAATGAATGGATGCAAGATAAATACAATGAACACAAGATGCAATGAAATAAATGAAACAAAAACTCTTTAATCTAAAATAGAGATCTAACAACAAACAAAAACATAGAAATAGGGTTTTTATTGTTGTAAAATGCATATTTAGATCTGAAATAGGACTAAATTGCACAGAGGGGCGTATGAGTTCCAATCAGGTTTTTTTAGGAATTCAAATGCTATAAAATAGTCCACACAAAATACCTAGAAATCAAGTAAAACAACCTACACTGGGACTAAATCTCCTAGAGGGGCGTATGTGTCCCAGATTAGGGTTTTTGCACTAATTTCAATAAATTTTGAGTAAATGTTAGGTTTTTTGGCCTGAATGTTGTCTAGGCTAAGTGCAATTACAAATTTCAAGTGAAATTCAATGACATAAGATGGAAGAATGCAACCAATATGCATTTTTACTAATGCAAGATTTAGAGACCCTAGATGCAAATTAACTAATGTAGGACCTAATGCAAAGTTAATGTAAGCTAGATCTAAGACTATGACACACTCCAAATAAAAAAAAAGGTGTTCTAAAGGATAGGTTTACTAAAATAAAATGTGAGAAATAGATGTTCTACCTCTTTTAGGAGATGGAACACAAGGGTAGGGTTTTAGAACCTTTCCACCTATTTCCTTCAAGTTTCATTCAAGGAAACCTTAGAGATCTCAATCTAGGGATGGAATGAGGGAAATAGATCTATAATAAGGTGTCCTAGGGTATGATTAAAGATATAAAGGGGGTTCACCACAAGAAAAGTCTTGGAAATAAATAAATGTAATGATATATAAACCTAACTATGCAACTTAAGATATGAAGTTGAAAATCAGAAGAATGAACTAAGAAAAGACATGGGGGCACCTAGAAACCTGAATAATCTTGAAAAAACATTTGCACTCCTAAAATTATGAATTTTGAAGCACACTGGGATACATACACTAGTAGGGGCGATTTAGTCCCAATTGAGTGTTTCGATCCAAAACCAGAATCCAAAATTGCTAAACTATGATCTACAAAAAAATGCCTGAAAATAGGTATACTGGGACTCATATGCCACAAGTGGAGATTTAGTCCTAGTATTAGGGTTGATTTGAAACTTTGATATCCTCTAGTAGTTTCTTATAGCTTATCTCTTATCAAATCTTCGAGTTTGAAACACTGAATTGCAACCTGTAGGTGACTTTCAATGATCTTGCAATGTAGATGATAACTTTGACAATTTTGCAACTTTGACAACTTTCTCTAATCTTGCTCTTCAATGGATCTTCAACCTAAATCACCTAGATCTGCAATCACACATCAAAGAGAGAGATTTTTTTTTTTTTGTTAGTGGATAGGGATCTGCCTTGGTCAAACCTTGTTTTGGTAATCAAACCTTGAAATGAAATGAAATAGAAAGAAGGAATGAGGAACGAATAAATATGATATTTTGCAACTTACCAAACCCTTGAAAAAAAGGCTACAAAATTTTATGTAATGGATATAATGAATGTAGATCTTGAATCTTGTTTGTATGTTATGTATCTTGACTTGAATGCTCGCTTGAATCATAAAAACCTACAACACAAATGTTAGCTAAAAAACAAACATGATGCATGATGACTTTGACATGATGCTTGAATCTTGAATATAGCTCCAAAACACTTTATAATCACTCTTTAATTCTCTTTAATGATCTTATAATCATAAACTTGATATATATATAGGAATTACATATGTGTCAGGATTATCCTCAGAAAGATGCATTAATTAAGGCTCGTGAATGCAAAATAGTACCAAATAAGGCATAAAGAAGCCCAATTTTAGCAAGGAGGGCCCAAACAAGTGTGAAAATGTAAAGGGATACATTTTTCTACACTATGATACAGTAAGTGAATTTTTATGTTAACTGAAGTGAGTTTTTATTAGATCATTTTGTCTCATCATATGTAATGTTGACACTTATCATGATCTCAACCTTTGAGAACTCTTGTTTTCCTTGAAGATTCTTAAGTTTCATTCTGTATCTTTTTCTTGTTGAGGAATATTGCATATTATTGTTTACAAATCTCTTCTTTGATCATGTGGCTCATGTTTTTCATAATTCTAACATGGTATTAGAGTGTGGATTGAGTCAACCCCTTCTCGATTTATGAGGGGTTTTCTTCAAAAAGGGTTATAGGCTTCAAATCTAGATTCTCCATTACCTTTTTTTCCAATTTTTAGAGGTGGGTGATTTTTCGATGCATTTTGGCATGAAAAGGACCTCACTATTAGATTCAGGAGGTTGATTTAATGAATGTTGACTATAAATTTGCATATATTCTATCGGTAGCTTTTGAGGAAAAAAAAATTGCACATGGGTTGTATGGCCCCTTTACAACCTATGTGCGCCATTCAAAAAATTGAAAAAAAAAAATTCAAGTTGGTTTTATTTAAACTTCTTATTTTTAGAAATTTTAAAAAATAAAAAAAGCTATCAGATTTTTATAAAAGCAAGATTTAAATTTTTTAGTGGGGGTGATTTATTAGGGGGTACTGTAGGGTACTTGCGTATGTAGGCCCCTGTGGGCCCCATGTACCATGCAATCGACATACTATAAATCATCAACAACTTTATAAGCCATCTAATGGTCTTATTAGTATTGCTTGGTAGTATCTCCATTTCCAATGCTAGAATTTTTAAAGATTCAAATTATCAACACTGACGCCATCAAAAAATTTCCTAGTGGATTTATGCCACTTTTTTACTTTTTTGGTGCCTAGAACCTTTTCTGGATGACTTAGTTTCAATGGAATTTTCTATTTTTTCCTATATATTCTATCATCGGTTTTCTACAGGGAGGTTGTATTTTTTCTGGTGTCAGGGAATATTCTTGGATTTGGGATTGGTGTCTCTGGTAGGTTGGTGCCTACTTCATATTATAAATATTCATTATTATATTTCTACTTGTGAGAGATTCTCACTATGGTTTTTCCCTTTCTGAGTTTCCATGTAAAAATCTAGTGTTATGTGTGATCTTGTGTTGTGCTATGATTGTTTTACTTTTGGTTCAATGATCTTAATGTTTAAAATATTTTATTTAGTTGGAAAGGTTTTTGAAATTGTTGTAATTACTTTGATTTACTGATTCACCCCTGCTCTCAATAGATTGTGTTCCCCTTCACTTTGGAAACTCTACTAGGAACTATAGAAGCAATTTTGTGAGTCATTTAGTGTAAAAAGGAAGTAAAGGATGCAAAATTAGGAGTTATGAATCAGATAAAGTTTGGAAGAAGGTTCTAAAAAGAGAAAAATTAAAAAGAAACAATGATCACTCAAATTGCTCTAGATGCTCAAATAAAGAAGAATACATGTGGTTCATAGACATCAAAAGTTCTAGCCACATGATTGGAGATAAAAGTAAGTTCCTGAATTTCAAGAAATTTGAAGAAGGTTTTGTGACTCTTGAAAATAATTTTATTGCCAAAATCACTGGTAAGTGTATTTTGAGTCTTGATAGTGGTAGGACAAAAACTCATGATGTTATGTATATTGAAGAACTAAATAATAGTCTTTTAAGTGAAATTAAGATGTGTGATAAAGGTTATAAGCTATCTTTTAGTTCTAGGGGTTGTGAAATCCTAAAAACAAGTACCAAAGAGCTAGTTGCAAAGGAGAGCAGGACAAACAATAACATATATCAAAACAGTGACATGAATGGAAAAAATAGCCTTACTGTACAAAATGAAGAAAGTGTGCTTTGGCATAGAAGATTGGGACACATTAATTTTTACGACATTGTGAAGATTAGCTCAAGAGGAATGGTATAGGATATGGAAAATATTAACAAGACTCAATCTACTAGCTGCAAATCATGTCATGAAGGAAAAAAGAGAAAATTTTCTACTATGGAGTATTCTACAACAAAGCCATTATATTTGATCCATACAAATTTGTGCGGACCTATGAGGACAAAGAGTCTACAAGGAGATAGGTATTTCATGATCCTTATTGATGATTACACTAGAATGACTTGGATTAATTTTCTAAAAGAGAAGTTAGAAGCATTTGAGAAGTTTAAAGCATTCAAGGCACTAGTAGAGAATGAAACAATCTGAAGAACAACCAGATTTTTGATGTTAGATAGAGGTGGAGAATTTACTTCTAATTGGTATGGTCAATTTTGTGAGAATATGGGATTTGGAGGTAATTTTCTACTCCTAAGACTCCATAAAAAATGGAGTTGTAGAAAGGAAGAACTAGATTTTAAAGGAAATGGAAAGAACAATGTTGAGTCAGGCAAATCTACCGTATATATACTAGAGAGAAGTAGTTTAGATTGCAATGTATAAATTTTGAACAAAGATCAAATCAAAAGAAATTTTGATAAAACACCATATGAGTTGTGGAGAGGAAGATCAACTTTAGTAAGACGTCTCAAAATATTTGGAGGCAAGTGATACATCAAAAGGGATGAATAAAATTTGGGTAAATTTGATTCTAGACCTAATGAAGGAATTTTTCTTGGTTACTCTATGATAAGTAAAGCATATAGGTGCTACAAGCAAAGGCTAAAGAAGATTGTGGCAAGTGAAAATGTAAGAGTTGATGGAATAATGTAGTTTACCAGTACTCTAAAATTAGAAGATGAGGAAGAACTAATCCACAATAATGATGAAGATTTAGAATTTTTTACAAAGGCTCCAGAAAAGTATGTTCAGAAGAATCACTTTGAAGATCATATTATAAGAAATAAAGATATACTTAGGGTTCAAACCTAGAGGAGAATTAAGAAGAAAATGAGCAAGTATATTTTGCATTGATATCAAAGATATATCCTAAGTGTTATAAAGAAGCAAGCAATATGAAAGGTTGGATAGATGCTATGAAGGAAGAACTAAACAAAATCAAGAAAAATGAAATTGGTGAATTGGTCCCAAGACCTAAAGGCGAGAATGTCATTGGTACTAATTGGTTCTTTAGTAAAAAGATAAATGAAGAAGGCGAAGTGATCCAGAGCAAGGCTAGACTTGTGTGTAAAGGATATGCTCCCAGGTTGAAGGCATAGATTTTGAAGAGAAATTTTATCTGATAGCAAGAGTAGAAGAAATCAAGATGTTTTTAGCTCTTTCAACATTCAAGAATTTCAATGTATATCAGATGGATGTGAAGTCAACATTACTAAATGTTCATTTAGAAGAAAAGGTCTACATTGAACAACTTGAAGGGTTTCAATGCATAGACAATCTAGATTATGTATGCAGATTGAAGAAGGATCTTTATGGTCTCAAGCAAGCTCCTAGAGCTTAGTATTCTAGGTTGGATAAGTACTTGCAAGAGTAAGGGTTCCAGAGAGGAAGTGTAGATAGTAATATATACATATACACAAAAGGTGATAAACTATTGATTGTGGGGGTCTATATAGATGATATTATCTTTGGTGGAAGTAGTGATGAAATGTGTGATATGTTTTATAATGCAATGCAAAGTGAGTTTGAAATGTCAATGCTCGGTGAATTATCTTTCTTTCTTGGTTTACAGATTGCACAATTAGGAAAAGGCATATTCATTTCTTAGTAAAATACATAAAGGAGATGCTAAGTAAATTATTCAAGATGGAATATTGCAAATTGGTGGGTACACCTAGGGAACTCCATGTAAGTTGAGTATAAATGATGAATCTATGTTCTGGAAAACCAAACCTTGTATAGTTCCATGATTGGTAGTTTTACATGTATGTGAAATCATCTAAACTAGATATAATGGAGGTAATTGGAATGGTAGCAGGATTCCAAGTAGCACCTAAGGAAACTCATGTCAAACTAGCAAAAAGGATTTTTAGATATGTGAAGGCTACAAGAGATTTTGGCCTATGGTATCCAAAGAGTGAAAATTTCACTCTAATTGGATACATAGATTAGATTGGGAAGGAAGCATAGATGACTAGAAGAGCACAAGTAGAGGAGCTTTCTTTCTTAGTGATAGTTTGGTGTCTTGGTTAAGTAAGAAACAAGATTCAGTTCCTTATCTACAAAAAAAGTAGAATACATTGTGGTAGCTTCATGTTGCACTCAAGAGATTTCGATGAAGCAAAATTTAAGGAGATAAATATTGAATATGATGAACCAATTTTCATTCTTTGTGATAATTATACCAATGCCATAAATGTTTCAAAGAATCTGGTTATGCACTCAAGGACAAAACACATTGTGCAAGTATTATTTAATGAGAGAGAAGGTTGCAAAAAAAGAGGTGAAGTTGGTGTATGTTGAGACTAAAGAGCAAGTAGTAGAAATTTTCACAAAACCACTTCCTAAGGAGAATCATGAATTTATTTGGTAGAACCTGGGAGTTTTTTCTCCCTCATCTTGAATAAAGAGGAAGTACAAGTTGAGGGGGACCTTGGTCTCCTTTTTGCAAGAAGGCTTGGTGGTCTTGCAAAATATTTTTTAGAAGCAGTTTGGTATCCTAAAGAAGCTTTGGAGAATGTTCCACATTCCTCCACATTTCAAGATATGGCCGTGTGGTTTGGAAGTTTGTCAAAGGAAAGTGAGAAGTATGCATGTTTTTCTTAGAACACATAAGTTACAACAGGTGTTTCTAGAGCCTGTAGACTGAAGACTAGGTTGCTACAGTTAGGGAGGTTCAAAGAAATGCTCTGCATTTCTCCACATTTGAAGTTATGGTCTTGTTGCTTGAAGAATGAATTTATGGGGGGAGAAAAGCCACTAAAATTGGTGACCTTTTCCATTGATGTCAAAGAGGGAGAAAGAAGAACTCAAAATGCTAGATATCTACTAAGGAGAAAATGTGGAACTCTGTTTTGACACATTAGATTTGTCTTCATGTGTGTTAGACTAGTTTCTTGGGTGGCACTGTAACTTTTTTCTATTTTCCATCAATGACAAAGGGGGAGATTGTTGAATAGAGGTTGGCATTAATGTCAAAATAGTTCATTGTATCAAGGGTGTAAGGCTACTTGAAGTACATGTATATCATTATATTCCCCTATCATATCATTTTGAGTTGTAGAGATTTGAAGAAATATATGTTACTAGTTATATTTTCAAAAGTATGTTGTATGTCAAAAGATCAATGTGGTTGCATACATTATATATTGGTAATTCTAATGTCATATCATTATTAGCTATTGTATTTTTTGTGGTTTAGAAGCATGTTGTGTATCAAGGAGTAATGTGTATGCTTGGAATATCATGCATTCATCTATTCACTATGATAGAAGTGATTCAAAAGTTAGTACTATAATGTTTCAGTTTAGTTTCTCAAGGTAGAGATATTTCTCTGGTAATAAAATTATGGCCAACATTTATTTCAAAGGGCTAGTGTGGGTCTGTAGTTTGAGAGGAGAGTATTTCTACACTTTTCGTATTATATTCTTGAGTTTTTGAAGGATATGTTTAGTGTGCAAAAATATTGAAGTGATAGAAGATTCTTTGTGCCTACTTGTCAACTAGTTGGTGTATGTGACCTATGTGGTAATAACTAGTAGCATGCAATATTCAAAACTAGTGTGTGATGTCAAGATAAGACTTGGTTAAGGTCCCTGTGGTAGTGCGCGACATCATGTTCTTTTGACGACAACAAAATTTGATTTTGGACCAACCTACTACACATTTTACAAAATTTGAATTTAGGTCCACCCTATGTCATCCTAGTCATTTTTAGACCCTTGGCTGACATGGAAGAGTATTAATGTAATGTCATGCATATATTCCTCTAGTGTGTGGATGCATAATGTGTATTGAAAGTGTGAATCATAATTTTTGTGAAGCATAAATTGAAGAGAAGGTGGTGGAAATAGAAGGAAATTCAAGGAGAGTTGGATCAAAAGTGTGCACTAGTATCAGAAGATCATAAGGAGTGTGGAAGAGTATCTATAGAAAATTTAGAAGTGTATGAGATGTATTCAACTACTATTGAAGTTACACAAACTTTATCTATGTAAAATTTGATAGGATTGGTGTTCTACTTGCAATATTGATCTGTGTTAGGGATCAATGTCTCCAATTGGTTGGTGCCTATAGATAAAATAGAGGATTGGTGTCTATGGTAGGTTGGTTTCTACTTCATATTGTAAAATTCACTTGTATGTTCATGCTTTGTGAGGATGGATTTGGACAGTAGATCTAAGCAGTTGTTCTCAGCGTGGTTTTTTCCATCTTAGGTTTCCATGTATATTTGGTGTTCACATGTGCAAATGTGTGTGCTTATGTTTGGCTGAATAGGGGCATTTTTATGCTAACTAGCACACCAATGGTATTGTCTTGGGTTATTTTTGTCTAAGTAGGGGTGTTTTTATGTTGAATAGCACACCAAAAATGGTTCAAACAACATCAAAATTGTTGCCATGGCATGATAATATTTACAAGCTCAACTTTTGAGAGGTGGAAACCATCACTTGCAACTTGTAGATAATCTCAAAACTCTACCCAAAATCTCTACATGTGAAGGGTCTCCATTTCATCATTGTTCAAAGATAAATTGCAAGTCTAGAAAGGAGACACGACACTAAAAAATGGTGCAATAGTTGGGGACAATAGATACATGTTTCATTTCTTTTTATATTTTCACATAGAAGCCAAGAAAATGACATCATACACTCCATCTCAGCAAGTTGAACTATATTCAACACAACCTTTAGCACCTAGTCAACAACTAGAGGATAGTCAAATTACACCACCTAAGGCTATCACAACTCTTCCCTCCTATTTTTAATTCAAAATTATGATGTAGGGACCCTCTACCATGTGTTTTGTAGACAAGACCAAGGTGTAATGCAAGGAAATACAAGTTTAATTGTCTTCATCATGCACGTGTAGAATTGATATTTTAAAGGAATCATACATATTATGAAATAATAAGACCTCAAACCACTAAAAACACATTGCTATCCCACAAGCTATTGCAAGTTTTATTTATTTTTCTCCACTCACAACAACAATGGGCATAAGCCATGTGACAACTTAGATTTAAGGGAAAGTCGACCCTCAACATAACCCTTAGTAAAATTTGAATAAAGTGCCCATTTTATATGATTCGCCTTTGAAGACTATTTAAAACCTTTGAAAACATTACTTTTCCTACCATTCATGTACTTAAAAATATATAAAATATTTAAATATTCTAAGTAATTTTAGAATTACAACAAAGTAAAAATGACACCTTTAATTTTTTTCATAGGTCAAATGATGATATCATCACCACAGGCACAAACAACATTTGAGAGATAAAAAAAATTCAAGTATTATTTATATTTGACTCCAATCCTCTTCATATCATTAGAATTTTCATAGTAATATGATTTTTGGGGATTCCTTTGTAAATTGGGGCCTTTGATAGGTAGTTTACAAACTCTTTTTTTTGGACCACAAAAATTCTTCGATCATCATGAATTGGAGGTATAAGCTATTGATGACAAATGAAAAGCTAGTTTGTTGCAAAAACAAAATAAAACTTTTTAAGGGACCTTATGGACTCACTAAAAAATGTTAGCACATTAAAATTGTCATCAAAACTCGCTTGGGAGCCACAAAAAATGTATTTGCACACTTTTGACCAATTATAAAAACTTTCTACCAATCGGATTATGAGGATGAGCCATATAATTTGAAATTTTAATGGGTAAAAGCACAAAGCTATGTCACACTTTATAAAGGAAACAACCAACACTGATACAACTTTTAAACTTGAATCACTAAAAAGTGGCATATATGTTTTAAATTTTGAAATGACGTAAACTAGTAAAATATGTATTTTTTAGTATATTTTATGTTTGTATATGTTAAATTTTTTAATTTTTTTTTTTAAACTAGTTTTTAACACTATAATTTAGTTGTTGATAAAATGTTGAAAAATGAAGTTGCATGAGACATCAAAATTATTATAGTATTTAATTTTATTTTTTTCTTTCAAAATTTTTGTGTGTATTTATAACTTGAAACTTTAGTGCATATATATATATTTCCAATTTTGATAAATAATTATCTTTAAATAAATATTAAAATGTGTGTGAATCAAAAAATAGTTATTTCCATTGGACGCCAACTTTTATATTAAATATTTATCTAAAATAGAAAAAAATTATACCACCTTGAAATAGATTCTTTTATCTAGTGCATCATATTTTTTCAATTTTTTTTTAATAAGTTTTAGTATTTTTCCTTAGCATGGTAATCAACCTAATATTTTCTGTGATAACCTACTTTTAGTAAAAATAAAAAATAAAATATAAATAATAATTAAACTATTAAAATAAATATATTTTTGAAAATTACACTTATAGATCTACAAAAGGGTATTTTTATAATTTTTAAAAAATGTTATTTACATTAGTAGGAGTTATTGAAACTTCAAAATTTTCAAATAATTTTATTTTTTGGGTAAATTAGACTCAAAGTGGTGCTCCATATATTTTTAGCCAACAATTTTAGTTGAAAAAGTTGTGGAAATATCTTAGCTAGAATGAATCTTACTAGATCATATGTTTGACAAAAAATGATTTTTGGTTAGAAATACTTAAATTCAATTGTGTTGATAAGTTGGCTAAAAGTGTGATGCAACTTTGTGCTTTTACCCTAATGTCAAAAGTTTCAAGCCAATTGGTTGTCACGGGGCATAAAAACAAGCTTTTTTCACCAAGTCAAGGATGATTATGCGTGCTATAAATTCATCAAATTTGTAGTTGCCAACACAACTGAAGCTAATTATGTTGCAACTTCAGCTTCTTGTCAAGCAATATGGTTGAGGAGAATTATTATACATATAAAACAAAAAAAAAATGCCAACTGTTATATATTGTGACAATAACTCAACAATTGCTATCACCAAAAATCCTATTTTCCATAGTAGAACAAAATACATTGATATTCAAAATCACTTCTTTAGAAATCTTGTGATTGAGGGATAAATTGTAGTAAGGTTTTGTAAAACCAGCGATCAACTTGTTAATATACTCACTAAGGTAGTTTCAAAATAAACTTTTGAAAGATTAAGGAAAATGATGGGTGTTTGCACATTAAGCATTAAGGGGGACATTGAAGACACCAATTCTTTAATGACATCACATCATGTTTTTGAAGACATATATCTTCTTCTACCACCCATTTATGGTTGATAGTTGTTATTTTTGTTGTCCTCTTTCTATCCAATTTTATTAATATTTTTGAGAGATGTAAATGCATTGGTTTAAAAAATTTTGACACTTGCAATGTGCTATGACATTTGTTAATACATTCTCCTCAAAATCTCCACATAGTTGTATTTTAATAAAAAGGGCTTTCATTATTGAAAAAAATATTTTTTGGCTTGTACATTGCTAGGTTGTTCTAGATGCAAGTATTTTCTTGGAGAGGCTATGTAAGTGGACCCTATATGCTATTGTATTGGTTTAGAAGCTGCTAGCACACTTTTCTCCTTTTGTGACAAATTTTTCTTTAGTTTTTAAGTATTGTTTATTTTGTATTGTATGAGCTAGAGTATATGTTCAATATAATACAGGTCTTTTGTATTTCTTTCCAGTTAAAATTTACCTAGGATGGTATGTTTCTTTTTAGAAGCTGCTAGCACACTTTTCTCCTTTTGTGACAAATTTTTCTTTAGTTTTTAAGTATTGTTTATTTTGTATTGTATGAGCTAGAGTATATGTTCAATATAATACAGGTCTTTTGTATTTCTTTCCAGTTAAAATTTACCTAGGATGGTATGTTTCTTTTTAGAAAACAAATGGTAGTATGAGCAATACTATTATAAAACGCTCTAACCATATTGTAATATTTGTATTGGTGGTTTTTCAATGAATCAATAGTTTGCTTCATTGGTGTAGCAATATTTTGGTGATGTTAAAGGCTTGTTAGTTGTTAATATAGTATATGAACCCTCTTTTTCTTTATGAAATGTTTGCAATGGAAAACTTGTGATTCTACAATTGGGTTTTTCTTTCAAAACCAAAAAATATCTCCCATAGCATGCCTCTTTCAACCAAATCTAGTAACCAACAACTTCAGCAACATCTACCTCGGCCTTTCCTCCTCTAGACATTCACACTTATTGCACCACTTCATACTCAACCCCTTATTCATCACAAAGACTTGAGAATGAACTCCAAGAACTCTATTGCTTTGATACCATAATAGAGTTTATTGCAAAATTATATTATGAGATTGACTTTTATACAGATGATAGGTGGTGAACATAGTACATTAAATGGCACTCACAAGGTTCACACTAGATAACAAATTATGCACACATATCAAAACAAACCTAACAAACAAATAATAACTACTCAAACAAACAATATGGGTAAATGATGGAATATGCCAAAAGAGTTGGCTTAGCGCTCCACATTCTTCTTGCAATCAAATCTGGTGGTATGTAGGCCCTCCTATAACTTTGTTTTTTTCCCTTTCATTAATTACTATTTATAATGTGATTGTACTTATTATTCAATGTTAATTAGTTTGATCCGTTCCACTTTATCAACTCAAATCAATATAAATTTATTTATATCGAAAATTACATTTAATCAATTCATAGAAATTAATTATTAAAAACGCGTTATTTTCCATTTTCAAATTTATCTGATCGTTTACAGACTCAGACTGTCACACTTCTTATACATCAAACCATAAATCCAAAATAGAACCAAAATTCAACATGTCTATTCAATTACTCTCTTCAATTTATAATTAAAATACAAACATTACAGCTTATTTATCAGTGGCTTGCCAAATAGTACGTACTAGCGACAACTCAGCACGCACTTACAATTTTATTTGGGGTTTGCTTTTATTCTTACCGCTTAGGCAGCGGCTGTAGCTATAGCTACAGATTGTTAGTCAGGGCAACTAGGGGGTAAAGTTAACAGGATAGACGGCGGTTTTGTTGGCGTAGAAGAGGCCATAGTGTTTCTCTGTCTCGTCCCCTGTCTTGAGGTCCTCGTTGAAAAGAGCGAAGATGAAAGTTTCAATGCTCTTTCCGGGCCTTTTTGGCGTCCCTGCGGTGGACAGCACATGTTTGATCAGATTATTGTTGTAAGTTTGGGCATTGTCAATGGTAGCAATGGAGGCTTTTACCCCAGTGCCATAAGAGGGCCATCCGCTTTCTGTGACTACAATTGGAATATCGGGATATCCCATGCCTTCCATGGCAGAATAGATTGTGTCAACCATGGCAACAAACAAACTTGTGTAGCTCCGATCGCCGTCTTTGATAGCAGGAGCTGAGGGTTTGAACAAAGCGTTATCTATGTTATACGAGTCTCTGTTGCTGTCGTAGGTGAAATACGTGTACACATTGGCCATGAACGGAGACCCATTCTCCGCCAGGAATTGCAGAACAGAGCTCATGTCGTTCTTCACATTATCAGTGAAACTTCCCTTGGAAGGAGTGAGTGGGGCGAATGGCCCGATTATGTCGGTGGCGGCGTGGGCCGTTGACACCGTTATTTTATTCTGCAGATTGGCATTCCCAAGCGCGGTCAGGATGTTTTTCATCGCACCAACCAAATTCTGGTCCTTATCAGTCTTTCCCAAGACCTCATTACCCACGGCAATGTACTTGATATTGGTAGCAGGATAGTAGGCCTTAATATATTCATCTACCCACTTATTTGCTTCGCTCTGGTCGGAGGAGATCCTCTGCAAATCATCGGTAGCGACTCCCACAGTTAATTCGATCCCAGAATTCGCAAAGGCCTTGAGTACAGTGGGCTCTTGTTTGAAAATCCTATATTTCCCAATGTTGTTCGCTTTCAATAAAGTCACTACCTCCTCTTCTGGTGGCAAATTTGTTCCTGCCTTTCCATTATTGACTCCAATACTCTGTTCCTGAGCACCTGCACAAGCAACAAAGTTAGGGGACAAAATTCAGCATATGGGTCGATGCATATTGCAGATTGAATCAAAATTAACCAGATGAATTCCCATAAATCAGTTAAAAAATAGATTCGTACAGAAAAACCATCACTTGCATTCAAATTCAATATGTTGGGTTCTTAACGCTTCTACTGTTGACTTATTATGTAGTACAAATCTGTATTCATATTAGTATTATTAGCAACGCTGAAATAACTTACCTCCATGGATTGAGAAGCATAGAACGGAAATCCATGCAATCAGGACAACTTTCATCTGGAATCCCATTTAAGTTTGTGTGCAGGGTCTTTGCAGAGAGAAAGGCGATACAGGGAGAGACTTGGGGTGAAGCCCTTTTATAAGAAGATTGATGAGTCTGCACACATCTCCATCACATCGAAATTCATCAAATTCATGGCATGGTTTGAAAATAATGTATTCTTTGACTTACATTGTTTTAGATTTCTAGATTTTAATCAAAATTTGTGGCGTGGTTTGAAAATAATATAATCTTTAACTTATATTGTTTTAGATATCTAGAACTATTTGATGCATTTGGTGTGGTTTGAGCAGCTTTCATGCACAGAACCTTTCATTCACCGACTTTAAGCAAAATAAATCTACTCCGCGTGGACTTTGACCCCTTTACATGTTAAAGAGCCTTTCATCATTCTGCGTGGACTTTGACCCATCAACTTACGACTTAAAACTCCGTATGTGACGGCGATAGCGAGGGGTTCATCCAATTCAATGTTTCTTTGTTCCAAAAGTCAAGGGCAGACACCGTGTGTAGCCTTTGTCACCAAAAATGACGTTCCTCGAAGGGCAACTTTATTGCTACCGGCCACGCCTGGAATTTGATGGTTTATTTGACCGTTTTTTGCATTTTGGACCGTATATTACAACCTAAAAATTTATTAGATCGTATCATTTGACTTGCTATATTTTTATATAACCGTAAATATGACGCTTCAAATTATTATTAGACCGTAAAAATTTATTGTAGGCATATATATATAATAATGTTTATGATAAAAATATAAATTAGTTTATAATTGGAAATTGAAATAATTCTTTCTAATTTCACTTTATATTAATATATATGATTTATTATAAATATATTTATTAATTCAAAATGTATTGAGAATAGACTCTTTTCAAGATTAAATATAGTTCTTTCTAATTTTTTAAAGATTTTGACTTTTTTACTAATAATTATCATTGCTTTATATTAATATATATGATTTATAATATTTATTATAAAAATATATATTAATTCAAAGTCTTTTCAAAATAGAATATAATTGATTTTTAACTTTTTGAATATTTTAACAAGATTTATTTTCTACATAATTTAGAAACTTCTTGTTACAATTAACAATAAATTTAAGATTTAAGATTTATTTCTAATTATCAATATTTTCTAATTTTACAGTTTTTTAATATATATATAGGATATTCTTATGAATAACAACATAGCACAAATTTTCATTGTATTTTCAAAGCATTTATTTATAGCATTTTATTTTCAACAAGATTTATTTTATAGCATTTTGTGTACAGTGATTCTTAGCTTTGATTTTCTTCAATAGAGCATTTGGTTTTATTCGTGAGATGTTGAAATTTTGTTTGCCTTTTACAAATAATTTATAGTTTTAGATAAATGAATTTAAGATTAAACTATAAAAAAAATTGAACAATAGTAGCTAATTTCACTTTATAGCATTGTTTTTTCAACAACATTTATTTTACAGATTCAGCTTTGATTTTTTTAGAGTAGTTGTGTTTTATTGGTGAGCATTTTGAAATTTTAGATAATGAGTTGAATAAGGATTAAACTATTTTTAATTTTATATAATTATTTCTGGATAGGTTTCAAATTGACATTTAAATATGATTTTAGATAGATCAATTCGCGGATTGAACTATTTTTAATTTTATATAATTATTTCTTGCTAGATTTGATTGAAATTGATATTTAAATGTGTTTTTAGATAGACCAATTCAAACATTAAATTAATTTTAATTTTATTTAACAATTTCTTGGTAGGTTTGAAATTGATATTTACACATTTGAAATCAATAAATTAATTTATAGTCAAAATAGTAATACAATTTTACAAATTAGAGAATAAATATATGGAAAAAACAATCATATTGTGCAATATAATTATTCTTAATCTGATACTCTATACATTGTCAAAATGTAAATTACATATATATAATTATTTAATTATCAATAAAATTTATTATATGCAATTGGATTTACTAATTGAGTGCATGCATAGTTTCTAAAATTTGTAAATTTTCTAACATAATTATTTTATAAAATAATATTTTATAGATTACTAATATATTGATTTTTATAGGTACTTCAAATATTTTTTTTGATAGTTAAATTTTTTCATAAAACGTAAAATGACAGGTATTTAAATGAACAAACCGTCACAAAATTTTCATATGACAGGCAAGGGTGGCCGTCAAATTCCAGGCCTGCTACCGGCTACCTATTGTACCCATAGGTTCAATGGGCACGTTGATAATTTTTTAAAGAGTAATTTTTTATTAAAATTTCAATTACATGGAAAATGATATAATCTTTCATTAAAAGTATTATTTATAAGATGAAAATTATTGAAATAATTTTAATTGTATGATATAAAAATGATTAGAATTAAAAATGATTTGTTATTGTTATTTTTTTTCTAAAATTTATTAGAAGTAAATTATATTATGTTTAAAATTTTAAATTTGGTATTATAGTTGATGTCAATATGAGTGTTGTTTAGAGGGTGTGTTGGAATTAAAATACACTTCTTGATAGAATTTGGTAAATTTTATTA
The DNA here is from genome assembly GCA_007258455.2 of Sequoia sempervirens. Classification (NCBI taxonomy): domain Eukaryota; kingdom Viridiplantae; phylum Streptophyta; class Pinopsida; order Cupressales; family Cupressaceae; genus Sequoia; species Sequoia sempervirens. The sequence continues at coordinate 275,702,083 of VDFB02271358.1, forward strand.
TGAAAGGGCTAGGTTAGTGTTTAGTGTTGGAATTAAAATACACTTCTTGATATAATTTGATAAATTTCATTATGGAAAATAGTTTTAAATTTAGAAAGCCATGTTTAGTGTTTTAAGTTATATGCTTTCCTAATCTTTAGGATGGATTTAGTTTGTAAAAATAAAATATTTTTTTGCTATTATTTTCTAATATAAAAAGAGCAATTTTTTTAGATTATTCTAGACATGTTTCATGAAGAAGTTTTCTTGCTAAGCTAAAATAATGCAAAAAAGTTAAAATATGTTGATATATTGAAATTGGAACAAAAATAACTAATCAAGAAGAACCTACGACTAGAATTAGGAAGCCTCTATTTAGAATGCAAACACAACGCATAGGCTTTGGAATGACACACTATCATCTATACGACATGCGATGATTCAAAATCCAAGTAAACTCATGTTTTCTCCTAAGTCCTCTTTCTCAACTACACAAAGAACACACAATATACAACAACACTCTAGGTGATAAAATATGATGCATATATAAAGAAATATAGCTAAACCTTTATGTTTTAAAGAGAAAATATGAATGATAAAAAATATGCAAACCTTTGTGTAGTTGAACATTTTTCTTAAGTATTTATAGTTAAAAAGGAGATGAATTTTTAGGGCTACTTAGGAGCTTGGCAAGAGTGGTCAAGCTTGTATGTTGGTATTTTATCCTCTGCAAGAACCCAAGGCATAGAAATAATTGAAATAATGTGTGCTTTTAGTCTAAGCGTGTCTAAGGTCCTAAGAATAGTGATAAATAAAAAGAAATATATCAATATTAAATCCCTCGTCTACCATGAAAAACACCCTAATGTGTATAAAATAGAATAGAGTGATCCCACAATAGTGGTTTACAATTTTTGGCCAAACTGGACATTGAAATATTTTTTAAACTAAATCTTCACTTTCGGGCACCTATAGCGGCTAAATCGTGAGGAATTTGAAGATGATGTAAACTAGAGTTTTGTAAAAAAATTTCTATAGATTCTAAATATATTTATTTCAAATTTTTTGGAATCAAATTACACTTCTTTTTCCATCTCCCTCAAAAACTAGTTTTTTTTCTTTAGAAAATAACATTTTTAAAAAGTGACACTCACCGTATAACACATAATTTTTTTTCCATGAAGGATAAAATTCTAATTCTTTCAAATTTAGATTTGTAACTCCAATATCTAGTGCTTCCACTTGGTTAGATAGTTTTTATTGAATATTTTTTCTTTAATCAAGTTTCGAAGTCAAACCAATTACAATTCAGACATAGCGCGATTGTATAGCGTAATGTTTTTTGTATGTATTGATTTTTTTTGTTGTTGGATCAAGGACTTCAATATCTGGTGCACTCATATTTTTTAATATTTTTTTTTGACAATCTATTATTTTTCCACTTGTTCAGAAGAAAGAGCTTGATTTTTGGTGAAATACCTACATTCACAAGAAATAAAAAATAAATATAATAATAAAATTAAATTTATTTAAATTTATACTTTTTTGGAAGCTTATAATAAGGACTACATAATTACAAAAAATAATTTTTAAGTAAATTCATTTGATCCCCCAAAAGGTAAATCAAAAGTGGTTTTTTATTAGCATTTTGATAGGTGTAAAGGAGACTTCGTTATAGATATGGTTTAAAACTAGCGGGGTTCTATCCAAGGGGGTTTGATGTAAGGTAGTTTGATCAAACCCTATTCAATTAGAATGCTTTAAATGAAACTTTTTAAGGCTTAAATCATTATAATTTCTAAAAAATATGTGATTTCAACAAAAATCAGTTCCTTTTAAAAATTGTAAACCAGGTTTGTGGGATCACCCAATAATATAGTGGAAGGTGAGGAATCACCAAAGAAATTTTCCAAGAATTGAATGAGAGAGAAGTGAAGAATATACAACTAATAATATAACCAACATAAGGTAAAAATTGAAAGATACTATTGTCCCAAAGATTAAGGAGAAGAGAGGGAAAATGTTGAATATGTCTACAATAAAACTACTACTTCAAGCTTTCCATTGTGCTTTAGAATTTTAGCTTGTTACACCAATGAAGTATTTTCATTGCAACCAAAAGAGAGATAACTAGCAAGATGAAAAGAAGAGAGAATTATTGTGTAACTTAGAATAGTTTTAAAAATATTTGTGAGTATGTAGAAGAAGTGGAAGCTCAATAATCAAATTTAGATGCAAAACATGTTTTATTATATAGGTGAGTGTTACTATAGGCATTAGTAAGTAGCTAAGTGGAAGTAAACATTTTTAAAAAATTATGGGATGCTAGTGCATCACATGGATGTCCATGCATCAAGCTCACATCCTAGAAAAATCACTCAAAATAAAGCATGTAATCCCAAGTTAGTAAGTAGAATATGACCATGATGTAGAAACTTGACAATCTAGTGAAGGAAAAATAGGCTAAGGCTAGGCTTGAGACATCCCTATTTTATTATAGGAGAGTATATGGTAAAGAATATTCAAAATGTAGTGTGAAATTATAAGGATATGTAATTTTAGATATGTTACTTTTTCCCCTACTTTAGAGGGATGACAATGTTATCTGATATATGCTAAAGTACAAAAATGAAGTACTAAATGTTAGTGTGTTAAGTTTAACATAAGGAAATTAGTTTTTTACCGTATTGGGTGGTTGTTCACCTATTGCATTCTTTTTCCTTTAAAAGGTTGTACATTATGTAATTATGCCATCTCAATTTGCATTCACTTTTGGTGAAATAACGTGTGCTTCTCTCGTGCATTGTGAAGGTTTTTTTTGTTGTAGATGGTGATTTTGGGTTTGATGGTCTCCACCTACATGGTATCAAAGCCAACCATTCTACCCTCCATTCATATTTTTCATCAGAAGTTCTTGTGATCATTTATTTGTTGTGATTGTTGTATATATTCTCAATGGTGGTTGTTTGAACTACATTGAAGAAAATTTTGAGGCTGGAAATCACACTGTATGAAGGCTTGATGGTTTCCACTTTCTTATTAGAGACTACAAATTCTGATTTGTGGAAGTAGTTTCATTTTTGGAGGGCGAGTCATTACAATGTTTCATTTCATCTAAGGCAGGTATTCATCATTTTGCTTGAGGCTGTACTATTTTCCTGCATAGAGGTCATAGTTTCCAATTAAAGAATGCGATTCTTTTTTTCAATAGCCATGATTTGACCCCGAGGACGTGATATCTCCCTTTTTCCCATGCCGCACGTGAGAGAGTGGAGGACATAATTTCCTTCATTTGGAGGGCTCAATTTTTGTGTTGGAGGTGGTGTTTTTTTGCTAAAGAGGGCACAATTTATCTGTTGGAGGTTGCAAGTGTAATTTTGAAGGTAGATTGGTGGCATCGATTAAATCATAGGAGGGTTTGAAGCCTTCAACTCATCACTAGCCATTACAAATACTATTACCTATATATCGATAGTTGCAAAGAGGAGGCATCTCAAACCTAAGTGGGAATCCAGAAAGAAGATTGATCTATTGTGTTGTAGGATATCTTTTCATCTATTGCATGATTTTCCTTTACAACAGTGATTGTTGCTGATTGGAGGCATTGTTTGTGAGCGTGACTTTCCTATTTTTTGTGATTGGAGGCCTGATTCTCAATTTTGAGGGGGTGCTTTAAATCCTAGGTGTATTCTTAGTCATCAAGGGGTGATCTTTTTCTCTCTCTGATGTACATGTATTTCATCTATTGCAGGAGGTGTGGTTTGAGGCACATTTTCTTCCCATAGGTTGTGATCAATGTTTGAAGGGCACAATTTACAATTTGTTTGAGGCATTTCAAACTTGCAAGTGTTATTTCTCTATTTTTGCATGAAGAATTTTGCACAAGCACCCACATTTCAAGATCTACAAGGGGCATTTTTCTCATTGCTAGTGGTTCCAACATGATTTGCAGGCTCTTGAGGTGACATTTTTATTAACAGGCCCATGTGTGGGTGTTTTCTTGTAGGCTCACATGAGGACATTTGAATTTTTGGAGGAGCATTTGAAATTGGTGGCTTGTGTTTTAGTCAATTTGTAGGCCGATTCAACTTGTGGGAGACACCGATTCAATTTGTCGAAGGCACAATTTGTGTTTTTGCTAGTGATTTGGGGTTTTGCAGGCCATGACTCGACTGTTTGTAGGTCATGAGACATTTTAAGACCTGTGTGTGCCCATTAATTTTCTAAAGACATCCATTAATTCTTAGACCTCCATTAATTTGTAGGTTCTTTAAAATTACAAGTTCAGAGATTGGATTTGTAGTGTAGAGGTCGTGGTTTATTGGTGTGAAAGGTGAAAAATTGTGGCTTTATTTCTAGGGTTTAGGACCTAGAATGACATTCATCACCAAATTTCACTCAAGAAAAAACCCCTGAGATCTCAATACAAAAGAGAAAGAGATATTGCAAGAGGGTTGTTCTAGGGGCTAAATGCAAACTAAAAAGGGGTTCACCACCAAGTAAGAACTTGGAAAGACTAATGAAATGCAAGATGAAACACTAAACCCTAATTCAATGTAATGAAACAACATAGAAAACTACAAAAAAGAAGGTGTGCACCTGGGATATGGAAATGATTGAATTGAGATCTAAAACTGTGGAAAATGTGACTTTAATACTGAGTGGGACTCATTCATCAAGCTAGGTGAATCAATCTAGATTTTGGGTTTCTATGTGGGAACATGAATCTCCCAAAAGGGTCTCTGAATATGCAAAAATCTAAATTGCGATTGAAACTGGAACTCATTCACCAAAAGTAGAAAATCAATCCAGTTAGGGTTTTTTGAAGCTTCAAAGTCCAATCCTGCTCTTCTTTTTCTACTTTATCCTTCCTAATTGGTTTCCATATTTGAAACCTTGATTTGCAACATATAGGTGTTCTCCAATGTTCTCCGAGACTTGATGACAACTTTGACAACTTTGAATGATTTGACAACTTTTCTCCAATCTTGCTCCTTAAGAAATCTACAACGTAGACCTGCAAATCACACACAAAGGATAGGGGAAAATTTTGTTGGGTTAGTGGATAGGGGTTTTCCTTGGTCAAACCCCTTGTTGGTAATCAAACTTTGAAATAAAATGAAATAGGAATGGAGAATGATAAATGAAAAAAATATGATGTTGCAACTCACCAAACCCTAGCAATAAGAGGTTGCAAACATGTATGAGATGGCTCCAATAGATGTAGATCTTGACTCTTGCTTGAAGGTGATAGATCTTCAATGAAATGGTTGCTTGAATCACAAAATTCTACATCACAATTGTTAGATCCAAACCAAACATGATGCATGAAATCTTTGACATGATGATTGATGCTTGAATGTTACTCTAAAATTCTTGATAGTCTACCCTTGAAGACTCTTGAATGCTCTTGTGAACTCAACTTTTCTATAAGAATGCTCATTCAACTTGCTAGGTGAAAAATATATGAAAGAACCTATATTTATACTCAATTATGTAAGAATTCCTAAAATTACAACACGACAAGTTGACATCGGATCGAGGAGGATAAAATCCCACCAAAAAACTAAATTAATTTTGATTTTGGGCCACATGGGACTCATTCGCCCAAGGTGGCGAATGAGTCCCATCAGGCCTAAATTTTGGGACAAAATTTAAAAATGCTTAGAAATGTGTGAAACTAGGTTTGGGACCCAAAAATCTAGGTGGGACTCATTCACCCAAGGTGGAAAATGAGTCCCAAATCACTAAATTTGGGCCATTCAAGCTTGAAATAACTAAATTATGATTGTGTAATGATTTATGTCAAGATTATCCTCGAAAAGATGCATTAAATGAGGCTTGTGGATGCAAAATAAGGCCAATTAAAGCATAAGAAATCCCAAATATTAATGAAAATCCTAGAAAAGTGTGAAAGTGTGTTACAACATTTCACAAAACTTTAAAATAAGGCAATATTAAAGGTTAAAAATATGTTTATTAGGTTTAATTAATTAATAAAACCTTAGAAAAGTGTGAAAGTGAGTTATAACACTTCATAACACTTTAGAAAGGTACCATTTAAATTCATTAATTCACAAGGGCCCAAGACCTAATGTGAATGAGCCAACCACATTAGAACACTAAATCAGGGCAACATTAAGCTCAATTCAACAAAGAGGGCCCAAACAAGTGTGAAAATGTCCTAATGACATTTTTCGACACTACATTTAGCCCCCATTTTAGTAAGAGGATGAACTTGCTTCAAACTCACACTAAAGTAGATAAAGACACATCAAGAGGAGTCCAAGTGTGTCAATACCAGTAAGATGGGATGAAAATGATCAAAAGGAGTGATCAAGCCCATAGGATCAAGATCCCATAATAAACCAACATAGGCACAAAAGAACACACATGCGAATGATATAAAGAGCAACAACAAAGCACAAGCATACATTATCAAAGAGGAAAAAGAGAAAAGGTAAAAATAAAAGAGTCAGATCAAACTTTGACTGTTTGTCCATCGCAATGTGGATCAGATCTAGGTTGTTTGCCCAAAAAATGTGTGCTCACTCTGAGGAAACAAAAATCCCATTTGTTTGTTGGGTGGGTATATAAAATAGGTGAGACACATACACACATGGTTAGTATGCACTCATACTCACATGCAAGTAGCTAAGGGAAATTCATGCCTCAGTTGGGCTTCCTGTCAAACCATACAAAAGTTATACACTTTGATAACTTTAATAAGGCACCACACAAAAAATGGTTTTCGAGCTTCATGAGACAAGCAAAAATTTGTATGATTAGAGCTCATGAAAAAAAAAGATGGCTCTATAGGCATGCAAGCTATTTTATGCAAGGTGGCCATAGAACTGCAAATGAAAAATGAAAAATAGGGAATGTTCAAAGGAGCCTTACTTAGTTCATGTGAGGTCTTAACTTAGGGAACATTGTGCCTAATGTCTCCAAGAGGGGACCAATCAAAGAATACAAGATTATTAACTTAGGGGATGCAGTGTGTTACATCAAGCCACTGAGAGGAATGTAATATGCTAAGAGAGATCATGCTCCTGATGGAAAACACACCCAATGTCATCCACAAAGCAAAAAATGCATTGTATGAAATAAGAAAACTACACCATGAACAATGGAAAAGAAAAAATGCAAAAGAATAATACCAATGTATGCCCCCACTTTAAAGATATTGCTAAACACCATGCCATGAGAAATTACTTTAAAGTAGCAAATGATAAATGCTAGCAATAAAGAAGACATGAGAGCTAACTTGGAAAGCCCTATGCCAAGTAGTATGTTTTTGAGAAAAACTACGTCATGCAAAAGAAAAGGAAAAGAGAGGGGTTTCCCCCAAAATAAAAACATCAAACACATAAGGGATCTATGGATTTGGGGTAAGTATATTCTTGCTGCAATAATTTTAGAGATCTCATAACTATCATCATTCCTCGAATACACATAGAACTAGAAGAATGACATAAAGAGAGTGAAAACAAAGAAAAACCTTTTGGGTCAACATGGAAGAGGCATGAATGTCTTGATGCCTTGCATCATCCCTAAAAGGAAAAAACAAGACAAATGAAAAAGAGGTAAATAAAAAAGAAAAGGAAAATCCTTTTGGGTCAATATGGAAGAGACATGAATGTCCTAACACCTTATTTCATCCCCAAAAAGAAAACACAAGACAAATGAAAAGGGAGAAAAGGTGAAAAGATGAAAGATTAATGACATAGAGAAAAATGAAGGTACAAATAAAGGAATTTCACAAAGAGAGACACATCGAACAAAACAACATAGGGGATCACAATATGTATATGCAATCAAAAAATGAAAAAAAAGAAAGAAATAATGCAAAAGAATAGTAAGGAACATGTGGGTCAACCTATGAGTAGGTTTTCCACATCTCAATCATGCTCATTATATACCAAAGGCGAACAACTAGCTAAAGGAACAATAACAAGTTTTGAACTAGGGTCATTACCAAGTTCAACACTCCTTTTAGGAGAATTGTTGTTTAAGCTCACGGAAGAGGAAAACAATATATTAAATTCATTATGTACCTCTTAATCAATCTTAGCAACCTTGTCATCGTCATCCAAGTTAATCACAACAAGAGGTCTAATGATAATGTCCATGGAAGAGTTCAAATCTTGTTGTGGTTGTTGTATTGGATTCTTTTGTTTCAAGGCGAGAGTAGGGTCAGCATGCATTGTTTCAGTCAAGTTTGGATTTTGATTTTCTTTGTTTAATTCTTCATGTAACCTATGAGCAAGGGCATGAAATCTACACCTATGCTCTCTAGCACCTTTGTTTATTTTAGTTTGATTTTCAAGTTGTGTTTGTGTAGGTGTGGGTTGGTCAACTATAGGTTCTTTTCTTCCTTAAGCAGAGCAATAGAAGGAACCACAGGAGGTTGTTCAACCACTTTCTCTTTGACTTTGTAAACTTGTTTTATTCTAGGAGGTGTGACATGGTTGTTTTCAATGTCTCTTGGTCTTTTGTAGGAGGTAGGTGAAGGTTCTATGTTAGGTTGGTCTTGGTTGTTTGGAATTTCTTTAGGCTCGATCATGGTTTCATCTAGGATGGTAGGCTCAGTGGTGGGTGGGTACATGTTTCAGAGGGATAGTTCTGCTATCTTATTTGCCTTGAACTTTTGATAAGACAAGAAAAAGAAGTCTTCTCATGGTTTTAAAGGCTCTATAGGCTCAGGCCAAAATAAATCTAAGGAAAAGTTTCTTTTGGAGGACAACAGGTTAAATCCATTGTGGTGGACAATGAATATTTCATTGTTAAAGGGAAAATTTAAGCATTTATGTATGACTGAAGGGACTGCATTCATGGAGCGAAGCCATGGATAGCCAAGCTTCACACAAAATTAGTTTGACTGCGAGATGATGGAGAATGAGATATCTAATGTTTTCGGTCCTATTTGTAATGGTAAAGTGATTGATCCTATCTTAGGGCAAGAAAAACCATTATGCATCTTGATCCATGCTTTCGGTTGATCATATATATCTTGATAGAGTTCATGTAGAAGGGTGATCCCAAAAAGTTGGTTTACAATTTTTGGGAGATTCTAATTTTTGCTGAAATCACATATTTTTAAAAAATATAATGATTTAAGCCTTAAAAGGTTCCATTTAAATCATTCCAATTGAAGAGGGTTTGATCAAAATACCTTATATCAAACCCTCTTGGATAGAACCCCGCTATTTTTAAACCATACCTATAACAAAGTCTCCTTACACCTATCAAAATGTTGATAAAAAACAACTTTGATTTACCTTTTGGGGGATCAAATGAATTAATTTAAAATTTATTTTTTGTAAGTATGTAGTACTTATTATAAGCATCCCAAAAAGTATAATTTTAAATAAATTTAATTTTATTATTATATTTATTTTTTATTTCTTGTGAATCTAGGTTTTTCATCAAAAATCAAGCTCTCTGTTCTGCACATGTGGAAAAATAGTATATTATCAAAAGATAACTGAAAAAATATGAGTGCACCATATATTGAAGTCCTTGATCCAACAAAAAAAATAAAATTGAATTTTGATACATACAAAAAAAGTTATGCGTTATATGGTTGCGCTATGTCTAATTGTAATTAGTTTGACTTTGAAACTTGATTAAAGAAAAAAATTCAATAAAAAACTATCTAACCAAGTGGAAGCACTAGATATCGAAGTTACAAATCTAAATTCAAAAGAATTAGAATTTTATCCTTCAAGAAAAAAAAATTATGTGTTATACGGTGAGCGTCACTTTTTAAAAATGTCATTTTATGAAAAAAACTAGTTTTGGAGGGAAATGGAAAAAGAAGTGCATTTTGATTCCAAAAAATATGAAAAAAATATGTTTATAATCTACAAAAAAAGTTTCAGAAAAATCTAGTTTGCATCATCTTCAAATTCCTCACGGTTTAGCTGCTATAGGTGCTTGAAAGTGAAGATTTAGTTAAAAAAAATTATTTGTGTCCACTTTGACTAAAAATTGTAAACCACTATTGTGGGATCACCCAAAAGTAATAATTCCTCAGTGATCACATCTCTCCACAAGTGGGATCTATTAGTATCCCATTAGTGGGCTTATCATAGATATGGCCGACTATATAAAGAGGACCATTAGGTGCATAGTTAAGTATATCTTTAGAGCAGAAAGCAATGTCAAGAGGATTTTTAGGTTAGCCCTTATGATGTTGAGTTTCAACCAATGCAACCAAACCATCAAAATTACTTTCTTCTTGTTGATCAGTATCCATAGGACTTTGTTGAGTTATATCTATTTTAGTGTTGAAAAATGGGTCTCTTAACATTTTCACACTTGTTTGGGTCCTCCTTGTGAATTTTGGCTTAATTTTGCCTTGATTTAGTGCTGTAATGTGGATAACACATTCATATTAGGTTTTGGGGCCTTGTGAACTAATGAAACTTAATGGTGTCTTGCTAAAGTTTTGTGAAGTGTTGTAACACACCCACACTTTTCTAGGGTTTTATCAATTAACTAAGTATAATAAATATAATTATAATCAAAATCAACATTAATCTTGCCTTCTTTGGAGTGTTGTAAAGTGTTGTAACACACTTTCACATTTCTCTAGGTTTATGATGAATAATTGGGCTTTCTTATGCTTTAATTGGCCCTATTTTGCATCCACAAGCCCCATTCATTGCATCTTTTCAAGGATAATCTTGACACCAATCAGTAACCAATTATAATTTAGGTGTTCTTGGCTTGTGTGGCCCAAATTTAATTTTTGGGACTCATTTGCCACCTTGGACAAATGAGTCCCACCTAGGTCTTGTTGATGATGTTTTTTGCACATCAACAACTTAGACAAAATATGAAATCCTATCTCTCTTGAAAGGTAAATTTCTATCAGCAAGCTTCAAAAGATAACCCCGAGGTCTCTAATGTTAGGTCTTGACAATGCATAAACAACTCAATGATAAATGTGAAAATGCTAGTAATCACAAAGGGACCTTACTACAAGGAAATATTGAATCTTGAACTTATCAGATCTAGCAATGTAATGATACTTCAATCCTAAATCTAACTCAAATGATAAATAAATAACAAAAGATTTGGGTTTCACAAAGATTACTAAATTTAACTACTCCTAAGATTAACAATGTAAATGATGAAATACTTGAAATGGACCAATCCCTTATAAACTAATTCCTGTTTGACCAAGATAAATCTACAATCTTATAGAAACTTTGCAATCTTCTAAGGCATTAAAGATTTTTAGATCATGAACATCCATCCAAGACAACCCAATTGTAATTGAAATGAATAAATCTCCACAATTGAACTAAGCACAATGAATATAAAGGTCCAGGATAACTTTTCAAAGCAACTAACAATTAGCTAGTTTCAAAATGTATGGACTAGGAATTACTACAACACTTCAAGCATTAAATCATAAACACCATTGAATCAGATCTAAATCTAAATCTAACATATATCTAATAACCTTGAGCAATTTGAAAGATAGAATCATAAGAACCTTGCAAGATAAGTCAACACAAAAGAGGTCACCAGAAAATTACAATGTCTTCAATTGTATTGAATTGCCAAATTTCAACAACAATTCCAATGTTTTGTCACAACACTTGCTCAAAAATTGACTAACTTCTAAATTTTCTCTACTACCTAATTCGCTCTTCTAGCAAATTATCTCTATCTATGTATCTATATATTACAAATGAGGTGAAATGCCCAATTTATAGGAATCTCCAAAGCATGTCGGCCCAATTAATATTTTACAATAATAAAATAGCCCAGACAGGTCATCCCAATTAAGATTTTACAATAATAAAATAGCCTAGACAGGTCAGCCCAAGGAGAATTCAAAAATAAAATAAATTAGCATTAAATGCTTGAACTCAATCCAAGTCGGCCAAGGGGAAGTAACCAGTACATGAATTTGTCTCATAGATTTAACTTCATCACCTGAGCACTCAACAACCCTTTCCCAATCAAACTTAAGGGACTGGTATTAATCCACAATAGTAATACAAGTAGTTGCATCATCAAACTGGTGCTCAACAACTAGAAGTATACATTTCACCACCACTCCTTCAGCTACTACCAAACTAGACTCAGCCTGCACTCAACAAAAACACCATTAACAACATCCAATATAACATGAAGAATTAGCCTAACATCAATAATATATCCATCATCCAAAAAAATTCAAATACAGATCGAAATCAACTCAAAAAAGTCACTCAATTGCAAACTAAACAATCTAGGATTTCAAGCCAGCCGCAGAATCTAGGCCAAGAAGGAAATTCCAGAAAAATGCGGCCCAAGTAGATTTTGGCGAAATAAGCACAAAATCAACAATTGCTCATTAAAATGCAGAAAAGGTGGAGATAAATTTGTGTAATCCATCATTTAAGAGCATGTAATGTTAAGTATTTAACACTAAAATTATCCAATTCAACCAAATTCCAAGTTTCACCAAGCTTCCCAGAAAATCTAGAAAAATCCGGTCAAACCAAAATTCTGCGAAGTCGTCAAATTTGTGAATTTCATTGCACACCCCAAAACACAGAAGGCTAGGTAGAATCTGGGAAAATCTAGGGTCAACAAAAAATCCCAAGGATGGGAGAAAACACGAATATCGGCAATCTAACACGATCTCACTCAAATTGATCGAATGATCACAAATTTTAGGACCCTAGGTACAAAACCAGTTAACTCAAAACCTTCAACATATCTTCCTTGAATTCTAGGCTCAATTGAAATCAAATCGAAAAGAAATGGCAATGCCCTAGGCATGAAACCATGAACGCACAAAGTAAGCTCGAAATTCCCAAACACACAAAAATTTGAACTCCAAGCAAAACCAAAATGCCAAAGTACTACCCACATCATCAATCAAAAGCAAGGCATGATGTACATACCATATGATAAAGTGGAAATCGATCTCAGAAATAACAAATGACAGCCTATTGGTGCCCAACAAAGAATAGTAACAATAACGCCCAAGAAATCACCATCAAATCCAACACTTTGCAAGGAATAAACTCCTCAACCCAATATAACGCAAATGATAGAACATAATGGAACAAGAAATCCCTAAAGATCGACTAAAAACAATTCATACAAGGAGCACTAATGAGGTAGACAAGATAGCCAGACAAAATCCAGAAACTCAACCGTATGATGAAATTTTGAAAGAATCTGACCCAACCAGGGATTCCACGAAAACCCAAATTCTCCGAACTACAATGTAAAACAGGCTGATCTAGACATCGAGTGCAATCCAGAAAAATCTGGATAGGGCGAAAAATCCTGAACGAAGGCAAAAACTCGGATTTGGCCAAAAACATAAGATTTCAATATGCAACTTGGGGAAAACACTTAGGCAAGCAAGATGAACACTTTAAGCTCATGCCAATGCAACACAAATCCCAAAAATACAAGGGCCAAAACAACAAAAAGCAAAAGCAAAAGAGAGTCCCTGCTTTCAGCGGGACGTGCGTGCAAAAACTATACAACATGTCTTTTTGGCCTGATGCAGGTTTCACACATTTCTAAGCACTTTTTTAGTTTTGGTCCCATACATTATGTATGATGGGACTCATTCATCACCTTGGGAGAATGAGTCTCATGTGAACGAAATTCAAATTTAATTCAAATTTTTGGCAAGATTTTATTCTCCTAGATTTGATGTCAGTTTGTAGTGTTGTAATTTTAGGAATTATTGCATAATTGAGTATAAATACAAGGTTATTTCACTCATATTCAACACCTAGCATTCAAGAGTTCACAAGAGAATTTGAGCATTCACAAGAGAATTCAAGAGCTTTCAAGGGCATATTATCAAGCATTTTAGAGCATTCTTCAAGTGCTAATCATCATGTCAAAGATTGCATTCTTCATGTTTGTTATTATGCTAACAATTGTGGTGTAGAGTTCATGATCCAAGCAAGCATTACATTCAAGATCTATCTCCTTCAAGCTAGAGTCAAGAACCACATCCATTCTAGTCATTTCAAGCATTATTGTAGAACCTTATTTCTAGGGTTTGATGAGTTACAACATTACTATTTGTTCATTCATCATTCTCCATTACTATTTTCTTTCATTTCAAGGTTTAATTACCAACAAGGGGTTTGACCAAGGTAAACCCCTATTCACTAACCCGCACAACATTTTTCCCTCTTCTTGTGTGTGATTTGTAGGGCTAGGTTGTATATTTGTCAAGTAGCAAAGTTGGCAAAAAATTTTACATCCTTCAAAGTTGTTAAAGTTGTCAAGAAGCCTTGGAGAAGCTTGGAGAAGGTCTATAGGTGGCAATTTGCAGTTTCAGATCCAAAAACTAGTCAAAAAGGGAAAAGAACACCAAGAGGCACAAAATCCAATTCTGGGTTTCTAAAAAAGTAGAAGTGGACTGATTCACCACTATTGGTGAATGAGTCCCATTGTAAAGGCGTGACAATTTTTTACAAATCTGGATACCCTTTTGGCTGAAACTTGCTCCAATGCATTTTCCCATAAATTGGACTGGGCAAAAATATGTCCCTATCCACCTTCGAACCTACCATCCTTGAACCTAAAAAATACCTAAACAACCAAGACCAACCCAAAAAAATAACCTCACCTACATCCCACAAATGCCCAAGATACAATGAAAACAAGCCCATTATACCTCCCAAAATCAAACAAGTTTACAAAGTAAAAGAGAAAGTGGTCGAACAACCTCCCGAGGTTCCTTCCATTCCTCCCCTTAGGGAAGAAAATAAACCTATGGTTGATCAACCCGATCCTACAAAAATGCAACTTAAATTGCCAAAATCTCCAAAATTAAATTAAAGAAATCCTTACGCCTCTATCACCATAAAATCTTTATTCATAGATAAACATTCCACAACAATGAAACTAACCAAACATGTATCATTCCAATAATAAATAATTCATTAGAAAGATAATTCATTGTAAAAATTCAAGGAAAATAAATTAGTGGAACTATCCCTTCAAATTAAACATGCCTCAACCTAGGATCGAACCAACAATCCTTGATGACACAATGATTGAACCTAAAACACTTTCAAACATACAAGAACAACCTATAGAACAACCTCCTACAATCTCATATAAGAAACCATTAGGTAGCACAAACAATCTCATTGTTCCTCCTAGAGTCAAACAAGTTTACAAATTCAAAGAGAAAGTAGTTGAACAACCTATTTTTATTTCTTCTAGTCCTCCAAAGGAAGAGAAGGAACCTTTGATTGAAAAACCCACTCTTACACAAAAACAATTTGACAATAAATTGAAAAGAAATCAAAGTGCTAGAGAGCGTAGACATAGACGTCATGCTATTGCTCGTAGGTTACAAAATCAAGAAATCAACAACATAGAAAATAAAAATCCAAACATACCTGAAGCAATGCATGATGATTCTCAACCCTCATCGTAACATAAACAAGAGAATTGCACAAACATTGTTATTTGACCTCGTATCGTGATTAACTTAGATGATGACATTGACATTGCAAAAATTGATGAACAAGTGCATGATGAGTTGAATACATTGTTTTACTCTTCTATGAGCCTAAATTAAAAATATCCTAAAAAGAGTGTTGAACTTGGTGCATGTCCTAGTTCGGAACTTGCTCTTGTCCCTTGGGCTAGTTTCCCGCCTTTTGTTTATACCGAATGAGATTGGGAGGAAGATGACCCACTTTAGGTTGACTTGCTTGTGCCTTACTAGTATTTTGTTTTTTTCATTTATATTCTTTTTATGTGATTGCATGTGTGTAATGTGATCTCCCATGATGTTTCATTTGATGTTCCTCTCTCTTTTGTGCATTATCCTATATGTACCTTCATTCTTCTCCATGTCGTAACCATTTTCCATTTTGTCTTGTGTTTTCATTTTGGGGATGACACAAGGAATCAAGAAATTTATGTCTCTTCCATGTTGACCCAAAAGATTTGTCTTTCCCTTTTTCATTTTTCTTGTGTTTTTCTTTTAGGGATGACACAAGTCGTCGAGACATTTATGTCTCTTCCATGTTGACCCAAAATCTTTTTCTTTCCCTTTATCTTTTGTCTTGTGTTTTCCTTTTGGGGATGATGGAAGGTGTTGAGACATTTATGTCTCTTCCATGTTGACCCAAAATCTTTTTCTTTCCCTTTTCCATTTTGACTTGTGTTTTCCTTTTGGGGATGACGCAAGGCGTCGAAACATTCATGTTTCTTCCATGTTGACCCAAAAGGTTTTTCTTTGTTTTCGCTTTATTTGTGTCATTCTTCTAGTTCTATGTGTATTTGGAGAATGATGGCAGTTCCATGCTCTATGACAACATTGTAGTATAGACATACTGACCCCAAATCCATAGATCCCTTATGTGTTTGTGGAGGAAACCCTTCCTTCCTATTTCATGACACAACTTGCTTTAGAAACATATGACTTGGCATAGGGTTTTCTGAGGAAATCTCTCATGTCATAGGACAAAATTATTAGCTACTTTAAAGAAATTACTCATAGTGATGGTGTTGCAACCACTTTAAAGTGGGGACATACATAGATGACATCTTTTGGAAAATTTCATGGTGTGATTTTCCTTTTTCATTGTGATGTGTCCTCTTCTTGGTGGTGTCATTGGGTTTGATGTCGTCTAAGAATGTACAATCTACTGTCATTGCATGATGCAAATGAGGCATCCCATGGGTAGTAATTTGACACTTTGTCTTGTCTTCTCCTGGAGACATTAGGCACAATGCTCCCTAAGAGGAAGAATGTTAAACGAACAAAGAAAAATCCCCTTTAACAAAAAATTTACATGACATTAAAAAGAATTTACAATAAGAATTTTCATTGTGGAGCCTTATTAAATTTATCAGGAGGATAACTTTGGTATGGTTAGTATGATGGGAAGCCAATACATTGGCATGACTTTCTCATTATATGGTTGGAAGCCAACACACTAACATGCCTTTCTCACTAAACCACCTCATTGGGACAACTCTTTAGTGGATAGATTGAGGTTCCACTACCCCAGAGTGAGCATACACATATTTTTAGACAACTCTCCTAGTGGACATGCTGAGGTTCCACTACTCTAGAGCAAGCAACATTTGTTATGGAGAAATAGCCACTGCCTCACATCGCGTTGAATCAGTTGTGCTTGATCCTTTGTTTTTGTTTATTTTTCTTAGTATTTGACAACCTATATGATCATGTATCTTTGTTATTGTTTCATACTTAAGTGTCTTGAATGTCTAATTTAGTGTGAGTTTGACATGGGTTCATCCTCTCACTAAAGTGGGGAAAAAATGTACTAACGAAAAAAGTTTCTTTTTTCTTGCTTGATTTGATAATTGACATTAAGATGAATTAATGGTGTCTTGGAGTGGTGTTGTAATGTATTCTAAATATTCACACTATTCTAGGACCTTTATTTAACTAAAGAATGCTTTAATTGGTCCTTTGCAAGGGTGTTGGAAAGTGTTGTAACACACTTTCACACTTTTCTAGGACTTATTTTCTTAATTAAACCTTATGGGCCCCCTTCTAAATAAAATAAGCATAATTTGTACCTTGTTTAAGTGTTGTAAATTTTTTTAAAGAACTTTCACATTTATCTAGGTAGCCTTAATTCATTGTTGCTAAGTGAATTTATTAACCCCCTTTTTAGGCCTTAATTTTCACACCTCTTGAGGATCTATCTTGATAATCATAAATTAAACATCAAATTAATTTATTGTGAAAAATTTGGTCCTGGTAAGTTGATCCAAGACCCATTCACCCTTGATGGCGAATGGGTCCTCCCTTAACAAGACCCCCCTTTCTTAGTTGATCTAGAATGGGTTTTTGGCCTTCTTTCAACTTCCCAAAGTTTAGTCCTGGAAACTTAGCCAAGATCCATTCACCTTTGGTGATGAATGGGTCCTCCCTTAACGAGACCCTAATTTTTGAATTTCATTCTAGTGGGAATTTAATTATTTTTCTTTCCAAATTTGGTGTCGCCCTTAGTTCTTTGAATTTTGGGGTTAATCTCCTAATTTAGTATAAATAAGGGGTTAATTCACATTGTTTCTCCTAGAAATTTTGTGTGACTTAATGAGATCAAAAGAAAGAGCCTTAGAGCACTTCAAGAGAATTCATAAGGAATTTCAAGGTAGATTTCAAAGGTTTATTGTAGCAATTCAAGATCATATCATCATGTCAAGGGTTTAATGCATTCATGTGTGTTGAACTAAGAAGTTAATGTTGCATTGAGGATTCATTTACAAGCATCATCCGACATCCAAGATCTACATTCTTCATGGCCACTCCATGATTGGTTGTAAATTTGTTTCATAAGACAAAATCCAAGGTGACATCATTTACATTATTGCACTTTCATGCTTCAATTTCTTCATTTCATCATTTGGTTTAATTTCTTGGAATGTGATGATGTTGATTGTTGTCATTAATGGTTTTCATTGATCTCAACATATCTTGGTTGATTAATTAAGGTTCATTTTTTGATGCTTTGGTGATCTGAATTGGCGTGCTCCGGATGTTGTGCTATGATGATCTATCTTTGGTCATGCTTGTCTTGGTCCCATTCATTTTGAAACATAATGAAATTGGGTTTGAACCAATTTGGAAATTGGTTAATGTGATCCAAAACATTGTTTGGATTGTAACATGTATATTTTATTCTTTGGTTTTAGATATCATGGTTAAAATGTAGTGTGTTGATTTGAGCGAGGAGGTTCTATATGGTCCACATTTCATTCCTTTCCATTGTGGGAATGTTTTGTGTTGAATTAATTCAAAGTATTTTTGGACAACTTAGGAGATTATTGATGTGGTACAAAGGAAGAAACAAACTAAATCCTTCTCACTCCAATCAATTTTTTCAAAATTGAACCAAATCTTAACTTTTCCCTTCAACTAGGACTCTTTTCCTTCATAATACTCATGGATTCAAGACTATCAAACTAAGAATAAGGCACATAATCACTTGAAGTTTCCTCAAATATCCTTTATCAGTATTAACATGACCAATCTAATCTCTATCACCAACACAAATAACTCAATATATGAACTTACATAGTAGATTGTCCCCAAATTAGAAATTAGGCCATTTAGGCCACAACAACAAACAACTTCAGTTTTCAAAGCTATAATCCATTGAAAAATAGAATCAACATGCATGATAATATCTAAAAAACATAACTAGACCATTTCCCAATCCGTGTTCATTGTATTTTATCAAACACTCAGCCTAACCTTCATCCTTATTTCCAAAACATGACTATCACAAACCTGCCATGCAAGATCAACATACAAATGAATATAAAAACTTTTATTTTACCAAACCATATTTAGAGAGGACTCAAGGCTCATAAATACAACCTTTCAAATCACTTTCACACAAAGAGAACACTTTTTTCATCATCAAAACATAAAATATTTGTTGCACATTGTCAATTTCTAGATTTTTCCTACAAAACATAGTCTAGGGCATCATTGCTTTGATAGAAAACTTCATTTTTTTATCTGAAACTTTGGAAGATGAAATATATGTTAAAATGAACCTTTTCCCCAATTTTTAGACCATCCCATCATGCCAATTGAGAGAAACACAATTTTTATTACTTGTTGTCTACCCTAAGAGGGTTTCAAACCTACACTTACTAAAATGATCATAACTTCTACAAATCTTCATGAAATTGGACCAAACAAAAATAAAATGAAAATAGATTCATTAATCCTTCTTTTCCCATTGGTTTCAAGTCAATACTAGTCCATACAAGTTCATACAACATGCTGCTACAAGATTGTTATAGGGAAAATATGGAAATTGCAGCCACAAAAACCTACATAACTTTCATTCTACTCCATGAAAATGAATGAAATCAAAACTAGATCAAAGTAGAATCTTATCTCTATCATTCCAAATGACTACAACTTTAGGATCAGGCTATAAATGGTAGTACAAGATACTATAACACAAAATTACCAGTCAAAATATAGAAATTTGAATGTAAAAAGAGGCTCCATTAATGTTTCTGTTAGAAGATTAATCTTTACTTGGTAAAGGTTATTCTTTAATTGTAATTATTTATTAACTTGTAGGAATATTCCAAAGGAATCCCTACAAGTCTTTTGTCTTTTTGTCATCTCATACATGTGTGAGGATGGCTTATTTTTTAATTCCTTTATTAAGGAATATTTGTAACCACCTCCTTAAGAGGTGACACTTTGCACACACATAGATGAATGGTGGCATTCATTGAGTTGGGAGTTACATTCTAACTCCTTCTCACCTCTACTTATTGAGGTGCCTCTTCTCTCATTCTTCAAGACTCATGCAAGCAAGCTAAGGGTGAAGCTCTCTCTCTTTGTATTATTCTTTAGGCATTTTGCCTCCATTCATACTATTGGAATTTTTTCTTGTTTTTTCCCCTTAACAAATTCTTGTGTCTCTCTTGCTTTGGTGGTGCTTGATTTGGCTACTTCAATTTATTTGTAATCTCTTTCCTTCAAACAATTGCTCTTTATTAGTACTTTCCATTGCTCTTTTTCTATTTCCTTTCATGGTATCAAAGCTTGGTATTACTAATATTTTGTGAGCTACATTGTTGAAGGTTTACCATATTTTTAAGCACACCATTGGAGACACTCTTAAAGAGGAGAAGAAGAGCAAGTATCTTATCTTGGTTGGTTTTTGTCTTCTAACCCTTGTGAAGGTTTTTTATCTAAAGTTTATCTAAAGTTTTAAAGTATTTTAGTTTGCATGCATACTTAAGTTTATGTAGTTTTTTTTTAAACCTTCAAATAAAGGGTTATAGTTCAAGTTTTTAAAAACCCTTTTTTTTTTTTGCATGTTCAAATTTTTGTATAAAATCAACTTTTTTAGGGCCTCTAACTCTAGTTCAAAACTTTTTTTAGAAAAAGACTAATCTATTTTTTTGCAAATCTGTAAAAAAAAATGCATGTTGAAATTTCTTTAAAAAAAATCAATTTGTTTTTTTTAGAATTTTTAATTCTTAAATCTCAAAAAAATCAAACTTTAACTTAATTTCTTTTTAAAAAAATCAGTTTTTTTAAGGGTTTCAAAACCCTCTTTTTTATAATACTCAATACAAAAAATTCAAAAAGCTCTATCTATATTTTTTAAATATAATATCAAAAACTTCATAAATTTATTTATGAAAAAATAATATCGTATGTTTTTTTTGGGCTTCAACCCTTATTATTTTGTTTTAGAAGTTTAAAAAATAAATAAAAACAAAGCAAAGTTTCTAAAATATAACAAATCCTTTAAATAAAATTAACTCTAAATTTTTTTATCAAAAACCTCGCTCTTAAAATTCCCCTGTTGCACATCGGTACGGCCAGACTCCCCTCTGTTAGTGCCATTTTTGTTTGTTTTTTATCCTGGCCTCCTGCTGCTCTGCAAACTTCCTTGGCCTCTTACCCATTGAGGTTTTACCTTTGGGCACCGCAAGCATTTTTTTAAAAAAATCTAAACTTAATATCCTAACCTTTTACCCGCCCATTTCGCTTTTCCCGCTCACGCATTTTCTTTGAAATAATTTGCATTCAATTTATTTAAAAAAAAATTCATTTCATATCATATAAGTTTTTCATTTATTCATTTTCATATGCAAAGCTTTATATTTTAAAAAAGATATGAAAGGTTTTTAAAGATTCGTATATCTTTTTAAGTGTTTTTTATAAAGTTTTTATATATTAACTTTTTAATAAAGGTTTTAAAGTTTTTTATTAATTTTTTTTTAATACTAACTTAAAGTTTATTTAATATATTTATTAATCATATTCAAATTTACTAGAATATTAATTTAATATTCTTGATTAATTTTTTTTAAAAAAATATTATAAATATTATTTGATAATTTAGGTAGTTTTTTCTCTAATCAAAGGGACTTATTTTTTCTAAATTTAAACAATTTAATTCAATCACTTTTTTTTTAATATTTTAATTTAAAGGAGTTATTTGTTTTTTTTAAAGAGTTTCTTGAAGATTTAATTCAATCAAGATTTTTTTTTAAGCAAATATTTAAAGTAGTCATTTTTTTATCATAAAGTTGTGATTTTTTTATTACAATCATGTCAACTTTAATTCTTGAAATTAAATTAACTAGTTCTAACTATCATTCTTAGAAAACTCATATTTCTTTCATTTTTTGATTTAAACATCTTTTGGATGTTGCAACGGATCCTAAATCTAAACTAGGTTCGTCTGCATCCAAAGATGAAATCGAAAAATGGAATCTTAAAAATGAAGAAGCCCTTGGCCTCATAGGTATCTCCATGTCACTAGGACTTTATGTTCACATTGGGACATGTACAACTGCCTATAAAGCATGGGACAAACTCAAAACAATTTATGATAGTACAAATGAATCAAGAAAACTTCAAATTCAAGATCAACTTGAAGATTTGAGGTATTCTGATTTTAAATCTATGGATGAATTTTTATTGAAATTTGATGCTTTAAATAGTCAATTGGATGGTTTAGGAGTTAAATTAGATAATCTTAGATTAATTCATCTTATTCTTAAAAAGTGTCTTCCTAGACAATTTCAACAATTCATTACTAGTATTCATGCTCAATTAGCTATTCCTTCTTTAGCTACTCAATTAACTTATGATATTTTTTGTGATTTATTAAGACAAGAAGAGGCTAAATTAATTCAGTTTGGTACTCTTAAGTCTAATGAACATGCTTTCTTGTCTAATCATAAGCAAAATTTTAAACCTCATTCTAAACAATCACACTATAATTCCAAACCTCATTATAATAATGTCAATGATCCTAGAAAGTTTAACTCTTCTAAGAAACCACATTGCACTTATTGTAATAAGGATGGTCATTGGAAAAATACTTGTTTTAAGAAGCAAAATGAGAAAAATCCTATGAAGCAAAATAATAACCAACCAAATAAACCTAATAAGTTTCAAAATAATGCAAATCAATCTAGACATGCTTTTACTTGTAGGTCTAATGTTTCTGAACCTCTTGAATGGGTTATTGATTCAGGTGCATCTCAACATGTTACTTCACATAAAGAAGTTTTTGAGTCTATGCAACTTGATATATCTAATGTTCCTCTTCAACTTGCTAATAATCATACTTGTAAAGTAGAAGCAATTGGAAATGTGAATGTTCCTAATGGTAAATTGCATGATGTTTTATATGTTCCTGAATTAAAGACATATAGTCAATTTAAAGACTAACAATTTTATTTACATATTTACCTCATGGAGGCTTGAAAGCAATAAGGTGCTTCTGCACCATTCTCCCCTTGAAGGAAAAACTCAAGTCCCTTGAGGTTACAAAGTGTGAAAGACGTGCAAGAAGAAAAGTATCCTCACCATTACCAACAATCACAAAAAAATGTGAGTGGTGTAAATATGGTTCCTTGAAATGTATCTTCATCTTGAATTTTGGTTTATCTTTCATCACATGTGTGATCACAACAAGAAAAAATTGTACACCACCCTTCTTCTTTGCACTAGTTACTTGCTCAAACCCCTTCACCTTTTCTTGTAACTCCTCAAACTTTTCATTTTTGTCTCCCATCCATAATGTTTCTAGCCCTTTTTTCTAATCATGCTCATGAATTTCAAAAATTGAAAATCCATTATTCTCCTATGAAAGTAGTGAAAAGAATACCATATCTTTATATCTTGTAAAGTAAACTTGATTTTGCAAACTGAATTCATGTTCTACCTCAGTATTTGTTACCAACACCATAGCATTTTATTCCAAACTTTGATTGTCCTTCACATCTTCAAAGTCTTCAATGGCTGTAACCTGCAAGTGTAATTCTTCTTCCATTGTCATGCTCTCTTCCTTATCAATTTTCACTGCTACAACTTGTTTGCTTTACTCTTTATCTGCCTACAATAAAGTCTTCATATTCTTAGCTTGCTTTCTTTCTTGTCTTCTCTTAATCCTAATCTTTTCAATAGGCCATGTGACCCCTTTCTCGATCTTCAAGTGCTAGCTTGTGACTCTTTTGAGCAACTGATCTATCCTTTGCTTTAATTCTTCAATCTCCTTTTGCCTCATCTCTTCTTCTTTTATCTTCCCTTCTTTTTACTCTCTTCCTCTACATGCATATATCTTCTTATCAATTACATCCTTTAGGTGGTCTCTAAGTAAGTCTCTCCTTGCTTCAACTCAACTTTTCTCTTCCTTCTCTTGGCAACACAAAACTTGCACAAACCACAACACAATACCACAACACACAAAACCAATTTTCTCTCTTCTCATAGCCTTCTAGCTTTGATACCAATTTGATGTAGTATAAAGGATGAAAAAAAACTAACTCCTCACACCAATAATTTTTTTCAAAATTGAATCAAATCTTAACTTGTCCATTCAACTAGGACTATTTGCCTTCATAAAACTCATGGATTCAAGACTATTAAACTGAGAATAAGGAACATAATCTCTTGAAGTTTCCTCAAATATCCTTTAGCAGCATTAACATGAAAAATCTAATCTCTATCACCAACACAGATTACTGAATATATGAACTTACATAGTAGATTGTCCCTAAATCAACAATTAGGCCATTTAGGCCACAAAAACATACTTCACTTTTCAAAGCTCTAATCCATTCACCAATGGAATAAAAATTTATAAGAATATCTACAAAACATAACTATACCATTTCTGAATATGTGTTCATGATATTTTATCAAACACTCATCCTAACCTTCATCCTTGTTTCCAAAACATGACTGTCACAAACCCACCATGCAAGATCAGCATACAAATGAATATAAAAACTTTTATTTTACCACACCCTATTTATAGAGGACTCAAGGCTCATAAATACAACCTTTTTAATCACTCTCACACCAATATAATACTTTTTTCATCATCAATTTACATAAAATATTTGTTGCACATTGTCAATTTCTAGATTTTTCTTACAAAACATAGCCTAGGGCATCATTGCTTTGATAGAAAACTTTATTTTTTTTATCTGCAACTTTGGAAGATGAAAATATATGATAAAATGAACCTTTTCACCAATTTTCAGACCATTCCATCTTTCGAATTGAGAGAAACACAATTTTGATTACTTGTTATCTACCCTAAGAGGGTTTTGGACCTTCACTTACTAAAATGATCATAACTTCTACAAATCTTCATGAAATTGAACCAAACAAAAAAAAAATGAAACTAGATTGATTTATCCTTCTTTTACCATTGGTTTCAAGTCAATACCAATCTATAAAAGGTCATACAACATGCTGCTATAGGACTATTACAAGGAAAATTTGGAAAGTTCAGCCACAAAAACCTTCATAACTTTTATTCTACTCCATGAAAATGAATAAAATAAAAACAAAAAGAAAGTAGGCTCTTATTTATATCATTTTAAATGACTACACCTTCAGGATTAGGCTGTACATGGCCATACAAGATACTAAAACATAGAATTACCAGTCAAAATACAAAAAATTGAATGTAAAAAGAGGCTCCATTAATGTTTCTTCATTATTTTACATCCCTCTCCACCTTCCAATGGTGGATTAAGGCTATTTATTCCTTTTCAAACACAACTAACTCAAAACCAATCAAAACTAACCACCTTAATACCTACCATGACTCTTGAGTTCCCTGACTTTACATTTTCCCAATTGCAACATTTTTTCTAATTTTTCTAATTTTGCATTTTTTCCATGATCTTAAAACCCCAAAACATCATAAAGACCACTAAATTGACTCAAATAAAATTATATTATTTCCTAGGACCTCATTTAACCTCATCTAGGATTCAATACCCTTAAAACCCACATTTACATTCTTTTTCTCTTTTGAGCATTATTGACAACATACCACCATTGTTTTACGAGAAGGAACCCAAAATACATCCTAATGGTCTTTTTCGACCTTATTAAATGAACCCTAAGAATAATTTGATTCTTATTTACATATTGGCCTCATGGAGGCTTGAAACTAATAAGGTGCTTCTGCACCAATTATGAAGAAATTGTGTTTGGCCAACTTAGGAGATTTTGAAAGCATGGAATGGTATAAGTTAAAGGTTGATTCTGTTTGATGAAAGAAAGTGTGGTTCATGTGAATATGAAATTCTCTACATTGTGAGGTATACAAAAGTATACAAATAGAGGAAATAGACAGTGAGATTCTATCCAGCATCATTGTTGGTGACGACTATTTCAGCTGTGGATTCCCTTTCATCATTCTTTTGGCAGTGAGCCATTTTCTATTGGTAGTGAGCCTTTCTCTTTTGGAAATTAATCTTTTTATCTTTGGCTGTAATAGCTAGGAAATGAGCCCACCGATAGCGAGCCTTAGCTGCAATGAGCATTTTGGTAGTGAGCCCTTGTAAAAATCACCTTAATTGGTGTTCTATAATTAAGAATTAGCATTCTCTGTGGTTTTTCCCTTCTTGGGTTTCCACATAAATTCTAGTGTTCATTGTGCATTGTTTTGTTATGTGCTTTCATGTTCATACATGCTATATTATTATCTGATTGATTTAAGTTTAGTCTAGATTAATTAAAGTCAAGAAAATTGTTTTATAATAACTGATTCATCCCCCCTTTCAGTTATTTAGACCGTTCAACAATTGGTATCAAAGCTTTGGTTTCTCGAAGAAGAGCTTAATTGCTTGAGGTCGATTTGATGGCACACAAACTGAAAATTCTTGTGTTTGATGGATCTGCCTATAGTTTCTGGAAAGTGTAGATGAAAGGTTACCTGTGTTGGAAACACAAGGGTAGACAACTAAGAGGGCCCTGGTGAATCAGTTGTCACAAAAATTAAATACAATTTAAACTTATTTTACTTATTCTTAGATCTAATAAATAAACATGAAAGCATAAATCATCACCACATCAGAAACACACATAACACCAAGATTTTTTACGTGGAAACCCTGTTAGGGGAAAAACCATGGTGGAGGTTAGTCCACAAGATTATACCCTGTTAAAACTATAAAGGAATAAATGGGGAATGCACATGCATTCAGGCACATTGCCTAGAGCTCACTACTTAATTACAACAAAGCTTACTGACTAAAGGAAGAAACACTATCTTATAAAAACATTCGGATTACATCCACAATATTTTGAACTAATAAAATAGCATATGATAATGCCTAATTACAATTTTAGTTAAGCACATGAACACTTATTCACAATTTCTTCTCACTCTTCTTCACACTATGCTTCTACCTTTGAATGATTAGGAAATTTTTTGCACATCTCATTCACGCCATGCCCTCAAATGGTAGAAAAAATTTCTTATATATATCCACAACTAAGAATAATATCATCTCCATGTTGGCTTCAACAAAATATAAAATGTGTACAAATTGTTGTCCCAAAACATAAATAATTTACAATGCAAATCAACCAATGTTGGCCACAACATAGTAAGGACCCAAAAAAACATCCTCAAACATGAAGCACTTAAAAAAATTATATCTCAAACATCCACAACATGCTACAATCACCTTGTTGGCCATGAACATGAAAAAAATAAACACGCAAGAGAAAATCACCAATCACAAGCACAACGATCAATGTAGATGTGCAACATAGATAGAGAAAGATATAGAAACATCCACGAGCATCATGAATCACCACAAAAGAATCCACAACAACTCAACTTACTAGAATCACATCTTCTTCTTTTAGGAACACCAACTGAAGCAACAAAATAACTGTCAGAACACAAGTACTCATAACTCGATCAAATCTTCATGCAGATATCTGAAACTTAACATGGATAAACTAGATATACTCAAAAACAAACCTTCTAATCCACAACATCTAATCATCAACATACTAAGCTATCCAACATACTGAACTTCACTGCATCACTGACAACCTGCAGCTTATTTTATTACAATTTTCTCAATATCCTCAACATATACAACCTATAATGTCTTTAAGGTGAATAGTGTTGACATCAATGACAACCACATATCGGAAACATCTAACAATCTCCCCCTTTGGCATTGATGGCAACACATGATGTGAAAAACACCATTAATGCAACTTTCTCTTAGTACTTTTCTCCCCCTTAGGTTTTGACTCTTTTCTCCTCAACTCTCTCACATGACTCTTCTCCCCACAAAGTCTTTCACATGACTCTTCTCCCCCTTTGACATAAATTACAAAGATACACATTTTCTCCACACAAGCTCTGAACTACATTTCTGAACATTTGACTACTCCCCCTGAGTAGCAGCCACCACAACATCAATCTGGATCAAGATATGAATATGAAACACACAAACTGATGAAATTCAATGCATATTAGTCTTTATTAGGAGGGGTAATCACCCCTAGCTTCCCTCTAAGATACTCAAAAGTATCCATAGGAAATGGTTTGGTAAAGATATCTGCAATCTATTCCTTAGTGGGCACATACTCCAATCCAATTTCCTTCTCACTCACCTTCTCTCTCAAAAAGTGAAACTTGATAGGTATATGCTTGGTTTTTGAATGCAACACTAAATTCTTAGAAATGTTAAATGCACTTGAATTATCACAAAATATAAGAATAGGTTCATCATACACAACTCTGATATCTTTCAACATCTTCTTCATCCACAATACTTGAGTAGAATTGTTAGCAACAACAATGTATTCTGCCTCTACAGTAGATAAAGAAATGGCATTCTTCTTCTTACTTAACCATGAAATCAGCTTCTTTCCTAAGAAAAATTCACCACCACTAGTACTCTTTTTGTCAATTCACATCTCCTGCCCAATCAACATTAGTAAAAGCACTCAAAGTAAGGTCATTATCCTTAGGATATGATAGGCCAAAATCAACTATTCCCTTCAAGTATCTGAGAATCCTTTTCATAGCTATCACATGAGATTCATTAGGATCAACTTGAAATATTGCAACAATGCATACAACATTCATGATATCGGGTCTAGTTTGAGTCAAATAGAGAAATCCACCAATCATCGATCTGTATCTAGTCTGATTTTCCTTAGGAGAATCATCATCTTGTGTCAAATTACATCAAGTCACCATAGGTGTACCAACTGGCTTTGAATCTTCCATACCAAACTTCTTTAGCAATTCTTTCACATACTTGGACTGAGATATAAAGACCCCTTTATCTACTTGAGTAATTTTTAATTCCAAAAAGAATTTCATTTCTACAATCATAGACATCTCAAACTTACTTTGCATCCCATCAAAAAACTTCAGGCACAAACTATCATCTCCTCCAAAAATGATATCATCAACAAAGACTTCAACAATCAAATCTTTATCATGATCAATCTTGAAATACAAATTACTATCAACAGTACCTTTGTTAAATCCAAGCTTCAACAAAAACCTGTCCAATCTAGCATACCATGCTCTTGGGGCTTTCTTGAGTCCATACAAAGCTTTCTTCAATTGGAAAACCATATCTCCCTGATCAGTCAATTGAAATCCATTAGGTTTCTCAACATACACTTCTTCTAGTTCTCCATTTAGAAATGCTAACTTGACATTCATTTAACAAACCTTAAAATTTTTGTAAGCAACATAAGCAAGAAATAGTCTCACAACTTCAATAGCAACTTCTTTAATTGTTCTATTCTTCCTTTCCACAACTCCATTTTGCTGAGGGTTCCACAATGCAGATAATTGTCTCTTTATCCCATGCTCTTCACAAAAAGAATTAAACTCACTGGAAGTGAATTCACCACCACTATCTAATCTCAGACATTTAATCTTCAGACCTGTCTCTGTCTCAACCATAGCCTTAAAAATCTTGAATTTATCTAGAGCTTCAGATTTTTCCCTTAAGAAATTAACCCAAATCATTCTAGAATAGTCATCAATGAGTAACATGAAATACATGTATCCTTGTAAACATCTGATTCTAGAAGGACCACACAAATCAGTATGCACAAGCTCTAACACTTCATTTGAACAATGCTATTTTCTTTGAAATGAAACTCTAGTTTGCTTCCCTAACTGGAATTCCTTGCATATGGAATTAGTAGTTTTTATCAACTTACTAAGATCTCTCATAGCCTAAGTAGAACTTATCTTGATAATATTATCAAATTTTACATGACACATGTTCTCCTATGCTACAACCAACTTTCATCAACTTGAGCAATCAAACAACTTTTACTAGTAGCATTTAGGTGAAAGATATTACCTTTTATTTTTGTACCTGATGCAATCACATTTTCGAAACTCCCCAATATTCTACACTTTCCATCCTTGAATTGAATATTGTATCCTTTGTCAACCATCTATCCAATACTTAAGATATTATGCTTCAAACCTTCCACATATAGGACATCATTAGTATTATGCTTACCATCAAGAGAAATTGAATCTCTACCACATATTACACCAGCTTTGTCATCACCAAATATTACAACACCACCATCATACTTTTCCAAGCTCACAAAATTTACTTTTATCACCTGTCATGTGATGAGAGAATCCATTGTCAATCACCCATTCATCTTTTTCTTCAATTCTGGCAGCTAGGGCTTTCTCCACATTTGTGCAACTAGTAGATTTAGTAGTCATCAAATCATTTTCCTTGATAGCAATAAATACCCATTTTTCCTCACTTGCATTCCCTTTATCAGATTCATCAACTGTCATACCATCATCAACAACATAATAACATTTTTTTTGAAATCTAGGCTTGTTAGATCTTGGCTTAGGAACTCTTTCTAGACATCTTGATGCAAAATGACCTATCTTATTGCAAGAAAAACATTTAATAGGAAATTTTCCTTTATACTTACTTTCTCCTCTGGCATCCCTTTTGACAATAAGTGCTTCAAGCTCGTCTGGTTTCCTCTCCTCTTCTTCAATCTCTCTCATTTCCTCCTCATAATTGAATATTTTTCTAGAAGAACTTTCTCCTAGATCATATCTATGCTTATCTTTTCTAGAGATAGTATCCTTGAGTGCAAATTATATCTTAGGAAGAGCATCACCAAAATCACTTAACTCAAAAGCAATAAGCTTACCAATCAACATATGTCTAGTTACATTTGTCACAATCTGGATCTCCTCAATAGTTGTAGCTTTGGATTTGTATGCAGTAGGAAAGGATTTGAGCACTTTAGCAAAAATATTTGATTCTTCCAATGTTCCACCGGTACATCTAATATTACATACAATTTCATTCACTCTCTGCATAAAATAATTAATGTTCTCATCATCACCCATTCTCAACATCTAATATTTCCCTTTTAGACTTTGCAGCTTAGCAATCTTCACACATGTGCATCACCTTCATACAAAGTTTCCATTTTTTTCTAAATCTCATAAGCAGTCTTCAGATCCATTACATTTGTCATCTTGGAATCAGTCAGAGCACTCAACAATGCTTCCTTAGCTCTGATATTGTATTCGACATCCTTAATCTCAATAGTTGTAGAAGGACCATTCTGTGGGATGATATACCTATTCCTTGTAATGTTCCAAAAGGGTTCACAAATGCATCTTCGATGACACTCCATTCAAGTCTTCCACATAGAATAATTAGTTCCATAAAATCTTAGACTATCCTTCTTGTATGTCGCCATCTCAAATCACCTCAAGCTATCAAACTTCTTCCAAGGAACTTGCTCTAGCACCAATTTTTAGAAACACAATGGCAAGCAATTGAGAGAGGGTGGTGAATCAGTTGTCACAGGAATTATACAAATTAAAATTATCTTACTTATTCTCATATCTAATAAATAAAATGTTATCAATTAGATTTGCACCCTACTGAATACAAGATTCAACAATCTACTGAAACATGGAAACCTTCTTCAGATGTGGGTGATCTGAATGAAGGAGTCTCCAAAGTGAGTTGGTTCTCCAAATGATGGATCCTACTCTAAGTATTTTCTGGGAAAAGGGATAGAAGGATGAACTAAAATTAAAACTTAAAACTAACTGGTATTTCACTAGAAGTTATAAGACTCAAACACTAACACCCACAACAACTTTCCTATCACAATAAATCTCACAATCTCACTGGCACATACTTCCATTAGTATTTTGCATGAAGAATCCTAAACAAAATACAACAAACAACCTGAAACTATGAAATTCTAAAACATAACTTACAATAGCAAGACATAAAAGGATTCTGGTTTGAACCACAAGGACATCAAATTGCTATTATAAAAATGAGACAGAAATGAGGAGAATTATGCCGCTTTATTAAAACTAAAAGAGTGTGTCTGTCTGAACTAAGTACTACTTAGTTTACAAGCTCAAAATGCTAAGAGCAAGAAACTATTATCTCAACTGAGAAGAAGAGAAGAAAACTAAGTTTCTTCAAAATATAACTCTTAAGAAACCCTAATCCGAGCTCACAAAGAAGCTCAAGGAAAAAAGCTTTAAATTGTCCCAAAAGTCTGCATAAAAGAAAAAAAAACATACTTTTTCCATGATCATACTGAAAGCTCCTAAAGAAAAACAAAATCTGCTTTAAAAGCCAGAAAAACACCTTATCTCTCCAAGAGGAAACTCAAATTCAACCAAGAGAAAAGTCAACACTGATATGCTAAAAATAGCAAGAAATCATAAAACAATTTATAAAGTATTACTTTATGCCTCTGCTTTACAAGATTTGCAGACTTTACAATTGCTTTACTTTTTGCAATTAAGGATTGCTAAATATTTTGCAAAAACAACCACCTTATTTCTCCAATACAATGCTTGATTTTTCTTTTAAAAAACCATAAAAATATACAAGGTATCTCTCTTATCAAATCCTATTGGATTTCTTTAAAATCAATAAAAACCCTAAGTTTCAAGTGTTTAACCCTTAGGCATAAAATATTTACCATTCATATTTTAATTGACCTTCCTTCAAAATCAATTAAAATAAGCCTAAGGTATTATCATCCCTCATTCTTACACTAAGGCAAAGATATAAATGTAAATATAGAAAACACAAGCCCTAAGGACTTAAACAAAGTAAACCTAGGCACATGAGAATTTGGTCCTTCAAAACATTAAGATTTAGACTTTGATTTTTAGCATAGGATTCCTAAGTTCAAGTTTTCCATCAATGTATTGTAAAATGTGAATATCAAAGACAATCATAATGTTTGATCTAACTCGAATTAGGGCAAGGAGCAAAAACAATTCAAACCCTAAAAAATATTTCTTTTTTGCAATCATCATTTCTGAAGACCCTAGTCTCTGCCTTAAAGGATAGCACTGCCATGATGTAGCTCAGTCTGTAGCTCGTGTGCTTGAGAATCTTCACCTTTGTCTTTAGATGGTTGAATCCTTCATTAGGTAAGCTTGATTTCTGATATATTGTGGCTTTTCCACTTCATTTGAAAAGCAAGAATGACCATTAAGGCTGCGACCTGTACATGCTTGTTTTCTGATTTTATCTTTACATTGTTGCATCTTTATCTTTCTTGGCCGCTTTGCATGAGCTTGAACTCATGTGTGGAAACTCTATGTGAGAGCTTGTCCGCAACTTCACTCCTCCACTATACACAAGGTGAGCTATTGTTTATGGCTTTACTTCTTGAGTTTTCTGGTCTTGTGGTCATGGCTGGCACAATCTCTAATGCATTTTTTACTTTCTGTGCTTATCTTGCTATTTGGGTTTTCTTGGGCTCCATACATAAGCTCGCCTTGGCATTTTGCTTGGGGTTTTGACTCTAATAGAGCTCTGGTTGCGACTATATGTGTTCTCCCATAGGCATGAACTGGTAAGCTCTCATTATTCCACCCTATTGGCATTTCTCTTCAAAACAAAAGCTTACAAAAGCTTTATATCCCTGTGAATTATCAACTTCTATTTGTAATGTTCTGGCCATTACACAGGCTACATCATATGTATATGCTTACCATGAACCTTGAACGAAAGAATTTAGAGCTCGACCCATCAAAGGATTTTAATATGTTTGCATTCTGAAACATAAGATTGATGTGGGCATTTGTTGCTTTGATAAAAATGCATTTACCTTATCATCTGGTTAAAACCATCATATGGGTATCTCAGCAAAATGGAAAATCTATCTTTCCTCAAACCAAAATGTGGGTATTCAAAAATATGTATACTTGATATTTATGTGAAATCTGGGGTCGACCCATGATGATTTTTTTACTTATTTTGCACTTTCTGTTAAAAACCCCCATTCAGGTAAGTTGTACCTTAATGAAATCAGTGTCTCACATTCAAACCCCAATGTGGGTATGAAGGAGAATGAAGAAAAATTGAATATTTCGATTACTTGAAAAAATTGGGCTCGACCCATTATTTATTTCAGTATTTTTATGTATCTATTTAAACTCCACCATATGGGTATTTGATATTTGTGAAGAAAATGCATTTCTTTGTTTATATTTTTAAATTTCATCTCCATGTTGTTTCTTCCTTGTACACAAAATTCTTTTGACTGAGTTTGTAGATGAGTTGTTTACCTTGGTCTCCTATGCACTCACAATTATTCTCTTTATGGATTCACTCCAAATCCTCATTAGACTTTTACTTTATAACTCTACTCATTCTAAAAGGACTTTCTACTTGTTGTATCACCATTTGAAACACATGATAAATGATGAAGCAAAATTTTGAAACAATGCACCTTGGACTATTTCATTTCACTATCAGCCAAAAGATTACATCTAACCCACTTGAACACTGTATTCTATACCTACAAGCAAGTTGATTGCCTCACCACTTGATGAATGACTGAAATGTTTATGTATTGATTAGATGTTGTCACTGCTTTTATCTGGCACTCTTCATGCATTTTTATGCTCCATTTAATAAATTGTTCCGTGAATCTGCTCTCTTATAAGATGAAAAATTGGAACAATTCTCTTTGTTAAGGCATTATGTATGCTTGTTCACTTTTCTGGATTCAGAGAAAGAACACAGTTGATCTTTGCATGATATTATGAACATGATGAATAAATAATAATGTGGCAAAAGAACCTAAACCATACAACAATGCTTGAGACGAATGTACTCAGTTAAATGATTGAGTGGATTAAACTCACTATTCACCTTTAGCTTTTAGAAAGCATTTACATGATTGTTGTGAATGCACAATTGGTTTAATGGTTTGATAGAAAAATTCGCTTTACTCTTTCAATTGTATATCATTTCTTTTCTTGATGAGTATGATGACGCAATTACTATCTTGCCACTTGGAATAAATAAGGGGAACATGTTGAGCTCCACCCTTGTGGCAGCTCATTTTTCTCCACATGCTTGGCCTTCAAATACTAATCAACTTCCTGATTTTCCCTATACCTGCACAAAGAAACAAACGATGTTAGCATAAAAACAATATATCATGATCATGTTGATGTTTCTCCTTTAGCTCATTTCTATGTACTTCACTTGATTGTTTCAGTGTATGATTGGTAGCAGACTGCATTATTGTTGATGGTTCATATAGGTATCTTCATAGTCAGAGCCTATGACATCCCTCTCTTTCTTCCTACAGGTCAACAGAGCTTGGAGAAGACAAAGGGTGCACCACTTCAACATCGACCATCAACCAATTAGGCAATGATGATTATGTTGTTACTTATTTGATTTATTCTTTTAATGCATCTTCCATAATGTAGTGTGATACTAGTGATGCACAGTAATAGTTACATCCACAACTTGTGTGGATATTTGATTTCAATCCTATGCTTTTCATTTCGAAAAGAAAATGCATCTCAATGCAATGTTGTATTATCATTTGGATTCTCCCAATCAAATGAATCTCTGTAAATATGAATTATTTCATGAAATAAATAAAAGCAAATTGAAATGCTTTATTATTGTATGCTCAATTCTATACTCCATTTTATTCTAAAACATTGAATAACACTTCTGAAATTCTAATTCCTTTTTTTAAAGCATAACTGTCACTTGATAAATAATGAACAAGGTGCAAACAACACTTAAGCATAATGCAAAAATAACTATAATTTCACTTTAAGATATAACAATGTTTAATCTAGCTCCACCAATTGAGCTGTACTGAAAAATTGGTAACATTTTGGTGATTTCCGCTAAATGCTTGCCTATTAAGCATAGATCAATTTCCTTAAAACACTCCATTGGGCACAGAGTCAAATCGGCCCCTTCATGAAACTCAGAAATTCGAACAACAATATTCCAAACAATAGCAAAAGAAAAAAAATAGAACTAAAAGCAAACTAACATGCCTTGATGGCCAATAGAACTTGCGCAACAACGCTTAGGGAAAGCAAAACTACTAAAAGTAAATGTGAAAAACACACTTATTTGCAATACTACTCTACTTATCTACAAGATAGAATTTATCTCAGAGGAAATGTTTGAGATGCATCCCATTAACTGGGATAGACAACACCTCTCCAATCAACTTGGAAATTTGGAACGCGTTGTGTTCCTTGCACTCCATGATCACATAAGGCCCGTCCCAAATTGCATCGAACTTGGAATGTTGTCTGGGTTTGCTTTTAAATTCATTCCATTTGAAAACCAGATCTCCAACAATGAAATCACGTGGTCCTTCCCTTTTGTCAAAAGATTTTTTCATCTGAGCTTGATGTATCTCTAGCTTCCTTAGAGCTTCCTTTCTGGTTTACTCCAACTCTACTAGCTGTGCCAATCTCACCTCAAGAGGATGTTCCTTCAACAATTCTAGTTCTTGAACATAACTTAAAGTCAACAACTTAGTAGAAAT
This sequence comes from Sequoia sempervirens, assembly GCA_007258455.2. Taxonomy (NCBI): domain Eukaryota; kingdom Viridiplantae; phylum Streptophyta; class Pinopsida; order Cupressales; family Cupressaceae; genus Sequoia; species Sequoia sempervirens. Next base: position 275,738,735 of record VDFB02271358.1, read on the forward strand.
AGGTAACTTAGCCTCCTTACCATATGTTAAAACAAAAGGACAACAACCGGTAGCCCTTTTAGGGGTTATTCTATCAGCCCAAAGGGCTAGCTTTAGCTTTTCGTGCCATGTCCTTTGATTGTCCTCAATAGTCTTCTTGATTATCCGAATCAGATTCTTATTTGTAGATTCTTCCTAATCATTTCCCTATGGATAATAATTAGAAGATGTGTTCAAATAAATATTATTTTTGACTAACCAATCAGAAATCCTCAAACCAATAAAAGCCAAACCATTGTAAAAAATGATTGAGTCCGAAACACCAAATCTCGATACAAGATCCTAATAGAAGGTGAGCATTGAAGTCTCGTTTGCTTCTTTCAAAGCAACTGCTTCAGTGAAGGCTTAGACATAGCGAAAAGAAGTTATTACAGATTACAATCCATTCCTTTTGTAATTATTCATGGAATTCTTTATAGGAGAGATTTCCAAGGTGTTTTATTGTGATGTATTCAGCCTGATCAAGTTGACAAGATTTTAACAGAGTTTCATGATGGACCTTCAGGAGGTCACTTTGTCACAAGAACAACAACCCTGAAAATTATGCGAGCTGGTTATTATTGGCCAACTATGTTTAAAGATGTTATTGCTTGGGTCAGAAAATGTGAGAAATGTGCTTTATTTTCTGGAAAACAGAGGCTTGCAGTGCTGCCCCTGCATCTGATTCAAGTAGAGCAGCCCTTTGCTAAGTGGGGCTTAGATTTTATTGGTCCTATCAATCTTCCTTCAAGTGTGGGTCATAAGTGGATACTTACTGCCACAAATTATTTTACTAGGTGGGGGCACTCACCAGTTTGCAAATAATGCATCATCTATTGTAACCAAGTAGCAGGCAATGCTGGAACAACATCTGTGACATCATTATTTAGCATTGTTCTGTACTTGTAGCTTCTTTTAAGTTGTTTTCTTTAGTTTCAACAATTTGTTCACACAAACATTTTCCTCTAACGACCTTAGTTACCTTTATATCAATGTCAAATTCCATTACTTTGGTAATCCAACTAGCACGCTTATCATTTAAATCTTTGCTAAGTAAGAACTCCTTAACAGTTGAAAGAGCTACCAGCAAATGAATCTTGTTGTTGGACAACATATGCCTAATTTTCTTTAAACTTTTCACAACAACAAAAACATGCTTCTCGACAAAAGAATATTTTACCTTGTAATCATGCAATACTTGGCTGAAAAATGCTATAGGCTGCTACAAGCCTTCATTGTTTTGCTGACATAACATAGTTGAAACTGTATCTACACCTCCAAAAACATACAGAATGAATTCTTTGTCAAAATTTGGATTAATGAGAGTAGGAGTAGCTGTGAGGGCTTCCTTAATTTGCTCAAAGCTCCTCTTACCTTCCTTGGTCCAACTAAATGGCATATTCTTTTTAAGCATAGAAGTGAGGTTGTAGCAAAGTTGCAATATTTGGTATGAACCTCCACACAAAATTTATTCTTCCAAGAAAGCTTTGCAAGCCTTTCTTGTGAGCTGGTAATGGAAATTTGAGAATTGCAAAGACTCTTTCAGGGTCTATAGAAATACCTTGCTTTGAATCAATATGTCCGAGCAGTTTGCCTTTGTGCACTAAAAATATACACTTCTTCGGATTGAGAGACACTTCAAACTCTCTACATCTCTGAAAATTTTTCTCTAAATGATCAAGATGTTCATTAGCATTTATGGAAAAAATATTAATGTCATCTAAATATACCAGAGCAAACTTGTTCATAAGACCGTGAAAAGCCATATCCATCGCTCGTTGAAAAGTTGTTGCAGCGTTGGATAAGTTGAAAGGAATTTTCTTGTAGGCCATCATGCCCCACTTAGTTGTAAATGTTGTCTTGAATTGATCTTCTTGATTAACCAGAATCTGGTTGTAACCTGAGTAACCATCTAGCAAAAAAAATCTTTCAGAACCAGAAACTACCTGTAGAATTTGCTCCATGGAAGGGAGTGAGTAATGGTCTTTCAATGATGCTTTATTTAAATCTTGGAAATTGACACATAATCTGATTTCCCCACTTTTCTTCCTGACTGCTACTAAATTTGACACCCAAGAGGTATGCTTAATAGGAAAAATAATATCACTCTCAACTAATTTATTCAATTCAGCCTTCATGAGATGTTCTAATTTAGGATTAAGCGGTCTCTATTTTTGGCTTATTGGTTTTGCGCCAGGTTCTAATTCAATAGTATGTTGGGCTAGTTTTGGGTTAAAACCTCTCAAATATTTGTACTCCCAAGAAAAAACATCACTAAATTTCTGACATAATAGAATAAATGCTTGCTATTCTTCTTTGCTACATACCTTTCCAAGCTTGAGAAGCTTGCCTTTGAAGATTTCAATCGCTACATAATGTTCTTCCTTAACAGTCAGGCTACACTTGTCTTTTCATGCTTGGTCATCTAAATTGAACATAGATTCCAAGGTCACCAAACCTTTTGGTAGCTTGTTGGTCTTCAACTACACAATCTGGTCATCATATTTTTGCTGCCATTTTTGTTGGTTTCCATCTATAAACTTAGCTTCAGCAATTAGGAAATTTACGATTTGTTCATTGCTGTCAAAAACTTGCCAGCTCACATTATTGTCAGGCACAGAGGGTCTAACCACTATTTTTACGTATTGTCATGCCTCTACTTTATGAATTTCATTGGGAATGTCAAACTGGGCTCCTATGGCAATGAGCCTATCAGCATGCTTATTTTCATTTCTAGGAATCAAAACAATATTAAAAGTATCAAAATCTTCCGTCAAATCCCATACACGATGCTTATATTTCTTAAGCAAATCATTCTTGGTAGCATTTAAATTTTTGATCTGATTTACAATTAGTTCTAAATCACCATAAACTTGCAAGAATTTAATACCTCTTTTGTAGGCCCATTCAAGGCCATGCACGAATGGTTCATACTCAACTGTATTATTCGAATAGCTAAAAGAAAATCTGCAAGCTGAAAAGTATTTATCTCCTTCGGTTGATATCAACATAGCCCCACCTCCAACACCAATACTGCTTCTCGAACCATCGAAGTAAAGTTTCCAAAGCTCATTTCTTGTTTCTACAGACGGTTCTTCCTCTTTACAAATATTAGGCATATCGCAATCAGGTTCTCAAATCATATAGACTCCTAATCCTATCTCATCTATGTGTTGAAACAGATCAAGCTCATGATCTTCGACTGCCCATTCATCTAGATTAATATTGTCTATATGGGTGCTACAGTCTGAGGTCATGGTTTGCTCCTCCAGTGCAGAGGTGGAATAGAGGTTCTAAGTGTTTATAAGATTTGGTGAATATGGTTCGATATGGTCTTTGGCGAGAGGCTCAGACTTTATGGTCACTTTCATAGCATACCTTGTTCTAAAAAAAATCAGACCAATCAAAATCTATAGAAACCCACCCAACTTCTTTGTAAAATCCCTCGAGAGACAAATGAAAAAGTGTAGCGGTAAGTCAATGACATGTATATCTTGATGAATAGAAAAAATCGAGGATGCGTTCAAAGTAAGAGCCAAATTTTTTATAATACCAACATTTTTAACAACATACCCATCCAATTGCACTACGCCTTTCTGGGGATTAGGCTCATAAGCAAGACCTAATTTATCGGCTAAACTCTTAGGAATGAATGAACTATTGGCACCAGAATCAACCATACAATTATGAATGATTTTATTGCCAATAATCAGACTTAAGTAGAATGGGGGAGGCTTTACCTCTTTAGTTTTCTGCTCATTTTTATCCTCCAAATTGTTAGCAAGCACAACCTTTGCAACTCCTTGATTATTGTTATCAGAAATAAATAACTTAGCTAAAGCTTCCTACAGTAAACCTTTCTGCTCTAGAAGGTGTAAAGCATCTAATACTGACATACTGATAGTGGTTTTCTTGAGATGCTCAACAATATCAAATGATGAAGAATTTACCTTCTATTGGTTTTTTGTGACAGTAGCATCATTTTTCCTCTGCAAAGGTTGTGAATGTGTTCTTGACTGCTCCTTGCTAGGTATCTCTTGGCCTCTTTACAGAATTTGCATTTTAGGATACACGACAGCGTTAAAATTTGATGAAATGGGTTGCTTATTGTTTGTAGGTTGCAGTTGTGAATTTCCAGCTTGTTGTCCCAAATCCATAGCCCTCTTTTTTGACCTGGTATTAGCCGAAATAGGCAAATTTTTCTGATCTTGACCATTCATGTCACAAAATTCTGAGCTCTGCTAGTTTGACAAGGCAACTTCCATGTTATCTTGTTGTTCTTGATTCTTATCTACAACATTTTTTGAACCAGGATAGTTATTTTGAACCATTAAAGTATGATTTCTCATTCCATTAGTGCACGCTGATTGGTTATGGGGTTGATTGCATGGATAACACCAATCACAATCTTGGGAAACATTATTTTGGGGCACAAGTTCCTTTGACAAACTGGCTGTGTTTGGATTGTATGGCTAGAATGGCCTAGGAAATAAATTCCTTCTTTGGGCTTGGTAATCGTTCTGAAAAGTGGGCCTATTTGGCTAGTTTTGCTGATAAGGGGCTTGATAAGGCTTATGTTCTTGGCCAACATGCTTTTTAATGGTCACGAGATCATTTCCAAAGGTCTTTACTATGCTTTTAATCTCTTGCATCTCCTGATTTGGGGCTAGGGAAGCGATTTCTTGGGCTACATTATGGTATCCTATCACTGGAACAGGTGAGACAACAGCTAAGGGGGGCACACTACTAGGAGTAGGTGGCTGTATTTTTGGAAACAATGGCTAGGAGGTCTAGGGGTTATGTCTCCAGCTTGGATGAGATAGTTCTCAGCTCTAATGGCTATGTGATAAGCATTGGGGAGTGTATGCCCACCCATAGGCAGAGTCATGATTGAAATTTTACTATTGAAAGCTTTTAAGTAAAACAAAAAAGCATGTGTTGGTAAAGGTTTTATCGTTGCAGGAATCGTGTCCCAGGTTCTCTAAAATCGATAGTTGAAATCAGTCAAGTGCTCGTGTGGCAACCTCTGAATGATGTCAATTGCTCTAACAAGGATAGATTATTAGATTTATCGGTAAAATGTTGATATAAATCATTACCTAACACATCCCATGTCGTGATTGAGTTAGCTGCAAGACCTCTGAACCATTGTAACACCTTCCCTTTAAGTGACACAACCAACAGTATTAACACGACTTTCTCTTGCGTGATGTTGTGAACTGAGCATAAGGTGGCTATGTCACGAATATGCTCAATCGGTATAGTGAGGTCCTCCTTGGTGAAATATGGTAGACTTCTAAGGGCTGCAACTGGGATGTCATCATCTTGAATGATATTTAATGGACTGCCTCCATTGAAAGGTGTGAACGGGTACCGCCTTGGTACTGTGATTGGCAGTGCTTGTGATATCGGAACTAGTACTCCTAGTGATAACACCAAGGAAAAAAAATAGGAGGTGGGGTCATCCCACAATAATGGGTTACACTTTTTGGCCAAACTTGACATTGAAATCAACATTTTTAGAGAAAACTTCACTTTCTGACACTTATAGTAGGTAAACTATTAGGAATTTGAAAATGATGTAAACTAGTGATTTGTGAGATTTTTTCTATAGATTTTAAATGTATTTTTTTTGAAAAAAATTGAAATTAAATTGAATTTTTTTTGTGTCTCCCTTGATAACTAGTTTTTAATAGTAAACAACATTTTTAAAAAGTGATGTGTACTTTGGCAAGCATAAATTTTTGTCTACAAAGGATAAAACTATAATTCTTTTGAATTTAGGTTGGTAACACAAGTATCTAGGGCTTTCATTTTGTTTCATAGCATTTTGTTCAATAATTTTCTTTTAATTAAGTTTTGAAGTCAAAACATTTATAATTTAGACATAGGTGCACTTCGGCATGCATAACTTTTTTGGTATGTATTGAAATTCAATTTTTCTTTTTTTGTTAGAATGAGGACATCAATACCTAGTGGATACATATTTTTCAAAAAAAAATTCCTCAAATTTACTATTTTTCCACAATGATTTTTCATCGAACTTGACATTCGGTGAAAAACCTATGTACAATAAAACTAAAAAATAAAATAAAAAATAAAAAATATATATATTAAATTTATAGTTGCTGGAAAGCACGTTTCAATCACTACAATCATCCACTTTGGTTTATCAAGTTGACTCCATTTGCACCTCCTTCCCAAGCTTCGATAGTAAAAAAAATGCATAAATTTTGAAATGGTGGAGGGGAAGGTAAAAAAAGGGGGTTCATTAGAACCCCCCTTCTATTCGAACCCCCTTCATTGGAAGGGGGGTTCATTCAAACCCCCCTTATATGGTGCAAAAGGGGGTTCATTAGAAGGGAGAGGGGTTCATTAGAAGGGGGGAGGGTACATTACAAGGGGGGGTTCATTACAAGGGTGGTGGTTCATTAGAACCCCCTTCATTAGAAGGGGTAAACCATTTCAATTTTTTTGATGAGCATTTCTAATTATTCTTCATTCAAAAAATTGTAACCCACTATTGTGGGTTTACCCGGTGTTGAGTTCAATCTCGTAGGTGTTTCAAAGATCCTCCTTGTTGTTCTGCCTCTTCTTCATGATGGGGAAAACTCTTGATATTTGAAGGGTGTAGAACTTGATCTTGTCTGTATCTTTCTCATGCGCAGGCTGCACTAGCATGCAAAAATCAGAATTAGAGTCATCGGTATATTGAAATGAGCCTCCAAAAGGCTAGAAAATCTGCTACATACACTAAACAACAAATTAAAAATACTAATTTTTTTTGGAAATAGCTTTCAAAGTCCCATGGGGCTTGCCAAAAATTATTATTAATTAGATTTACACCCTACTGAATACAAGATTCAACAATCTATTGAAACATGGAAACCTTCTTTAGATGTGGGTGATATGAACGAAGGAGTCTCCAAAGTGAGTTGGTTCTCTGAATGATGGATCCTACTAAGTATTTTATGGGAAAAGGGATAGAAGGATGAATTGAAATTAAAACTTAAAACTAACTGGTATTTCACTAGAAGTTATGAGACTCAAACACTAACACCCACAACAACTTTCCTATCACAATAAATCTCACAATCTCACTGGCACATACTTCCATCAGTATTTTGCATGAAGACTCCTAAACAAAATACAACAAACAACCTGAAACTATGCAATACTAAAACAAAACTTACAATAGCAAGACATAAAAGGATTCTGATTTGAACCACAAGGACATCAATTTGCTATTATAAAAATGAGACAGAAATGAGAAGAAGAATTCTACTGCTTTATTAAAACTGAAAGAGTGTGTTTGTCTGAACTAAGTACAACTTAGTTTACAAGCTCAAAATGCTAAGGCAAAAAACTGTAATCTCAACTGAGAAGAAGAGAAGAAAACTAAGTTTCTTAAAAATATAACTCTTAAGAAACCCTAATCCAAGCTCGCAAAGAAGCTCAAGGAAAAAAGCTTCAAATTGTCCCAAAAGTCTGCATAAAAGCAAAAAAAACATACTTTTTCCATGATCATACTGAAAAGCTCCTAAAAAAAACTAAATCTGCTTTAAAAGCCAAAAAAAAACCTTATCTCTCCAAGGGGAGACTCAAATTCAACCAAGAGAAAATTCAACACCGATATGCTAAAAATAGCAAGAAATCATAATTTTTTTTATAAAGTATTACTTTATGCCTCTGCTTTACAAGATTTGCAGACTTTACAATTGCTTTACTTTTTGCAATTAAAGATTGCTAAGGGTAAGTGCAAAAAGTTGAGTCCATGAAACGTGGAAGTTTTTGCCTTAACCAAAAAATTGAAATCAGCATTGAGGAAATGGGATCCCAATTTTAATAAATGAGATCCCAATTTTTAAAAATCAGGATCCCATTATGGTTCGGGATCCCGAGCTTGAGACAAAATGGGATCCCGCTTTTTAAAAATCGGGATCCCGTTTCCCATCGGATTCCAAACCGATGGAAAAGGCACGGGATCTCGATTCTCACAAAATAGGATCCCAATTACTAAAAAATGGGATCCCGTTTTGTATTGCTATTTATTTAAAAAAAAAACATTTCACTGCACAGCGAACGGGACCCCGAATATTGGCGACAGCGACACCCACAATCAGCTACAGGTACCCCCCTACACACCATTTTTTGCATTTTTTAATTTTGAATTGAAATTTTGAAGAAAATAAATGAATTTAGCATGTTTTTTTAATAATTTATTTCACGTTTTAAGTATTTTTTTAAACTGTTATAGTGGAAATGAATAATTGTAAAAATAGACAAAAAAAATGCAATGAAACCTGAAGGTTTTTTAATAAAAATGAAAAAATGAACCTTGAATTGTGTTTTAGAAACAAAATTAAACTTTTGAAACCTAAATTGTTCGATTAAACCCAGAAAAATTGAATTTGAAAACCCTAATTGAAACAAAACAAAAAAATTTGCATTTCAAAACCTTAGAAATCAAAATGAAATAAAAACATTGCATTTACAAATCCAAATCAAGCTTTTTGAAACCCTGAATCCAAATCAAACGAAAAAAATTGAATTTGAAAACCCTAGTTTGAATTGAAATGAAAAAATTGCATTAAAAACCCTAATTGTTTAAAATTGAAACCCTAAATTGAATTGGAACAAATAAATTGTTAAAACCCTAAATTGGAATCGAACAAATCATTTTGATTTTGAAAACTAGGTAATTTCGAGCTCAAAAAATTCATTTGCATTGCTTAAATGTTTTAAATTTTATTTGCTTTGTATGGAAAAAATGATATATACTAAACTTTAGTTTCAATGTTAAATTACAATTAGATTAGAAATCAATAAGTTAAAGAATAGTTAAAATTCATAAAGTTTATCTTGATGTTTGTTTGCAAATTTAGTTAGCAAATTCGTAAATCTAAGCGCGTACAATCGATTCCAATTGACACTAACTTGAAAGTCTAAATTATGCCAAGGGCCACCCAAATTTCACCCTAAGTTTGCTAAACCCTAGACCCTAAACTGTAAAATCTAAACCCTCAACACTAAAGCATTTGAAATTTATGAACCCTAGACCCTAATCTTTCATTGGACATACCTAAAATTATGTAGGTTCAATGTCAAGAATGGGTCTATTTGGTAGATTTATGAAAACTATTTTGAATATCTAGAATGCCATAAAAGTATAATTATAGCAATTCCAATTGGAAACACTTGGGTACATATATATCATATGAAATTTAAATCTAGGAAGGTGTTTATTATATAGGAGAGTTGATAATACATGGAAAGAGGTTTGTATGGGAATATATGTATTAAGAAAACATACCACATGACCTCTATAGGATTTTTAAGATGTGATCCTAGATAATAATCCACCCATCCTCAATCATAATGGATTCTTTAGCAATTAAGAGAGATTCAATAACCATAAAATTACCTATATTTTGATACTATATAGATTTATGTGGAAGGATAGAAATGCATCAATAAGGAGACCAAGATGGAACCATTTAACACCTACAAGGTACACCTATTACATGGGAAAGGGAGGAGGTACATGATGATAGTTTGGAGGAACTACATGCTATTATTACAATTTAGAGATAGGAGGATGATTCATATAAAAGAAATATAATTAAATATTTATATTATTTAATATATTATATTTAATATAATATATTAAATAATATAAATATTTAATATCATAAAATATAATATAAGATTACAATTAAGGATAGGTAATGTTACAATTTACTTGGGGTTTTAATGAGGATTAGGCTTAAGATTCAATTAGGTTTGTAGTAAATAGTTAGGTTACAATTAGGAATATATAATAAATATTAATATAATTATAATACAAATATAAATTAATTTAAATATAATATAATATAGGAATACATTTAAGATTAGGTAAAGGTTATAATTTAATTAAGTTTCAATTAGGTTTGCAATTCAATTAGGATATGGTTAGGGGTGGGATCATTTAGCATTCTATTATTGTTAGAGTATGGGTTACATTTAAGATTATTGTTATTTTTGTGATATGTATAGATTGATTCATTTTTAACATGATACTTTTTTTTATTAGAGGGGTAAACACTTTTGACCCAGAGCTAGATGGAACCAATGAGGCTATCCTATCACCTTAAATCATAAATCAATTTCTTAAGGGGTCCCAATATGACAAATTTCTTAAGGGTATCAAAGAAGTTCTTAAAATTTGGTGAAGTTGCCCAAGGCAACCAAATTTAACAATAATAAGATCATGCAAGATTATAATATGAATGAGATTTCATGATCTAGGTTGGTCAGTTGAAACAAGAGTAGATCTCAATTAGCTATTCCACAAGAAAATTTTCTTCACTAACTTGCAAGTTCATTAAATATTCCAAGGGGCACCAAAACTTTACCCTAAGTTTTGTAAACCCTAAATCCTGAACTCTAAAATCTAAACCCTAAACACTAAACCATTCATTTTGTCCTTAAAGGCTCTTAATGAAATTTGGTTGCATTGGGAAACTTCACCAAATTTTATTCACTTGAGCCATGTCATTTTCTCCTAGGACCTCACTAGACGTAAATCCCCTTAAGCCATCCTATCACCCTAAATCATAATTCGATTTTCTTAAGGGGATCAAAGAAGTTCTTAAAATTTGGTGATCAAAGTTGCCATCATGATCTAGGTTGGTCAGTTGAAACAAAGTAGATCTCAATCAACTATTCCACAAGAAAATTTTTCTTCACTAACTTGCAGTTCATTAAATATTCCAAATTCTAAAACCTAAACACTAAACCATTCATTTTTTTCCTACCGGGATCATAAAGTGAAATTTGGTTGTCTTAGGAAAATCCACAAATTTCATTCCTTATGCCATGTAATTTTGTCCTAGGATCTTACTACATATATCCCCTTAAGTTATCCTATTACCCTAAACCCTAAACCCTAAAGCCATCATTTCTTCTTAGGCTCTTAATGAAATTTGGTTGCCTTAGGCAACTCCACCAAATTTCATTGCCTTATGCCATGTAATTTTTCCTAGGATCTTACTACATATATCCCCTTAAGTTATCCTATTATCCCTAAACCCTAAACTCTAAAGTCAAACCTAAACCCTAAAGCCATCATTTTTTTCTTAGGCTCTTAATGAAATTTGGTTGCCTTAGGCAACTCCACCAAATTTAATTCCCTTATGCCATGTAATTTTCCTAGGATCTTACTACATGTAAGATCCCCTTAAGCTATCTATTACCCTAAACCTAAAGCCATCATTTTTTTCTTTAAAGGCTCTTAATGAAATTTAGTTGCCTTGGGAAACTTCACCAAATTTTATTCACTTGAGCCATGCCATTTTCCCTAGGACCTCACTAGGCGTAAAATCCTTAAGCCATCCTGTCACCCTAAATCGTAATTCATTTTCTTAAGGGGTTCCAATATGACATTTCTTAAGGGGATCAAAGAAGTTCTTAAAATTTGGTGATCAAAGTTGCCCAAGGCCCAACCAAATTTAACAATAATAAGATCTTGCAAGATTATACAATATCAATAGTTAATTGTATTTTCATTCAAGTAACATGTGCCTTAGACATATAAATGAGGCTTACATATAATTTTATCATTTGTATTCAATTATTTAAGGCCATTTATATTGAATGTTTTAAAGGTATTTCCTAAACATGTATCTTACATCTTGAAATTACAAATCTAATGCAGGTTCACTCATATCTTAAAGATCACATGGATCCATTCAATAATATTCACAATCCACCTCCACGCCATCCATCTCCAACACCTTCACCTCCACCTCCACCCACTCCACCTCGTAACCCCCCACCTCCACCACCTAAAATCAATGAACATGCTCGTTTGCAAGCACAAATCAATGCTTCTGCTAGAACCATCCAAGATCAAATCAACATTATTCAAAATGAAGAATGTGTCGCACCTCCTGTGAGGATGTTCGCATCTAGGATGCAAACCCTTGTTGATGCTGTCAGGGCTATGGATGGGATCGTAGATGAGCATTGACAATGGCTAGAGGAGAGGAGAACTCTTGATTTTGAAAAGGAAAACACAAAGAAATGAAGATCTATGCAGTAGAGAGCCATAATAGTTTATAAATTAAAACAATGATCTTAAATAGTTATGAATTTATAAATTGGGTGAACAATGGATATTTTGTGTGATGAATTTATAAATTTGGTTCCAAATGGATATTTTTAGTGACATGAATTTATGATTTTGGTTCTAGATGGATATTTTTAGTGACATGGATTTATGAATTTGGTGGAATTTATGAACTATTAATGAATAGTATATAATAGTATATATTTTATGACTATCTACTAGATCATGATTTCTCCTGCTGAAAAATTGTAATATATATGTGTGTGTGTGTGTGTTAGACATAAAATGAGATTTTGTGAATGTTTGAAGTTTATTGTTTAGTATGTATGTGCATGTATTAAAAATTTGCATATATAGTTCTTAAATTTTGAAATTTGTATGTATGTACATAGTTTAGTTTAATGATTTGTACGCATGCAAACTATGCATCATATTTTTTATTTTAAATGTACATGTACATACATTTAATTTTGAATTTTGTATGGACATGCTCTTGAGTTGAACAATCAATGTATATATATGTGCATTTCAATTAAATATATGATCTTAATATATATGTTGCTCATCCTATTTCAATTAAGTATATGATCTTAATATATGTATGCACATGGACTATTTTGTATGATTTAATGTAGGTGTACATTTATATCGAGCATATCATGGATGATTTTAACATTGATGATATCATCAATCCACCAACTCAGTCACAGCCAGATCTGCCTCCCTCCCCCCCTCCACATCCACCTCTGCCTCCCCCTCCCCCTCCACCTCCACCTAATATGCCACATCCAGCACCTATCACATCTGATGAGGCTCACTTGAGAGCACAAATAAATGATCAAGTTGCATCCTTACAAAATCAAATCAATGCTATGTAGAGTCAAGCATTGATTCCTCCACATGTGAGACGTTTTGCATCTATAATGCAAAATGTTGTTGATTCCATTAGGATGATTGATTCTCATCTTGATAGGCATCGACGAGACAGAGAAAAAATGAGACAATTTTATTCTTATGGTCTCTCTTACAAACAAATATTAGACCTTAAAATAATGAAAGCCCATCTATCCCCCTACTTTCTTGACCTCGTTACTCGACAACCCATTCCACCCAACAAATCTATAATATCCATGAGGTGGTGCATACATCCGTAGATGAGTGCACATTTTTGGGATCGATGGTATATGGTTTTTGATAGTCCCCCACATGCTAATTGGGAGTGCCCATTGCATTTTTTGAGAAAACTATATGTAGAGTTTGTTTTGGGGCAAAAGCCCAATTATTTTGATTTTAGATCATTTTAGGGTGTTGGTAGCGGCATGCCACAATAGAGATTAGGGGCAAGGTTTGATCCCCAACACCTTGTGCATGTGCAACCCCTTGTTGTTGCTCCTGGTCCTCCCATTCCTACACCTATACATCATCAAGCTCTAGTCTCAAAATTAGGTTCCCTTAGTACACTCACATGAGACCTTGATCAGCACGCTTTTGCGATAGCGAGTGGGGAGCATATAGATGATGATGATGATGGAGGAGTTTTTTATGGAGCTTGTTTGAGTACCGCTCCAGCAGTGTCGAGGCCCATCCCCCATATATGTACTAGTTATCATCAAGTATGCTATGGACCTTATCAGGCCACACCTAGTTCACGTGGATGGGGAGATTCTGGTGGTTCATCTAGTCGCATCAATTCATTTGTAGAGTTCCTCGTAGCAAAACATCACCCTAAGGACACTACGACATAGGTATAAATATGCATCTAGATGTACGTTCATTTTATAAGAATTTTTATGGTTGTATATATCAAAGAAAAGTTTGCAATACATTTTAACAATCAAATTGTTTGGTGTATAGATGACACTAACGATGCAAGGGCAATCATTTGTTCCACGAGTACATACATCGACACCGGTCATACTTGGCAACCCTTATGGGGTATTTTGATTTCAATTTTCAAAATTATATATGAAATCATAAATTATTTAACTTGAGTTTTAAATTTATAATTGAATCACATATATGTTTCAAATATTCATGTTGGTTTAGGTGAGTCAATTGGCATCCACATCAATTCCTCCTAAGGGATTGTCAAGCACTCCTCCACTATCGAGCGTCATAGATCAGCGGTAGGTACATTCATATTGTAAATTTGTTTAAAGTTTACATTAGTATAGTTACAATTTTATGAGTTTTGAATTCACTAGATATATGAAATGCATGCATGCACACTTGTAAATATTATAATCGTTAAATGTCGATGTACATGTATGTCTAGGTTGATACCACAATAAGAATGGGCATTGGGAAAACATTTGATGTTGCAATTACTCGTGAGGCCATTGATTTCTAGGTTGTTTACAAAACTTTCTACACAAAATGTGCAAACTTGAATATATATGTATATATTAACCTAATTAAATTGTACATGCTTTAATTTTGATCTTGTAGGACTTTGTTAGTGCAACTTTCAGCCCTGACCTAGACATAGTTACACCACCAGGAGGACATGTAGAGCAGGTTTCAGATCAAATGGTAATTTAATTTTTATTATATTTAAAGTGAATTATAAATTTTAAATTGAATATATACATAATATGATATTTTCACATATTCTTTTTCTTTTATAGCATGAGACACATCTTGTAGTTGAGCATGTACAGACAGGTCTTGGAGAAGAGCCTAGTGCACAACCTCAGAATACAGTACAATTAAAATATGATAAATTGAATTAAATTGAATTAAAAAAATTTAATTGTAGAGTTGTACATCTAATTTCAATTTCTTTGTCTTGTTTATGTAGATTGATTTAGAGAATTTAGAGGTTTCTTGAGGCACACCCGAGCATCGAGATGTAGATATGATGGTAATTTAATTTTATGATGGATTATAAATTAAATTGTCATTAAATCATGTTTTATTGTCTTACATCTAATTTCATCTTTCTCTTATGTACAGAGTGTTTCAGGTCATTCACATAGTCCGCATGGTGTGAAGAGGTCTCTTGATTATAGAGACAGTGCATGACCTAGAAACATGTGATTTTATGTGTTATATTTGTTTATTTCATGGACTATATTTCTTGTTTATCATGTACTCTGTTGGACTTTATTTCATGTGCGCTTAATATATTGGTTTCATGCACTTAATATGTTACATAAATTATGGACTTTATTATTGTTTGAAATTTTAATTTACACATGTACATTTATGCATTTTATGTTCATAGTCAAGACATTAATATAGGACATTGATGTGAAATTTAGTGATCTCTCATACATGGATTAATATAGGACATTTTAATATTTACAATAATCAATCAATAAATCATAATTTACAAACAAAAGCAATCTATTTATATACCAGAAATTTAGGGTCTAAACCTGAATTGCATTAAAATATGGGTCAAGTGGACATGGATCTTATGCTTAAAATGTGTAGATGCACTTCCAAAATCTACATAAGTTATTATTTTAATATTATTTGGAAATAATCATGTGAATGTAAAGTCTTTGGATTATTGCATATTTAGATTAATATCAAGTTGGTAATGAAAGTCTTTAACATGTCAAATTTAACTATAGGAAAAATTGAGAACATTTCAAAAAGGAAAAAACAGTTATAAAATCAAAATAATCTTCAACTATAATAATGATTGCTCAAAATACACATGAATTAACACTATACATGAATAGTAGAAATCTTCCAACATAAAAAATCTTCAATATTTTTTAAAAAATTAAGAACATTTCAAAAAGGAAAAATCACTAATATTCTATTTTATTCAAAATTAACATATATATGTAAATAAATATTAAAATTTTAAGGCTTTACTAAAGGTTTTATTGTACAAAAATATAGCAACTTAGGATTAAGGTTAGGGTTATAGGATAAAGCTTTGGGTAAAGGTTAGGATTAGGACACAACTAGAGTTAGGGTTAGGTTTCAATTAGGGTTAGATACAACAAGGCTTAGGGATATGATTAATTTTAGGACAGGGTAAGGGTTCAATAAGGGTTGGGTTCTAATAACGGCTAGGGTTAGGGTTCAATTAGTATTACAGTTAGAATCAGGGTTTAGTTCTAACTTTAATTAAAATTCTAATCCTAACCATAACAAAACCATAGAAGATTAGAGAATAAAAGCATTAATAAATACTATAAATAATAGTTCATCTAACACTAATTTAGAAGTTGTCAAAACAAATAATGACGTCTTAAGGGGGTGTCTAAAGGGGTCATAATAGAACATCTTAAGGGATGATGTCTTAAGGGGATGTCTAAAGGGGTCATAATAGAACATGTTAATTAAGGGGATGTCTAAAAGGGTCATAATAGAACGTCTTAAGTGGATGTATTAAGGGTTATAATATGTCTTAAGGGGATGTCTAAAGGGGTCATAATAGAACGTGTTAATTAAGGGGATGTCTTAAGGGGTCTTAAGGGGATGTCTAAAGGGGTCATAATAGAACATGTTAATTAAGGGGATGTCTAAAAGGGTCATAATAGAAAATCTTAAGGGGATGTCTTAAGGGGTTATAATATGTCTTAAGGGGATGTCTAAAGGGGTCATAATAGAATGTGTTAATTAAGGGGATGTCTTAAGGGTTCTTAAGGGGATGTCTAAAGGGGTCATAATAGAACATGTTAATTAAGGGGATGTCTAAAAGGGTCATATTAGAATGTCTTAAGGGGATGTCTTAAGGGGTTATAATATGTCTTAAGGATGTCTAAAGGGGTCATAATAGAACGTGTTAATTAAGGGGACGTCTTAAGGGGTCTTAAGGGGATGCTAAAGGGGTCATAATAGAACATGTTAATTAAGGGGATATCTAAAAGGGTCATAATAGAACGTCTTAAGGGGATGTATTAAGGGGTCATAATATGCCTAAATATATAGAATATTGATTTGATACATAGAAGTACATATAGTATCTTTAATTTTGTAAGTATGTATGTACATATATGTCATCTCAAAATGATGTTTACAAAATTTGGATATGCCATCTCAAGAACATCTCAAACTCGTGGCTAGAATATAGTAGGTCTTCACACCACCTGATATCAAAAAGGTACAAGCAATATCAATGAAATCATCAAACATACATATTTTAATTTATATAAAACTATCTATATGTACAGAACTCAAGTACCTGCATTTAAAAGTATTCCACACATGTTTGTAGGTTGAATCCGGCATCCTCTCCTTTTTGTTTCAAAGTATGAGATCAATGCAATGATGGCTTTAGGATACAGGAAATGAAAATGAATCAATTTTAACTATTAATGTCCAAGCAATATCAATATGTAATCAAAACATGTATTTAAATATAATTTAGCTGATAATTACTTGTTTTTACCAAGTATTCCATGTTGTCTAGGTTGAATTTGCATGGACTAGATCCTTTTTGTGATTATGCCTTACGGATATATAAAAGAAAAATTTAAATCAATTTCAACTAATAACACACTTGACCAATGTCAAAACATGTATTTAATGTATTCAAAAGGACAAAATAAAACTAAAACTATATTTACATGTATTTACTTAATCCATTGTACCATCTGCATCCTCTCTTTTTTGCAATGCATCTATGCTTTCCTCATGCTCTTCCATAGAAATTGACCATACCAATTTTTTTGAAGGTCTTCCACGATACCACTCTAGTTTTATATTTGTTGCCACCACCAAATGTGAATAGTTCATAATCTTTTTATGTGTTTCATAGTCTTCGAATGTAGGTAGACCATTCTTTCTTCTCAAGTATTTTCGTAGCCAAGTGCCAACAACCACCACCAATCCTATTGGAAAACATGTTCAAAAACCACCATCAAATAACTTCTCAAAATTTACTTAAGGAGATCAAAGACTTGTTCTAAAAAATTGATTAAGGGGATCTAAAACTTGTTATCAAAATTTGCTTAAGGAGGTGTCTTAAGGAGATCACCATACTTGTTGGATAATGAAAGCCATCATCATCTTCTTGAGGTGTTAACAAATTTTTTTTTTTTCCACACAACGAGCCAACCAATATTCTATTTTCTCTTCATTCCCCTCAGGTTCAATAACTGCATACATGTCCTGCCAACAAAATTCAATTTAATAACTTGTGCATATCCATATAACTAATTTAGTATTAAAAAATAACTTAATAAAGAAAAATAAAATTAAATAAATTAAATTAAAATTACCTTCTTGTACAAGGTGTAAAACACAATCATAATCTTCAGATGCAAACAATTGATAATTTTCTTCAATAGTTCTTTCATATTGATTATGTGCTTCTACAGGTGTCAATGATCTTTGCTCCCACTGTTCAACCCATTTTGTATTTTCACAAGCTTCCCAATCTCCTGAGATACAAAAATGGCAAAAACATGCAAGCTCCCTTGTCCAAATAGTCCATGTGATTGTTGTCGCACTCCTAAATGAATGCCATTTAGTAGATCCACTAATTGTCTCACAATCAACTCTAGATACAATGTTTTCTTCTTCCACCAACCAAAAGAATCGATGAACTGTAGAGTAATCACTCGAACTAGGTGCAGATAATCTTCTATTACACCAATCCACAATCTCATGTGCATTTTTAAATTTTACTGAATCCTCAAATTTTAATTGTTCTCTAGCAAGAATTCTTTTGACACATGCACTAGCTCCATCATGTTCTCCTTTACCATGCCCAGCTTCAAAAAAACTCCATATATGTTGGACATTAAGTTCCTTGTGAACCCTACTTAACCAATAGAACATTCTAGCATTTTTGAACTGCCCCGTACAATTATCTGACGATATGAGGTGTTCTTTCATATGGATTCCTCTTTCTCTTAAATTTCTATAAAATATACTAAAACAATATTGAACAAACTTTGATGAGTGTAACTAATTGTCACTCAAATAAAAAATGATAATTCCCTCAAAAATTTCTATCATCCTTAGTGCTACTATCCTGCGATGTCTATAAACAATATGGACAAACATAGCTACTTGCACAAAATTATAATATTGAGATTGAATTTCTATGTATTTAGAGTATAATTCTCCTAAAAATCAACCAATCAAAAGTATAGTACCAATTGAAATGTGTTTCTACATAAATTGGCCATCAAGCCATCGAGCATGTTCAGAGTGCATAACATTATATTTGGGTACAATTTTATTATTAAATTCACTCATAAATGCATGCACACTAACTTTTCTATAACTAAATCACAACGCTTTCCTATCCTTTTTCCATCTTTTAAAGAATAGTGAACATTCCTAAATCTTTTGACGCCTAATACTAATTGTTGTCCAAAAACCATGATCAACACTTTCATGCAAACAAATTCTTAAAATGAAAAGATTTCCATAGTTAATGCATTGTCCGTAGCTACAAGAACTAAATAAAATAATCTGTCATTAGATTTTTCACAAAACAAACCTGAAATAAACTCTCTTATTGCTTCAGGTGGCATATCAATACCACAATCCTATATAATCATGTTAGAATGCAAGGTACAATGTATATATTGAAAAACATCATAAAAATAATGAAATTGAACATGTATTTTACAACAACAAGATATTCGTTGCTTATTAATTTTTACATACCAGGGTTTACATTTTTCAAAAGACCTTTGACTTATTTTAATATTACCAAGTAACATTGAATCGCTACAAAATTTTCTATAAAATTTAGTTTGTGTTGTATCTAATAGGTGTTTTGGGTGAGGATTGTGAACTTTGGACCCCACCCTTAATTTTAAAACATCTCTAGCATTAGATGAAGCCCTAGTATTATCCTGCCAATATTTTTCGATCAAAGATTTAATTTCAACATTCAATTTTATATTAGACCTTGGTAGTCGTCCACTGAAACTCCAACATTGATTGATAGGATCATTTTCTATACTTTCTCTTCTTTTTTCCACTCTTAGTAATGTTTTAGAATGCATTTTTAAAAATTCACTAATATTGCTTACCATTCTTTTATTCAAAGTTGTTTTATTAACTATAGTAGTAGTTATAGCTCTTCTTGCTGCGTTTTTATCTTTAGATCGACTATTTTTCCCAATAGATTGAATGGCACTAGCAACAGTAGACATAGCATGTTTTAATGATTGATCTTTTCTTTTTGGTTTAACATAAAAGCCTAACCTTTTCATTACTTTCCTCATTTTTTGCATTCTCATCAATTGCATCATTAGTTGACATTGAAATGCAATTTTTTTACGATAAAAGAATTTGGTGTATATTCTATTCGCATGTGTTCTTATTTTCCTCCAAGAAATTTGATCAGGAAGATTATCGAAAACACCACTTCCAATTTTTAAAAAAAGTATTTTCATTAAATTCAACATCACATTCTAGATTTTCATCTTCATTTTCATCTTCTCTTCATTTTCATTTACATTTTCATCTTCATTTTCATCAACAAAACGATTTTCATTTTCATTTTCATTTTCATTTTCATCAACAAAATAGTTTTCATTTTCATTTTCATCTTCATTTTCATTACAAAACAGTTCTCATTTTCATTTTCATCAACAAAACGGTTTTCATTTTCATTTTCATTTTCATCAAAAATATATGTTTTGTTTTCATTTTCAAGAAAATGATCATTTTGATTTTCATTTGCAACAAAAGATTTTTCTTTTTTGTTTTCAACAAGTTCTATAAAAGTTTCATCTCTCTGAATATAGTCAATGTCAACATCATTATATCTAGCATCTTGTAAAACTTCTACATACAAATTTACCATTTCACTAACATGTGGATTTGAAGACGTACCTGGATTTGTGCATATTGAAACATTCTCCTTAACATTCAAAGAGGGATTTGAAGACATAGTAGGACTTGTTTGTATAATCATATTCTTCTCCAAATTGACTCTTGCAAATTAGCTTCATCTACAACTATGGTATCTTCAATGTTTTCATCTTCAATAGTTGTTGAATTGGTTGCTCCACCATCGTTCATTGATTTCATTCTCATTCTTCTTTCTCTTTGTCTTTGTCTCTCTTTTTCTCTATTTGCTTCAACTTCTTGAGGAGTCAATGTCTTTCTTCTCTTATTATGAGTTTTATCTCCCATAATTATAAAATTCTCAAGCACAAATGAATGTTAATAGTGAAATACTTCAAAATATTCAATCCAAATTGGAAGTTGAATACCTATTATGACAAAATTCTTCCTCTTGTGTTCCTCAAAACAAGTAGAAAACTACCACAATTCCACTTTAAAAATTGTTTTCTTCATGCTTCCTTTGAAAAATTCAATCCATATTGCAAATTGAAACCTTTTGTTCCTCCAAACAAGCACAAAAATAACACAATTTCACTTCAAAAATGGTGTAGATGATGCTCCCTTTGATAAAATCAACCAAAAATCAAATTCACCACCTGTAAATACAATAACTTATGAAAAATAATTCATTTTTAGTGCTCTCGGCTGTACATATGAAGTTGCAAAGTTGCAGACTTGACAATAATTTTGCACAGTGTTTTAAATAAAATAAACGGGATCCCGTTTATAAAACGGGATCCCGCTTATTATAAAATGGGATCCCGGTTATAAAATAGGATCTTGTTTATTAATAAGCAGGATCCCACTCTATAATCGAGATCCCGTTCACTGACATTGAATGTCGGAGCCATTGTAAAGGAAACAGGATCCCGTTTATGAAACGAGATCCTGTTCCATTTACAACGGTCAGAATACTGATGGATGGGAACGGGATCCCGTTTATTAATAAACGAGATCCCGTTTTTTTAAATTTGAATTTTGTTTTGCATCATGGGCGGGTTTTTGCCAAGGTTTTTGGTTCGGGAAAAGCATTGGAAGTCCGAACCTAGGCCTTCAACTTGGTTTGACCTGCAAGTTGAAGGCCCTAACAATGTCAAAGAAAAATACCGACTTTGGACATATGGCTGAACACCTTTTTTGCAAATTTTTTTGATGAAATTAAAAACCTTTTTAGATGAAACAATGCAGATTCTAAATATGTAAATTTTTTTGCAATTGAATTATTTTTTCTATTTTTATATTAATTTCTAATAAAATTGGTCCATAAACTTTAAATATCAAAGTTTTTTACTATTTTAATAACTTTTGATCAACATAACATTTTGAAAAATAGATTGCACGAGAGCAAACTTCAGACAATTCTTTTCAATTTGAAAAAAAAAAATCAGAAAATGATAAGTTTAGGTCATCTTATGCATGTCGTACATGACGATTTTTCAAACGACAAATCTGCCTAATAAAAAATTAACAAAAAAAAATACTCAATAAAAAATTACAAAAAAATATCAAGAGCAAGCTTCAGTGAGTCATAAAAATTTTCCCAAAAGGATTTAAAAAATACGATAATTTAAGTCAAAATATGGATGTCGTACACGTGCATGGTATGGTAAAAAAAATGACTTTTAAGCAGTGGTTTTTAGAAATGCCTATTAAAACTCAATTTGTACAATCTGGGTATTGAAATAAATTACATATTTGGAAACTAGACTCTGAGCACTACATTTTATGATTAGTGACTTTTATAAAGATTTCATCTCTAAGTGCTTCAAATTTTAAGGTCAAATGTGTCAAATATTGAAAATCAGGGAAAACACTTCCACTTTTTGGCCAAAAAGTGGACTCAACTTCTTGCACACACCTCTAAATCTTTTGCAAAAACAACCACCTTATTTCTCCAATACAATGCTTGATTTTTCTTTTAAAAAATCATAAAAATATACAAGGTATCTCTCTTATCAAATCTTAATGAATTTCTTTAAAATCAATAAAAACCCTAAGTTTCAAGTGTTTCACCCTTAGGCATAAAATATTTACCATTCATATTTTAATTGACCTTCCTTCAAAATCAATTAAAATAAGCCTAAGGTATTATCATCCCTCATCTTACACTAAGGCAAAGATATAAATGTAAATATAGAAAACACAAGCCCTAAGGACTTAAACAAAGTCAACCTAGGCACATGAGAATTCGGCCCTTCAAAACATTAAGCTTCAGATTTTGATTTTTAGCACAGGATTCCCAAGTTCAAGTTTTCCATCAATGTATTGTCAAATGTGAATATCAAAGACAATCATAATGTTTGACCTAACTTGAATTAGGGAAAGGAAAAAAAAGAAGTCAAACCCTAAAAAATATTTCATTTTTGCAATCATCATTTTTGAAGACCTTGGTCTCTGCCTAAAAGGATAGCGCCGCCAAGATGTAGCTTAGTTTGTAGCTCGTGTGCTTGACAATCTTCACCTTTGTCTTCAGATGGTCGAATCCTTCATTTGGTAAGCTTGATTTCTGATATATTGTGGCTTTTCCACTTCATTTGAAAAGCAAGAACGGTCATTAAGGTCACGGCCTATACATTCTTGTTTTTTGATTTTCTCTTTATATTCGTGTCTTTATCTTTCTTGGCTGCTTTGCATGAGATCAAACTCACATTTGGAAACTCTATGTGAGAGCTTGTCCGTGGCTTCACTCCACTGCACACAAGGTGAGCTATTGTTTATGGCTTTACTTCCTGAGTTTTCCAGTCTTGTGGACGCGTTTGGCACAGTCTCTAATGCATTTTTTACTTTTTGTGCTTATCTTGCTATCTGGGTTTTCTTGGGTGCCATACATAAGCTCACCTTGGCATTTTGCTTGGGGTTTTGAAACTTTAATAGAGCTTTGGCTATGGCTATATGCATTCTCCCACAAGCATGAACTGGTAAGCACTCATTATTCCACCCTATTGGCATTTCTCTTCAAAACAAAAGCTTACAAAAGCTTTATATCCCTGTGAATTATCAACTTCTATTTGTAATTTTTTGGCCATTACACAGGCCGCACCATATGTATATACTTACCATGAACCTTGAAAGCATTTAGAGCTCGACCCATCAAAGGATTTTAATATATTTGCATTATGAAACACAAGATTGATGTGGGCATTCGTTGCTTTGATAAAATTCATTTACTTTGTCATCTAGTTAAAACCATCACATGGGTATCTCAGCAAAATGGAAAATCTATCTTTCCTCAAACCAAAACATGGGTATTCAAAAATCTGTATACTTGATACTTATTTGAATTTTGGGGTCGACCCATGATGATTTTTTACTTCTTTTGCACTTTCTGTTAAAAACCCTCATTCGGGTAAGTTGTACCTTGATGAAATCATTGTTCACATTCAAACCCCAATGTGGGTATGAAGGAGAATGAAGAAAAATTGAATATTTCGATTACTTGAAAAAATTGGGCTCGACCCATTATTTATTTCTGCATTTTTTTGTATCTATTTAAACTCCACCATATGGGTATTTGATATTTGTGAAGAAAATACATTTCTTTGTTTATATTTTTAACTCTCATCTCCATGTTGTTTCTTCCTTGTACACATAATTCTTTTGACTAAGTTTGTAGATGAGTTGTTTACCTTGGTCTCCTATGCACTCACAATTATGCTCTTTATGGATTCACTCCAAATCCTCATCATAATTTTACTTTATAACTCTGCTCATTTTGAAATGACTTTCTACTTGTTGTATCACCATTTGAAACACATGATAAATGATGAAGCAAAATTTTAAAACAGTGTACCTTGGACTATTTCATTTCACTTTCAGCTAAAAGATTACATCTAACCCACTTGAACACTATATTTTGTACCTACAAGAAAGTTGATTGCTTCACCACTTGATGAACGAATGAAATGTTTATGTATTGATTAGATGTTGTCACTCTTTTATCTGGTACTGTTCATGAATTTTTATGCTCCATTTAATAAACTGTTCCATGAATCTGCTCTCTTCTGAGATGAAAAATTGGAACAATTCTCTTTGTTAAGGAATTATATATGCTTGCTCACTATTCTTGATTGAGAGAAAGAACGTTGTTGATCTTTACACGATATTATGAACACAATGAATAAATAATACTGTGGCAAAAGAACCTAAACCATACAACAATGCTTGAGATGAATGCACTTAGTTAAATGATTGAGTGGATTAAACTCACTGTTCATGTTTAGCTTTCAAAAAACATTTACATGATTGTTATGAATGCATAGTTGGTTTAATGGCTTGATAGATAACTCTGATTTACTCTTTGAGATGTATATTGTTTCTTTTCTTGATGAATATGATGATGCAATTACTATCTCAGCCCACTTGGAATAAATAATGGTAGCATGTTGAGCTCTATCCTTGTGGGAGCCCATTTTTCTCCACATGCTTGGTCTTCAAATACTAATCAGCTTCCTGATTTTCCATATAGTTGCACAAAGAAACAAATGATGTTAGCATAAAAACAATATATCATGATCATGTTGATGTTTCTCCTTCAACTCATGTCTCTGCACTTCACTTGATTGTTTCAGTGTATGTTTGGTAGCAGACTGCATTATTGTTAATGGTTCATATAGGTATCTTCATAGTCTGAGCCTATGACGTCCCTCTCTTTCTTCCTACAGGTCAACAGAGCTTGGAGAAGACAAAGGGTGCACTACTTCAACATCGACCTCAACCAATCATGCAATTATGATTATGTTGTTACTTATGTGATTTATTCTTTTAATGCATCTTCCATAATGTAGTGTGATACTAGTGATGCACTGTAATAGTTACATCCATGGCTTGTGTGGATATTTGATTTCAATCCTGTGCTTTTCATAGAAAATGCATCTCAATGCATTGTTGTATTATCATTTGGATTCTCACAATCAAATGAAGCTCTGTAAATATGAATTATTTTATGAAATAAATAAAACCAAACTGAAATGCTTTATTATTGTATTCTTAATTTTGTACTCCATTTGATTCTGAAACATCTAATAGCTCTTCTGAAATTTTGATTCCTTTTTCAAAGCATTACTATCACTTGATAAATAATGAACAAGGTGCAAACAACACTTAATCATAATGCATAAATAATTGTAATTTAACTTTAAGAGATAACAATGTTTAATCTAGCTCCACCAATTGAGTTGTAGCGAAAAATTGGTAACATAAACATGAAAGCATAAATCATAACTACATCAGAAACACACATAACACCAAGATTTTTTACGTGGAAACCCTATTAGGGAAAAAACCATGATGGAGGTTATCCACAAGATTATACCCTATTAAAACTAGTGGGGAATGCACATGCATTCAGGCACACTGCCTAGAGCTCATTGATTAATTATAACAAGACTTACTGCCCAAAGGAAGACACACTCCTTAAAAAAACCATTTGGATTACATCCACAAGATTTTGAACTAAGAAAATAGCATCTACTAATGCCTAATTATTGCTCCAGTTAAGTAGATGAAAACTTCTTCACACTTTGCTCACTCTTCTTCACACTTTGCTTCTGACTTTGAATGATAAAGAATTTTTTTGTGAATCTCATTCACACCATGCCCTCAAATGGTAGAAAAAATTGCTTATATACATCCACAACTAATAATAATATCATCTCCATGTCAGCTTCAATAAAATATAAAATGTGCACAAAATGTCAGCCCAAAACATAAATAATTTACAATACAAATCAACCAATGTTGGCCACAACATAGTAAGGACCCAAAATAACATCCTTGAACATGAAACACTTAAATCAATTTTTCCTCGAAGATCCACAACATGCTACAATCACCCTATGGGCCATGAACATGAAAAACATAAACACACAAGAGAAAATCACCAATCGCGAGCACAATGATCAATGCGGATGTGCAACACAGATAGAGCATGATCTAGAAACATGCATCATGAATCACCATAGAAGTATCCATAACAACTCAACTTACTAGAATCACATCATCTTCTTTCACGAACACCAATTAAAGCAATAGAATAACTGTCAGAACATAGATACTCATAACTCGATCAAATCTTCATGTAGATCTCTGAAACTTAATGTGGATAAACTAGATATAATAAAAAACAATCCCTTTAATCCACAACCTCTGATCATTAACATGCTAAGCTAGCCAACATATTGAACTTCAGTGCATCATTGACAACCTACAACTTATTTTATTATATTTTTCTCAATATCCTTGACATATACAACCTATAATGTCTTGAAGGCCAATAGTGTTGACATCAATGACAGCCACATATCAAAAAAATCCAACAACCTGATCTCTCTAGGCTAAAACACTTGGAAATCTGTTGAGATAAGATATGTTGAACTAGAAAATGGCCCTACTACTGCAAATAAGATTCAATCTATGAAGAGAATGAAAAGGAAATGTGTGCAATCTTTAGTGCTTTGTCTAAAACTAAGTTAAAAAAATTCATTTCATTGGGCACTAGTTATGAAGTTTGGGAAAAGTTGAAAGAAATCTATGAAGGAAATGATAGATTCAAATTATCAAAGAAGTTGATAGCTAAGCGCAAATATGAAAACTTGAGGATGGAAGAAGGTGAGGATATAGTAAGCTACTTCTAGAGAGTTGATAGTGCAGTAAATGAAGTCAAAAATCAAGGAGGCACTCTAATAGATGAAGATGTAATGGGGAAGATTTTGATGACCCTATCAGAGAGCTACAATGACAAGATCTCGGCTATTGAGGAAGTTTATGATTTGAAGAAATTCACTAGAGAGAAACTATTTGGCACCTTGAATGCATTTGAAATGAGGAAATTTGGAAAATAAAAGGAGAAATTTGAAACAACCTTCAAAGCCACAAAGATAGAAGAAGATCCAGATAGTAAAACTTGAGGATGGAAGAAGGTGAGGATATAGTAAGCTACTTCTAGAGAGTTGATAGTGCAGTAAATGAAGTCAAAAATCAAGGAGGCACTCTAACAAATGAAGATGTAATGGGGAAGATTTTGATGACCCTATCAGAGAGCTACAATGACAAGATCTCAGCTATTGAGGAAGTTTATGATTTGAAGAAATTCACTAGAGAGAAACTATTTGGCACCTTGACTGCATTTGAAATGAGGAAATTTGGAAAAGAAAAGAGAAATTTGAAACAACCTTCAAAGCCACAAAGATAGAAGAAGATCCAGATAGTAAAAGTTTAGATAAGTTGGAAGCAAAATTCACAAGGAAATTGAAGAAATGTAACAAGTACAAAGGTGTGTTTCCTCTTAAATGTTTTAGATATGGAAAGACTAGCCATTTAGCAATTAAGTGTCTGGAAAATGGAACAAGGAAAAAGTTTAAGATCAATAAGAAGGCCCATTATGTTAATGAGAATGTTAGTATTTAGATGATGAATCAGATCATGAGGATTGTTTATTTTTAGTGAAAAAGGATGAACCTAGATTTGATATCTCTAATATATTGTCCAAAATCTAATGATAACACCGAAGCTACATTATATGTTAAAAGAAACAAATATGAATGGTTGATTGATAGTGGATGTTCGAATTGTATGACAGGTGATAAAAATAAGTTTTTGAAGCTTGAGAAATATGATGGAGGTTTTGTTAGATTTGGAGATGATAAAATAACACAGATTGTTGGAATTGCTTCTATTACATTTCATGGAAAACATAACACAGACAATGTTTACTATGTGAAGGGTTCATATCATAATCTTCCTAGTGTTGGAAAGATGTGCGAAAATGGCTACAATGTAGTGTTTCAGGATAATGGTTGTGAGATTTGGAAGAGATCTAGAACTATTATTGTAACTAGAAAAAGAACAAATGGGAATATGTATCAACTAGAAGGAGCTACAAAGAGATGTGTATTATCTAATTCCAATGATAGTTGGCTCTGGCACTAGAGGATGTGTCACATCAACTTTGACAATTTGGTAAGGATAAGTTCAAAAAGATTAGTCAGAGATTTTCCAAGACTAACCAAACCAGACAACACTATCTGCAAAGGATGTCAAGAAGGAAAGTAGACCAAAGAAATGTTCTAAAGAAAAGAAGAATCATCTACCAGTTTGTTGGACCTTGTACACAGTGACCTATGTGGTCCAACCAGAACAAGAAGCCTACAAGGTGATAGATATTTCATGCTTTTAATAGATGATTATTCTAGATTAACCTGGGTTGCATTTTTAAGAGAAAAATCATAGGCTTTAGAAAAATTCAAGATTTCCAAGGCAAGGGCTGAGAATGAAGTTGACAAGAGAATCAAGTGTTTAAGATCTAATAAAGGAGAGCTTACTTCTAATGAATTCAACAAACTCTATGAAAAACATGGCATCAAAAGAAAAATATCTACCCCTAGAACACCACAACATAATGATGTAGTGGAAAGAATGAACTGGATAGTTCAAGAAGTAGCTAGAACAATGATCAATGAAGTAGGTTTAGCACATGTCTACTATTTTGGAGGAAATATGAAAAGACATCAAATGAGCTATGGCATGGAAGAGCTCCCACAGTAAAGTACTTAAAATTTTTTGGAATCAAATGCTACATCTGGAGAGATGAGGACAATCTTAGAAAGTTCTACAGTAGAGCCGATGAAGGCATATTTTTTGGTTACTCTACAAGAAGCAAAGTAGCTCAAGAGCAAGTATTATTGTGTTTACTCTTAGAAACTGAGCCAAATACTGTGGAAGAAGCATGCAATGATCATAATTGGGTGAAGGAAATGAAAGAAGAGCTTGATCAAATACAGAAAAATAAAACTTGGGAACTTGTGCCTAGAGCGGTAGACAAAAATGTAATTGGAACAAAGTGGGTATTTTGGAACAAGATGGACGAAAACAAAAAAGTAATGAGAAAAAAGGAAAGGTTAGTTTGCAAAGTTCTTACATAGATCAAAGGTATTTATTTTGAAGAGATATATGTCCCTATTTCCTAGATGGAAGTGATCCAGATGTTCTTACCTTTTGCAACATTTAAGGATTTCAAAGTGTATCATATGGATGTAAAATCCACATTCTTGTATGAAGAACTGAAGGAAGAATTCTACATTGAGCAACTAGAGGGATTTAAGTCTGGAAGTGACCTAGATGTTGTTTGTAGGTTGAAGAAAGCTTTATACGGATTGAAGCAGGCACCTAGAGTCTAGTATAGCAAATTACACAAGTACTTGATTAGACAAGGATTTTAAAAGGTACCTACTAATAGTAATTTATATTATAGAATTCACTCTGAACAAATATTGATTGTTGTGGTTTATGTTGATGACATAATTTTTGGAGAAAATAATGATATGTGCAAAAAATTTGTAGATGAAATGCAGATGGAATTTGAAATGTCTATGATAGGTGAGTTAAATTTCTTCCTTGGATTACAAGTAAATCAGACCAACAAAGGAATTTTCATCTCTTAGTCCAGTTATACCAAATAATTATTGAAGAAGTTTGGATTGGAGAATTCCAAATAGGTTTGTACACCTATTGTTACCAGATGTAAGTTGAAAAAGAAAGATGATTCACCTAAAGCTAATGCAAGTATGTACAAGTCAATGATTGGAGGATTGTTATATTTGAGTTTTACTAGATGAAACACTATGTATGTTGTTTATTTAGCAGCTAGATTTTAGCAAGAACCAAAGGAATCGCATGTTATTGTAGTAAAAAGGATATTTAGATATTTAAAGGGTACATAAGATATGGGGTTATGGTATGCAAAGGATTTAGATTTCACTTTGACATCTTATACTGATGTAGATTGGGCCAGATGTATTGATAACAGGCAGAGCATAAGTGGTGGAGCTTATTTCCTTAGTACCTAGTTGATTGCTTGGTCAAGTAAGAAACAAGATTTTGTATCTTTATCTACTATTTAAGCTTAATACACTGAAACATCCTCATGTTGCACTCAAGTACTTTGGATGAAACAAAAAATGAAGGACATTGGCATATCATTTGATGAACCGATCTCAATTACGTGTGATAATACTAGTGTAATAAACATTTCCAAGAATCTGGTACAATACTCTAGAATGAAAAAAATATCCACGATATATCACTTCTTATAGGTTGCATTTTTTCATTAAACATTTTTGGAATTTTGCATTTGCATCTTAGGTCTGCATCATAAAACACATAACACATAAAAATAAATAAAAAAAATCTTAAAATTCTAAAAAAAATCCCCACTGGGACTCATTCGCCACCTTGGGCGAATCAATCCCTTTTCACCCT
This sequence comes from Sequoia sempervirens, assembly GCA_007258455.2. NCBI lineage: Eukaryota > Viridiplantae > Streptophyta > Pinopsida > Cupressales > Cupressaceae > Sequoia > Sequoia sempervirens. The sequence continues at coordinate 275,769,903 of VDFB02271358.1, forward strand.
TGAAACTGCCTTTTACAAAGCTAAAATCCCTATTTTTAAACTTCTAATTTTTGCCAGTACCTATCTATATTAGTTGGTTGAGTTTCTATAACATGCATTTCACTAAATCTAGCTTAAATTAGCTTATTTCAAGCATTGCTTAATTTAAAATTTGCATTCCTACATTGTTGCATTACATAATTAGTCTTGATTATCATCTAAAAATTACATTTCCTTTCAACCCTTTACATTGCATTTTAAGTTTGCATAGATTGTTATTCAAACATGTTAGTATATATATTCTTTCCAAGTTTGCAAAGAACAAGTTAGTCAATAAGCATGTTTGTCATTCATTCAATGCATGTCTTAGTTATGAGAGTCTCTTAAGCACAAGAGAATGAAAATGGTGATGTTTTTCTTAAACTTCCACCCCCTCCTATCTCTCCTATTTGTGAGGATGATGTGTTATAATAAAATATAAACATGGATAAACATGATGATCATAATTGTACTTCTCCTAATACCTCTCCTTTTAGTGACAAAGGTATCTTGGTGAAAGAAGGCACAATCATTGAGCATCATGAAGGTCTTGTTTGTTCTTCTCCTCATTCCCCTTGGGAAGATAATATAACAATACAAGATGAATTCATTACCACCACTTTACCTATTCTCCACTCATCTCCCAACAACTCCCCTATTTGTGAAAATGCTTTTGTGCATGATCATGACAAACACATTTGTGAGGAGGATATGTTGGTATCAAGAAACCCGATGATTGAGAGTTATAGAATTATTTTTCTCCTTCCTAATGTTCCTAACAATTGGAAGGGTCTATTTGAACAAGAAGATCCAATCATTGGCACACACGAAAATCCTAGTTGTCCTCCCCTTGATATCTCCTCTCTTTGTGATGATGCTTCTTTACAACATCTAACCATGAAATGTGATGAACCTCTTGAAATATCTCCTACTAGGGTAGATGTTATGGCACAAGACAATGATATTATAGAAAAAAATAAAATTTCCCCCTTTCATAATATCTCTCCTATTAGTGAAGACAATATTATGGTGTTACAAGATCCAATCACTAAGAATCATGAGAATCTTTTGTGGGAAAACATTATGGAACAAGACAATTCAACCATTAATAGCTCCCTTACTTGTGATAAAGAAGAACCAATCCTTGAAAGTCAAAAACATTTGGATTACCATTCTCCTAACAAATTTCCTCCTAGGGAGACTATTATGGTGCAAGAAAACAATATGTCTTCCTTAGGGATACATCAAACCAAGAATGTCGAGGTTATGAATGCACAAGTGTCCATTAGATCCCCCTCGAACAATGAACTGTATACATACCCCGTGGGACATCCAAAGAATCCCCTAATTATTTACGCACCATCACATAAGAAACAAGCTCTAAACCAACCCGAACTCATCCTTTACCCACCAAAGCATAATGTTTCATACCAATTGAGTTACAATGAAATTGCTCACATAGTTTACAAAGTGTATACAATCAAATCCAACCTCGAACCTAAAAGACTTATGAAGCAACCTAAGAAAGGATATGATTCTCTCAAAAAAAGTATCCATGCCCCTCTAGAGCCTAAAACACAAGAACCAAATCATGGCCTTGCTGATTGTCCTTTCATAGAAATCAACCCACCCAAAAAATCTTCACTCAACATAAATACTATCACACAAGAATCTTCCAAGACAACTGTAACCTTGGTACATCCTAAACTGATAGACACCTCATTAAATATTTATCAAAATAAATAGCATTAGTTGCTGCTCCTTGCCATGCAATAGTTGTAGGATCATAACATACTCACTACTGCATGTTTTTCATTCATTGCAAGGGGTAGAAAATCATCATCCATTGGGGCTCACCCTTGTCTTACACTAACTGGGGGTAAGGGGTTAAGTATCCTTGTCCTTGTATGTCACTTGTTGTCATCTCTTTTGGCTAGTTTTTAACCTTTCATGAACATATAAGAGCAAGCTTGGGATGTGGACATCATGCCTTAAGTTAGCTCACATGTGACATACTTATTCATGACATAACTTATAGGAAACATATTTCTTGGCATGGGAATTTCTGAGTAATCTCTCATGTTTTTTTCTTCTACAGTTTTAAAGAAATTTCTCATAATGATGGTGTAGCAACTGCTTTAAAGTGGGAGAATACATAAATAACATATTTTGACAAAAATTTCATGGCACGATTTTTCTTTTTCTTGTAATGTGTCCTCTTCTTGGTGGTGTCATTGGGTTTGATGTTGTCTAGGAGTGTAGAATCAACTGGCATGGCTTGATGAGAATGAGGTATCCCATGGGAAACGATCTAACACCCTGACTTGTCCTCTCTTGGAGACATTATGCACAATGCTCCCTAAGAAGAAGACCTTACATGAATGAAGCAAATCCCCTTTAAAAAATATTTACATTACATTAAAAAAAATATTTACAAAAGCATTTTCATTGTGGTGCCTTATCATTATCAGGAGCATAAATTTGGTATGGTTTGTATAATGGGAAGCTAACATACTAGCATGAATTTCTCATTATGCGGTGGAAAGCCGACACATTGGCATGACTTTCTCACTAAATCACTTCTTTGGGAAAACTCACCCCGCAAATGACCTGATTTTTTGTGGCCCCAGAGTGAGTGCATCTTTGATCCACCTAATTTTTATTTCTTTTAATTCTTGTCAAATTGCATGATTACATATCTTATTATGCTGCAAATCATTCACCTTGTGTGTGTCCTCTTGTGCTTATGTTGGCTTAACTTAGGATCCTGGATCCTAGGGGCTTGATTGATGCCTTGATCTTTTTCATTCTTTTCCATCCACATTGGTATGATTGGACCCTTCTTGAATGTCTACTTTAGTGTGAGTTTGAAGCAAGTTCATCCTCTCACTAAAGTGGGGCTAACTATGAACACGAAAAAAAGTATCCCTTTTTGCTTGCTTGATATGGGAGTAATTTTTGAAAAATTGGACTTAATGAGGCCTTGATCTAGTGTTGTGAGGTGTTTTACACAACCACATTAGGTCTTGGGCCCTTGCAAATTGAATAAAATGAATTTAACAATGTCTTGTAAAGGTGTTGTAAAGTGTTGTAAATCACTTTCATACTTTCTAGACTCTTAGTAAACATTTAAGTCTAATATTATTTTAATTCAAAAGTTAGATTTTTCTTCTTCTTCTATAATTAAATAATTATTTCAATTATTTAATTATTCATTAGCCTTTTCTCTCTATAATTGAATAAATGTTATATTTATTTAATTATTTACCCTTTCTTTACCTCCCCAATTAAATAATTTTATTTTTAATTATTTAATTATCTATTTTTTTTTCTCACCTTTCTTTTGAAATAAATAAAATTATATTTTATTTAATTCTCCTATGTTGGCCACCTAAATTAAATAATGTTTAATCACCTCTTCTTTTGAGTCAATCTTATCTTCCACCTCAAGTCTTTATCTATCAATGTCTTTCTTCTCTCAATTAGCATCCACCCTTGATTAAGTTATTTTATAATTTAATCTTGGCCCTCAAGATCACGATCCTTATTCTTAACTCTTTTATATAAAAGGAGACCTTTAAACCCTATTTCATTATTCATTCATTCATAATTCATTCATTGTTCATTATCTATCTCAACTCAAGCAAGCTAGGGTTTAGCATTTTGAGTCTTCACAAGGAAGCATCTTCAAGGACATCATTAAGGCATTCAAGAGCAAGATCCTTCGTCAATTGTTGTATCAATCTAAGATCCTTCATCATGGAAAGTTTCTTATTGCATTATTCCATGTTTCATGTTTCATTATCTTATTTCATCATTTTGGTTTAATTACCTAAATGAGGTTTGACCAAGGAAAACCCCCAATACCTAACAATCAACATTTTCTCTCTCTTCCTTTGTGTGATTACAAATTTTGGTGCTTAGATGGCTTGGATATGATTGAAGATTAGGTTGCAAACTTGAAGTCATCTCCACTTTTGCAAGGACAAAATCAACACAAAAAGTCACCAACAATGCTCAAAAATGGAATCTAAAGTTCCCAGTCTACTCAATTTTCTCAATTTATGTGGAAACCCAAGAAGGGAAAAACCACAAAGAATCCTAATTCTCAATTATAGAGCACTAATTAAGGTGATTTTTACAAGGGCTAACTACCAAAATGCTCACTATAGGTAACACTCACTATCTAGGTATTACAACAAAAGATAAAAAGACTCACTACCAAAAGAGAAAGGCTCACTACTAATAGAAAAGGGATCACTACCAAAACAATGATGAAAGGGAATTCACCACTGAAATAACTATGACCAACAATGATACCAAATGGAATCTCACTATTTGCTGCCTCCAATCGTATACTTTCTCAAAAATGTTAATTTTTAGGCCTGGTGGGACTAATTCGCCATTCTTGGAAAATCAATCCCAATTCTGGAAAATTTCACTAGGGCCCATTTTAGCCAAATGAGTATCCAAATCTACAAAAATCTCCAAAAAATAGGTACAGTGGGACTCATTCGCCACTCTAGGTGAATTAGTCCATTTTGGCTTTTCTGAAAACTCAAAAATGGAATCTGGAGCTCCCAGTCTGCTCAATCTGCACCTTTAGGTGTCCAGATCTGAAACCCTAATTTTTAGCATTGTTGGTGACTTTTTGTATTGATTTTTTCCTTGTAAAAGTGGAGATGACTTCAACAAGTTTGCAACCTAATCTTCAATCATGTCCAAGCCATCTAAGCACCTAAATCTGTAATCACACAAAGGAAGAGAGTGAAAATGTTGATTGTTAGGTATTGGGGGTTTGCCTTGATCAAACCCTGTTTAGGTAATTAAACCAAATGATGAAATAAGATAATGAAACATGAAACATGGAATAATGCAATTAGAAACTTGCTATGATGAAGGATCTTAGATTGTTGCAACAATTGATGAAGGATCTTTCTCTTGAATTACTTGATGATGTCCTTGAAGATGTTACCTTATGAAGACTCAAAATGCTAAACCCTGGGTTGCTTGAGTTGAGATAGATAATGAATAATGAATTAGGGTTTAAAGGCCCCCTTTTATAGAAAAGAATTAAGAATAAGGATCATGATCAAGGGCCGAGATTAAATTAGAAAATAAATTAATCAAGGATGGAGGTTAATTGAGAGAAGAAAGACATTGATAGATAAAGACTTGAGGTGGAAGATAAGATTGACACAGAAAAAGAGGTGATTAAACATTATTTAATTTAGGTGGCCATCAGAGGAGAAATAAATAAAATATAATTTTATTTATTTCAAAAGAAAGGTGAGAACAAATAATTAGATAATTAAATAATTAAAAATAATTATTTAATTGGGGAGATAAAGAAAGGATAAATAATCAAATAAATATATCATTTATTCAATTATAGAGAGAAAAGGCTAATGAATAATTAAATAATTAAAATAATTATTTAATTATAGAAGAAGAGGGAAAAGTTAACTTTTGAATTAAAATAATATTAAACTTTTAAAATGCTTAATAAGAGTCTAGAAAAGTATGAAAGTGATTTACAACACTTTACAATACCTTTACAAGACATCGTTAAATGCATTTTATTCAATTTGCAAGGGCCCGAGACCTAATGCAGTTGTGCAAAACACCTCACAACACTAGATCAAGGCCTCATTAAGTCCAATTTACCGTCAGTTATTCCCATATCAAGCAAGCAAAAAGGGATACATTTTTGAGTCCAGAGTTTGCTTTGGGTTAATTAAAGTCAAGATAATTTTTTTATAATAACTTATTCACCCCCCCTCTCAGTTATCCAGACTGTTCAACATAATTACTTACAAGGGGTTTGACTGAAGCAAACCCCCATTCACTAACAAATCAACAATTTTTTCTTGACCTTGAGTGTGTGATTGTAGATTTATAGGGTGAAGATCAAGTTGAGCAAGATTTGGAGCAAAGTTGTCAAAGTTGCAAAGTTGAAAGTTTTGTCATTCAAAGTGTAAGATCACAGAAAGAGCTCTACAAAATTAACCACGGGCTTCCAAAACTTGATAATTGGGATTTCAAGAGTGTAGACATCAAGGTATAGGATCCTGAAATCAATTTTTTGAAACCCTAAATGGACCCATTCACCCCTAAAGGCGAATGAGTCCTCCATAGATTAAAAAAAAAACAACTTTCTAGCTAGTTACACAACTTTTTACCCTCTAAAAACATCCCCCATAGTTGCTATAAAAGTTAGGTTGTATTTTTGGTTGTTATTAGCATCTTATTTTGCATATTTGAAGTGATTTTGGGCTTGGAAAATAAGTGATCCATCTCATCTGCACTCACATTTGGGAAAGATCCTATTTTCCACCATTTCATAATTTTTATAAAGTTATTATTGCATACTATACAAATGTAAAATAACATCTTCAAATGATTTCATTTGATACTTGAAAATGTCATGAATATTTTGTGTTAACATTTCAATAGAGGAGGAGAAGAAATCACTAAGAATTTGATTTTGGGGGTTTAGGGTTTCTATCAAAGGGCTTAAATCAAAGGGCATTTGATTTGACCCATCAATTGAAATACTATGCTTAAACCATGTATTTTTTTTTTTAAAGTGATTCTAGATAAAAATAATAATAATTTATTAGATAAATGAGACTCTGTTATATGATTCAATCGATACCATGTTCCAAATTACTTGTATAAGAGGATAAGAAAATATGATTACTATGGACCTTTTATCAATTAAAGCCCTACTAATATATGTATTATAGAGATCCAAACTTGTAAGTATACTCTAAAGGCATCTACAATAGAACAAAGAAGAGCCCTATATCTTGCAAACCAAAGTTTGGTGGGTAAGATCTAATTCCACAAGATTTTTGTATACATTAAAAGGAAAAGTTTAATATGATCTAGATTTTATTAGCTCAATTGCTTCTAATAATAGACCTTGATGAAGAGAGTTTCTTAGGAGGTCAATGAAGGAGATTTGCATGAATGATTTCTTTTAGATTTTTGATTAAGTCAAAAGGATTAATTGTGAAAAGATTTGGTTGAACTAAAGAGACTACATGTCTCACATACTCAAATTGTTTAGTTGTTTGGATCTTTTCATCTTGAACAAGTTCAAATAAACTTAACATCTTTTTCTTTCACCTCCAATTAAGGGATAGGTTTGTGTCTCGGTATTTTCATCTAGAACATGTTCAACTAAACTTAACATCTTTTTTTTCTTTCATCTCCAATTAAGGGATAGGTTTATGTCTTGGTATTTTCATCTAGAACACATTCAACTAAACATCTTTTTTTTGTCGTTCATCTCCAATTAAAGGATAGGTTTTTGTCTTAATGGTTAGAAGTGGTCATCAAGTCAAATTGCGCTAGGATAAATTTCATCCATGATTAGAAAAATCATTCTAGTGAACTCTTATATTTGAGTTTTAGAAAGCAATAAATCTTGAGTTGTTGAGAGTGCTTTGAAGATGGAGAAACATGTCTATGAACAAATATTGACATTCGTGGATAAGTCTGTTATAATCTCAAAAACTCCTCGCATCATACCTCATCGTCTTACAAATTAAAATTTCTTGTCATACAAAACAATATTAAATTGGTTTTCTTTTTTAGGTCTACTGTCCCTTGATTGGTAAGTATTTCTTCATAGGTAGTCGATGATATTAACATTGAACAAAACTAAATATTTTTCCTATGCACAACAATGGTTAGCGTTTGCCGCCGGTAAAATCTACGGTCTTCGCAATTCAACATTTTAAAACCATATTTTAAGAGATGGTTGAAACGTCGAGTCCATTAACCATTGGCACGATTAGATAATATGTTTCCCATTCTTGTTCCATAGGATCATTATGACCAATTGCTATTGTGATGGCAAACTAATCAATCCATAAGACCTGCATATAATTGCTAATTGAGAGTTCAGATGGTATAAACTGGTGGGAAGGGTGTTCTAATCACATCTCCTCTTTGCATAGTACTAGATCCACTCTATTCTTTTATTGAAATATATAAGAGTAAGGTTACTGTTTTAGAAAAGCTGGGAGAGAAGACGACAGGATAGACAGCGGTTTTGTTGGGGTAGAAGAGGCCCCAGTGTCTCTCCGTCTCCTCCCCCGTCTTTTGATCCTCGTTGAAAAGAGCGAAGATGAAAGTTTCAATGCTCCTTCCGGGCCTCTTTGGCGTCCCTGCGTTGGACATCACATATTTGATCAGATTATTGTTGTAAGTTCTGGCATTGTCAATAGTAGCAATGGAGGCTTTTACCCCAGTGCCATTGGAGGGCCATCCGCTTGCAGTAACTACAATAGAAATATTGGAATATCCCATGTCTTCGATGGCAGAATAGATTGTGTCAACCATGGCAACAAACAAACTTGTGTAGCTCCGATCTCCGTCTTTGATAGCAGGAGCTGTGGGTTTCAACAAAGCGTTATCTATGTTATACGAGTTTCTGTTGCTGTCGTAGGTGTAATAGGGGTACACATCGGCCATGAAGGGAGACCCATTCTTCGCCAGGAATTGCAGAACGGAGCTCATGTCATTCTTAACTTTATCAGTGAAATTTCCCTTGGAAGGAGTGAGAGGAGCTAATGGCTCGATTATGTCCGTGGCGGCGTGGGCCGTCGACACCTTTATTTGATTCTGCAGATTGGCATTCTCAAGCGCGGTTTGGATGTTGTTCATCGCGCTAACCAAAACCTGCGCCATATCAGTCTTTCCTAAGATCCCATTACCCACGGCAATGTATTTGATATTGGTAGCAGGATAGTAGGCCTTAATATACTCATTTACCCATGTATTTGCTTCGCTCTGGTTGGAGGAGATAATCTGCAAGTCTTCGTTAGCAATCCCCACAGTCAATTCGATCCCAGAATTCGCAAAGGCCTGGAGTACAGTGGGCTCTTGTTTGAAAATCCTATATTTTCCAATGTTGTTCTCTTTCAATAAAGTCACCACCTCCTCTTCTGGCGGCAGATTTGTTCCTTCCTTCCCATTGTTAACTCCAATCCTCGGTTCCTGAGCATCTGCAGAGAAGAGAATATTCGGGGACAAAAATCAACATATGGGTCGATCCAGATTGAATCGAAACTAACCAGATTAATTCCCATAAATCAGTACGAAATTAGATTATACAAAAAAGAAGGCTTTACGTATATTCAAATTCAATATGTTGGGCTCTTAACGCTTCTACTGTTGATTGATTCTATTGTACAAAACTGTATTCAGATATACTATTGATAAAATCGCTGAAATAATTTACCTCCATGGATTGAGAAGCATAGAATGGAAATCAATGCAATCAGGATAACTTTCATCTGGAATCCCATTTAAGTTTATATGAGGGTCTTTGCTCTCAAAGGCTTTACAGAGAGAGACTTGGGGTGAAGCCCTTTTATAAAAGCTTGATGAACCTGCACACATCGACATTCATCAAAATTCATGGCGAGTTTTTAAAATAATATATTCTTTGAATTCCGTGTAACTCACGGCAGTCCTCATAATTCTAGATTTAATCAAAATTCGTGGCGTGGTTTGAAATTGGTATATTATTTGACTAAAATTGTTTTAAATTTCTGAAACTATTTGATGCATTTGGTGTGGTTTGAATCGCTTTCATGCACACAAGGTTTCGATCACCGACATATAAACCTTTGATCCCGTGACCTGTTTAAATGGCCTCTCTGCATATACATAATTAACTCACGACTGAAAACTGTGTTAAGTTACGGCAGTTGCGGTGGTCCATCCAATGCAATGCTTGTTTGTCCCAATGGTCAAGGGCAGATATCGTCCCCAAAAATAGGGTCCTCGTAGACCAACTTTATTTTTATCTATTGGTTTTATCTATTGGACCCATTCAATGGGCACATTAACATATATTTTTTTAATATAATGAAATTTATTTAGTCAATGGTAAAGTTGAATGGTTTTGAATGAGTCTATTAGAGATCAAGTCTTACCCATTGCAAGACTCTTATGTTTGGCTACAACAAGAATAATTTTATTATAAATGACATTCTCAACATACATGTGTGTCTCTTAAAAATTATATCAGATTTTATTTTCTCTCTAATTTATATCGAAAGATTTTATTAGATGCTAAATGCTAATTAAAATCATGTTTTTCATGATCAAATGAAGTCAATACAACACAAAATTTTGCATGAATGAATTCTTCATAGCAAACTTTCTAGAAATATGGATATTAGTATTTTATTTATTTTATATTTTCTAATCAAAATAAGTTCATTAAAAAAAGAAAGATAAAGACTTTTATTTGGAATAGATGAAAAAATACAAAACATTGATTTTAGAATAGAAAAATAAAACATTAGGTTATTTTGAGTTTTTTTCTACAATATTTTTGGGTATTATACAAAAATAATTATATGTTATAAGAAAATATGTCTAAAATATAACTATTATCACTTAAAAAAATAATATTAAATAAAATGTGCAATAAAAAATTACGAACCATGAGTATGTCTTAGATATCAATGTTGATGATCTATGTTTAAACAATTAAGAAAATATTTTATTGTTAGCTCAATGTTATATATTATAAAATAATATTACTAATTAATAAAGTGTAGATAGCATTTAAGAAATAATTAATTAAAAATTAAAATTAGGGAAATTATTTTCTATTTTAAGAAAATTTAAGAAATGGAATCTACATACAAAATCCCACAAATCATTTGCATACATAATCTTCAAATTATTCATGATTTGCTTGCTATAGTGGAAATAAATTATTTTTTAGTAAAATATGGATTTTCCTGATCTAAGTAAATCAGAATTTGATAAACTTTTGTATTGTCACTTTGCTAATTCATATATTTTCTCATATTTACAAGTTGCTTTAAAGCCCTTATTTGCAAGAAGAAGAAAGGAAGAAACCAAAAATCTTCAATTAATTTATATGTACAAAATATCATTTTGATATGTTTGAATATTTACTTTTCAAGTTCTCTAAGAATTTCCATTTACTTTCAAATATATGCTTAGGTTAGAATCACAACAATCTCAATCTACAAGAAAATTATGATGGTGGAATATACACATTCATGTCAATTCCCAAGTAGTTTTAGATATATTTTGATGGAACATATCAATACAATTACATATCAACAAGTGGAACAATCTTATGCTATGTTTCACCTAAGGATCAATACATTTCAAATATTACCTTCATCCTTAATTTTGGTCCAATCCCCATACATTTAAGTTTATTTCATCACCATTTACACAAAAATCAACGCATTCAACATCTTTATCATCCATATTAGCACTATTCTCCAAAAATCCACTCTTTTATTTGAAATTACTATTTTAGACTTTAGGTTTAGTTCCACACAACTCAAGATCAAATTAGTTCAATCTCGAGGCATGATTGATTAAACCTAAAATTTAAATATCCAATTTTGAATTTAAAAATTCCTATCGCTTTTCACTATAGACATTGAGTAGACTTGACACATGTTATGCAAGTTATTTCTATATTATGATATTTAAAAACATTCAATTTTGCATTTTTTTACATTTAAAATATATGAGGATAAAAAATGAACAAGAATCAATTACTCTAAGATTTTTTTTTTGGGGACCTTAAAAAGATCACATCACATCATAATTATATAGGTCATCTAAAAGTATGCATATATTTCCTTCAAATATTACATAGATTCATAAAGTTAATACATTTGTAGACACCTAAAATCTTACCTTACCCAACCACACCTAATTTTAGTCTATCCTAAACCATTAATTAATTCAATATTTATTACTAATTTAATTATTCAATCCTTTCAACATGTTTATCTTAATCCTAAATAATTAAATAAATATTTACCATTTATTTGATTATTTTTCTTTCATTATGACCCCATTAATTAAATAAATATTTTATTTATTTAATTACTTTTGCTTCATCCTTTATCTATGTTCATCTAATCCTAGCCCTCCATCTTGTTCACATGAATCATAATCTAAATTTTTCATCAAGTGACAAGTGTCCCCTTCACATGTCTAACTAACTCATTGTCTAGATTCATTGAACCTAGACACCTCCCTTAAAGTCAAACTAATTTTTCATTGTATCCACTCATCTCATCTAAACCTCTTAATCCTAGCCATTCCAATAAGTATTTTTATCCTTATCCCAATCCTAAACCTAAATCCTATCTCTCACATGTCACTTGTCACATGATTACATCTTTGATCCAAGCTCTAATCCTCATTCAATCTTAGTCATCCACCATCAATCATTTCTAACAATTGATTTTTTCTCTTCAAGATTCTATACCTAGGGGCTCTCATCCATCATCAAATCCTAATGAATATATATAATCCTAAGCTATCATACCTACATGCTTCTAATTTGATCTCTAATCTTGCAATAATATCAAGGTTATGCTAGAGCATTGAGAAATCCTAATACTTTCATATCAAAGATCAAACCAAATGGAACAAGGGTGCACTCCATTTCCACTCATCAAGGAGTGAAGAAAAGATTCTAGGTAAAGGTTTGTTCTTTTTATTTATTTATCTTTTATTCATTTTACCTTCAATCTTTCCTTCATCTTCATTTTGGCATGCTTGGTGGAAGATGCATCCCTTTGTTAACCTTTTTTTGGTGATTTTTCTAAATTTTTATGATGCAAAAAGCACTTTTATGTCGCACAATGTTAAGTGGTGCCTTTTTTATATAGAAATAAACCTTTGTAGCATAGATCTATGCCTTTGTTTCATACAAATATGCCTATGTTCTATGAAGCTGCATTTCGTCACCCAAAAACATTTTTTTGTTATGTGCATTGGATTTGATCATTTAGGGCATGACCTAGGTGTTCAATGACCTTTGATGCCTTTTTTTGTTGGATATCATCATTATAAAACTCTATTTTTACAAGTTGTTTCATTCTTTTCTTACAAAAATTAGGGTTTTTTAAGGTTTTGTCAAGCTGGGGGTTCTTACAAGTTTTTTTTCAAATTTCTAGGGTTGGCATCATCATGAGATATTTTGGGCCTATTATATACCATATTTATGCAAGATATATGTGTTTTCTAGTGAACCCTATCCCTATCTTGCAAGTCTCTCAAAAGAGTTGGTGAAAAATAATTTTTTGGGCCTCAAGGCATATTTTTAGGCTCTATCTATAAACTTGTTTCTTTGTTTCATAGAGTTACACCTCTAAATCACTAAGTGACACCTTTTATTATAAAGTGGTGCTTCTATTTGGTGAAGTTGTTCTTCTATTTTATTTTGCATTTTTTAAAGGTTTTTGTGCTATTTTTCTCATCTAATCTTTTATTTTGATCAACTAACAATTGTTACAATTATCTAATGAATGTAAAAGATAATTATAATGGATATTAGTAATGGTTTGATATAGTTTACATTGGTCCAAGTCTTTATTTCTCACTATTCTAGGAATCTAAAATAGTGTAATGGGTTAATGACCATTGTTTACCATGTTTAGAAGGGTGTGTAGACATATGCTCTCTCCTTGCACTTAGTATGATCTTGGAGATCAAAATCCCACATCTCTTTATTTATTTTATGTTATGTATGTTATCCCAATTCTTACTAGTTTGTGCATATGGTCTCCCCTTGTGCTTCATGTGATCTTGGGTGATAAAAAACACCTAGAATAAGAAGTTTTCTTTTGGGATTCGACCACTTGAAGGATGAACTCGACCATATTTTTTGTAACGAATATAAAGGGGTGAGAGTGAAAGATATACCTCAAAGTATAGATAGATTCATTCAAGCTACGCTGTAAGTCCCTCAGTTCATCAAGACTTATTTGGTGATTAGATGAGAAGAGAGCCTCCTAATCTTGGGCACTATTAGGCAAGTTCACTATTCAAAATTCTACTAATAACCTTATATTTAGAAGCCTCTAGTACCTTTTTTATATTGCTTTGTGTGGTACAGGGTACAATATCATGCCTAAATTTAATGACCATCTATCTCCTTGTAAGAAAGGGGGGCCAACCACACCAAGGCTCCAATTCATGGAGAGTCGAGAGCGGAGGGCTTCCCTAACTTACCTCACTCAAATGAATGTTTTGGGATGAGGATCGAGAATGAAGAGCACTCTCAAGTGCTTCTATCACTCTGCAAACCCAAAAATCTAATTGGGGCTCGATGAGTTGGTTTCTAGAGTTCAAATTGCTCCTCAGGAAGCACTCTTTTTTAGGACAACAGTGTGTGTATGGGACAAAAATGTGGTGCATTGGTGTCTCTCTAGGGTGCTGGCATCTTTACAGTTAGAAAATGTAAAATGCAATAAGAAGATCAATAGAAGCCTACTAATAGCCTAGCTAACTAACTTTAATAAAATGAATAGAATGATAAAGTACAAAAAGTAGGTACAAAAATGATAAAGTAGATAAATACAAGGGTGACAAATATCAACTCACAAAAGTCTTAGTTTTCTAGCGAGCTCCACGTGCATGTTCACCTACACACAAGTAAGAGGGGAAAAATGTTGGGGCTATATAGGGTTTTCCTCAGTCAAACCCCTGTTTTGGTGTTTCTACCTCCAAGGACAACTAGAAATGTAATAGATTAGAAAGTAAGATAAAGGAAAGAAGTAAGAGAGATTGTTGAACACTACCAAAGAATGTTATGCTACTCTATCAAACCATGAAAGGAAAAGTGAAATGTTAGCACCTCCACCCAAAGGATCTCAAGGCCAATGAAGGGAGAATGCAGGCAATGAACTTGGAAAAGTCACCACAATTGCAACGGTGATAAAGGAAGGTCTCACAAGACTCCAAGCTCACAACTTCTATGGTAGTTGTTGACGCCAAAATTTGACGAGGTAACAATATTATGGGAAACTCAGTTTAAGGGGGATCTTTTGCGCTAAACTGAGTAACCTCCAAATTTTTAGAGAAACCGACTTCTTCTATAATGGGTTTTGGAAAGGGAAAAGGAAGCGGATATAATAAAGTAAAGTCTTACCTAAGGCGATGCACCAAGATTTGTTGGTGGGCACGATAAATCATAGATTTAAGGGCCTGAATAGTGTTGTTGTGTTCCAAAACTTCAAAGACTTAAGATTATAGCATAGACAATTCATTTATTGACATAAAATAATGTTGCATACAATATCACTACTAATAAGAGTCATTAGACATGATTTAGGTAAGCAAACTTGTATCCAACATAAATAGAAGTTCATCAAATAAAATGTCAAGACAGTATAAAGCACAGTTCACAGTTTAATCAAAGCATGAAAAACAGAAAGGTCGAAGAATTGCACAGTCTGAGAGTTTTGCAATTTAAATAAAATAGTAATAGAGGCATGATGTCTTTTGCTAAAACTAGCATGTTTTTCCCAAAATTCTGGAACCTTTCTCATTAACAGAGAAAGTATATATAGCAACAAAAAGAAAAAAAAACCTCCCACCGCCTTGGAGAGAAATAACAGAAAAGATATTGCAATCCACCACAATGATGCTTGAATTGGAATATTCCCAAGGTCGTTACAACAGGGTCAAGTCGGAACACAACATCCAGTCATCCAGGGCACAGGTGCATCCTTTGCAATGATGGCGATGGTCCCGACTAGACAAGTGTAAACCTCTTTGAGCGAATGATGATGATGCGCAACAACCAATAGCCTTATTTGGTTCATGAACAACAGGCCTTCATATGAGATCAAGCGGATTAGGCACGTGGTAGCAAATCGCTACCCGCAAGAGCCCTCCCATCTTCGTTGCAAAGGGGCTACGAAAATGCGACACGTGTCGAAAGGGAAAATTACTCTATCATGGCAAAGGGAAAGCTCCTCAGCCGAGCGTAAAAGAGGTGTGGCAGCATTTCGCTACCCACGGTTGCTATCTCACCCTTTTGTTGAAAGATCTACGAACGGTTGACATGTAGCAAGAGTTTGTTGTAGCTAGAAACTGTGGGGCCCGCCAGTATTTTTAGGAACGAAGGCCTTGGGGAAACATCTTGCAACCTGATGAGGCATCAAGGAAAAAGAAACAACCCACAACCGTGACACGTGGACATGCATCGGCTCTCCCGGGATCCAAAGGGAAAACAGATACTCGACATTGCGAAGAGTAGACGCATGGAGCGGTGGATCAAAACCTTAATAAAAGGCCAAGCAGACTTGGCGATGCATAGGCCAGTGT
Organism: Sequoia sempervirens; assembly: GCA_007258455.2. Classification (NCBI taxonomy): domain Eukaryota; kingdom Viridiplantae; phylum Streptophyta; class Pinopsida; order Cupressales; family Cupressaceae; genus Sequoia; species Sequoia sempervirens. Next base: position 275,786,073 of record VDFB02271358.1, read on the forward strand.
ACACAAAAACAAACCCGAAGGGAGTTGGTTAAATATTTATTTAACAGTAGCATCACATGTACAAAAGATAAGCTGATGGAGTAACAAGCTACTACAATGCTCAATGGAGTTGTGAAAGCTGCTAGAATTGTGAGATGTGAAAGATGGAATGAAAATGCTCCAAGATGTGAAGAGATGAAGTGAGTGTGAAATGAATTCCTTTGAAGGAAAAAATGAGAGGGAATGAAGCCATTTTTGGGTTGGTTGGTCACACAGAGGCCTTACAATTCATCCCCAATGAGGAGTGTAATGTCCTTGTAGACTCCAGAGGTGAGAATCTATTAGGGATGGTAGCGCACTGCATAGATGTCTGCACATCACACTGATGTCCTTGACGAAAATTCCCCCACCAAGACACAAAACACATGCTAGGTGGATGGAAGGTAGGGGGTGATGTGGAATTTCACCTTTATGTTTGGTTTTATGGGGTGAGGGTATGCAAAAGGGGAACTTGCACAAGGGGTGCAAATTTTCTCCTATACATTTTTCCACCACTTTAGGGAGTGTGAATATCAATGATCATTTGGTAAAGTAGATTGAAGAGTTAGAAATATATACTTGAATCATCGAGGAAGTAGACCATGATATGGAAAAATTGAAGCACAAGTCAAGAAAAGGACTCCATAGGTACTCTCTCTTGAGGAGGTTTGAACAAAAGGGACTTTGTAGCTCTGTGAAACTACGAAGTTAAGCATAGTACATTGAAGGCCTGGAGACTAATGATGGACAAATCCTGTAGGATGCAAGATCTTTATAGACCCTAAGACTTACAAAGAAGGCATTCCCCCAAATACTCTCATGAATGAAGCCCAATTAAAGGGGGACCCCACAAAGTTGGACTGGAAAGCAACTTCACAAGCGCACCTGCAAAGCAATATGTTAATTTGTAGATAAAACATATCATAAAATAAAAAGTAGACACACAAGAAAATAAACAAGCAGTTGTGTAGAAAGTTAAAGGATTGAAAATATTTTAAAGGGGTCCCTCGGGATCCCTTCAAAAGAAGAAAGGTCCACTCAATGGACACGTTGTTTAAATATGAAAGATATATTTTTTTCAAATCAATTAACCATCAAGGAATCCTTTCGAAAGATGTTCACTTGATCAAGGAATTTGAAAGGAAGAAAATTCCCCCTCAGAGGGGAAGGTCAAGGCTTCTCCCACAAGAAAAGTTGCTCCCTCCTCAAAGGAAAGTTCTCATGTTCTCTCCTTGTGATCCCATGATAAAGGAAACATGTTCCACTAGGGGGTCCTTGTTGAAAATGTGATTTTTGAAAAAGTTTGAAAATATTTTCAAGAAAAGATTTTTTGGCCACATATGTGTTTTCTAAAAATCAAAGTTGACATGGTGGTGGTGTTGTTACACACATAAGGGACAACACATGAACACCACAACATTACAACTCAAGCAAAGAAGAAAGAAAGATAACCAAAGCTACAAAAAAAAGACAGACATTATGAACAAAGGGCACAGGGGCGATATGATATTTCAGGGTCAAAGATGCTCATATATATATATAAGTATAGTAATAATATATAGATGAACTATCACCAAACCCTCTTATATTGGACCATATGAAGAATGCACAAGAATACAAAGTAAAAATAAAAAAATTGTTCAACATGGAAGGTAAGCCTAAATGCCCCCAACACTTTGCATCATCCCTAATTTTCCAAAAATTCAATACACATAATAGAGGAAGAAGGATGTCACAAATAGAGGAATTTTATGACACATAATCAGTCATGTACCCAAGCACCTACAAGGGTGGAAAGGGTCATCTAGAAAAACATAATGCAAGCATGGGGAAACACATCACAACAAACAAACACCTAATCTAAAATAAAGAAGAGATGCCCCCCTAACACTCATTGACCAAAAGGTCATCTGCTTCCCAATATAGATCATTATATGTGGAAGGCGAATGAGCCTGCAGTGGTGGAATATTGAGGGGAGAACCCTTTGACCCTCCTACAACAAGGGCCAAGGAAGATGAACCTGCAAGGTCTTCTCCACTTGACTCTTGTGGAGCAATCGTCAATGATCTCTCGAAGATCGCCGATAAGGTCGATACCTCATCTAAAGAGTTAAACATGCACTTCACAAGAGTGTCATATGGGAAAGGGAGGAAACACTTGAGAATCACTACTAGGCTCACTGATTGACTTTGGAGCAGTGTTGAATTTAGGGGAAGCTAGGACTTCCTCCATCAGAAGGATGACACACACTAATGTAGAACCACCCTTTAAAGGGGGTGGACTCCTTTTTCGAACTCGATTGCTAAAAGGGATAACCTCCACCTTTTTCTTCGTTGAAGGATGTGAACTCTCCACAAATGAGGCAAGAGGTGTGGAGGAAGAGGATGAAACCATGGCCGACACCACTGAGGTGTTCAACATGTCCATGGGTTTAGAAAATGGTAGGATGTCTAGAAGGGACATCAAAAGAGGCAGCTTGACCAAAGGAGCGATGAACACCTACACCTTTTTAGGGTTAGGTACTATCACGCTCATAGCAGGAGCCAAAAGTAGAATTGAATTCAATTGAACCAAGGAAGAGGGGATGGGAAAGGACAAAACAACAGGAGGCCTTGAAATAGGGGCGATTAGCTCCCCTTCCTCTATAAAGTGGCCTACTTAACTGCCAAATTTTTTCATCGGTGCTTGTGCTCACATGCAAGATAGTTTTGTGACTCCAAGAGCTAAAGGTCAGGAACTGAGACGAAGTAGAAGGCTCCTATTCCAAATCCATAAGAGTGTCCATCACAACCTTCTTTGGTGGAGGGATAGATTCCTAGATGGTCTCACACGAGTAAGAGTTTGAGAAACAACAAGGGGAGTTAGCTCTAATGCCTCAGCAGTAGGCCTCTTCCCATTCACTACTTTAGAAGTACGAGTGGTAGGGGGCCATGGAGTCTGAGACATAGAGGATTCCCCATGAGGACCTTTCCTCCTACCATAGAGGTAGGTCCAAGGTCTAGGAGGCACATTAGGAAGGTCCAATATCCTAATCTTAGCTTTACACCAAGCAAACACCATAAGAGTTCTTATGTGGAATCCAAGAGTATGCATCCAAAAATCTTCTTCAGAAAGGGGAGCAGAAGAGGCACCTTGAGGATGGATAGGCCTCTCTTTTCCCTTTCAAGAAGAGGAGGTAGCTTTTTTTTGCACTACCGAGGGGGTCACTTTCAATTGTCCCTTACCCTTGATCTTATATTTCACATAGTTTTGGTAAAGTAGGTTTTTTATAGGAGGAAGCAGGCCAACTAGGGTGGCAAAAATATGAACCAATGAATATCCCCCATGGGATACGAACAAATAATATTCAGTGTCATGCATGATGTTCACAACACCTTCGTGGGAGAATTTTAAACATTTATGAATAATCAAAGCGATTATGTTCATGGAAGCTAGCCACAAGATTCCTAGCTTCACTTTGAATAAATTATATTTTGGAATAACATAAAAGGTTGTATCCACAACCCTAGGTTCGAGTAGGACATAAAGTTTTATTGATCCATACAGCTTAAGGGAGATACCATCGTGCGTACAAATGTTAGACTTTGTTTCTTCATACTCCTCCCTCTAGAATGAATTTAACCACAATGTCTCCTCTATAATAACATTCACTCAACTCGTGGGGTCAACTAGTACCTCTGTCACTATGTTTCTATTGAGGTGAGTTGGAATCTATAGGGGAGAGGGCTTGTTATTCAAGGGCATGTCCTACAAGGTGAATGTCACATTTGACAAACCAGTCACAGGATGCAGGGAAGGAGTAATTGTGACCATATTAACATAGACTAAGGAATGAGTAGAAGAATCAGAGGGGTCAATAACCAAGTTATTAGAGTGAGATGGAAATGGGTCTGTATAGATCTGCAACTCACTATTGGCCTTTGCCACCAATTTATTTGCATTTTGTTTCATCCCATTGAGACGAATGGTACCATCATTGATGTGATCCTATATTTTGTGACACAGGCACATACAATGCTCAGTATCATGCCCATTAACTCAATGGTATTGAGAGAAAGCATTCGCATCATACCGATTGGGATAAGGTTCCTTAAGAGGGCAAGGATTTTCCAAATTTATGATCTTATCTTTTAAAAACTTTTGCAAGATGGAAGAATAAGATTCTACCAACTTCGTAAACTTCCTATTGTTTCTGAGGTCATTATTGTTTGTCATAGAAGCTACATTCACAACAAATTTTCCTTTTCTTGAGACAGACACAATGGAATTTCCTTCTGACTAGGAGCATGAGGAAGATACCCTAAATTGAACTACCATTTGCTAATATTCTCGCAATGAAACACATAGATGCACAAAGGAAGGGTATTTCATTAGGGAATTTTTTTCCTACCAATCTCTATGCAGGTTACCTATGAACACCTTTTGCACATTAGAGTCAAGTAGCAGGTATGCGATCTACAAAAAGAGTGTTTGGTATCATACTATGAAAATAATTATCTTCTCATTGTCTCCCTTCTCACATTAGATGAGATCCAAGAAGGTGTTCTTTGGACCGATGTTATCTTGAAACTATCAAAGAAATTTATTCATAGGTTGATCAAAGGAAAATACAGAATTTTCAAGCAAGGAACACTACCACTCGAGTGTTGTGTCCCTGAGAGATTGAGGAAGTAGTTAAATTTCCATTAAAGAATCATGATGGAAGAAATCCATACACATTGCATTACAGGATGACACATGTGTTTGCAAATCCCCTTTGCCACCATACTTTTCAAACTTAGGGATCTCTATTCCTTGTGGGAAAGGAGTACTCAGGATTGCTATCAACAATAGGCTATGTCAAAAGAAAGATAGGCTAGGTGGAATTCTAAGAAAGGCTTTCCAATTGGTTTTACATCTGACCATGTTCTGAAGAAGGGTGTTTAGAATAGGGTTAGAGGATGACAAAGGCCTAGTGGAACCACCAGAACCACTACTACCGGAACCACCTCTGGAGCCACCACTGTGACTACCACTGGAGCCACCACCACCAACAAGGCCTCTACTAGAGCCACCACCATGGCCTCCACCAAAGCCACCTCTACTAGCACCACCTCCACTACCAAATCCACCACCACTCATCCCACGAGAGCCTCCACCACTAGGGGCAGCAGGAGGGGTGAAGTTGAAACCAAGGGATATTTTATTTTCCTTGATAGTGTTAGGCCTTTGAGAAGTAGAAGAGACACTAATCGAGGGGTTGTTTCAGCCATGCATATGGATGTGGTAGGTTTTGAAATTCCTATTTGTCTTTCATAGGTATCAAGCACTTTTTCTTGGGTAGTACTCAATCTAAACTTGTATGAAGGGATATAAGCTTTGGTTCAATTGTAAAGGCCATCCAAGAACTCTATGCATGTTTAATCTTTTCCCAACAAATGTCTCACTTTGCTAGTAAGCCCAACAGATCTCACCATTTTTCGGTGCTCTCTCCAAATGATTCATAAGGTCTAACAATCTATTATCTAATGCCAAAAGGTTTTTTGCAAGGATATGCACAACCTCATCCTCATCAACAGATGAAGTCATAAGGGATAATGGAGGAGTAGGAACGTGAGTGGTCTCATCTATTAAACCCATCTCGTTAGTAAAGCCCATAGGAAAAATAGTGGTAAAGTCAATAGCCAAACCAGTGGAAAAGATGGAGGTGAAACTAGAAGTGACCTTCTTCTTCTCCATCCGTAGGTGTCACACACTTCTCCTAACAACATACCCAGAAGTCATGGACTAGGTTGTGATGGTCATAAACCTTCACAATACTTAGGTTTATGATAGTCACCAGATGAGAGGGGAAAGTCTCAACACAAGCAAATGGGAATAGCCTATTCACATCGGGTTCACAAAAAATGTAAGAGAGGGGGACCAACCACACCAAGGCTCTAGGTCGTGGAGAGCCAAGAGTGGAGGGTTGCCTTAACTTACTTCACCCTAATCGATGTTTTGGGATGAGGATCAAGAATGAAGAGCACTCTCAAGTGTTTTTGTCACTCTACAAACCCAAAAATACAATTAGGGCTAGACGAGATGGTTTTTGGAGTCCAAACTGCACCTCAGACAGCTCTCTATCTGAGGACAACATGGCAGGTCTAGGATGACAGTGTGACATGTCAGCGTCTCTTTCACATGATGGTGTCCATATGGTCAAAAAACATAAAATGCAGTAAGAAAATCACCAAAATCCTACTAACATCCTAGATAACTAACTTTAACAAAATGAATAGAATGATAAAGTACAAAAAGTAAGTATAAAAACGATAAAGTTAGTAGATAAATTATACTGTAGTGTCAAAAAAAGTTTCCTTACTTAGGGAAGGAATAATTAATGATTAATTAGACTTAATGTTGCCTTGATCTAGTGTTGTGAGGTGTTTTACACACCTGTATTAGGTCTAGGGCCCCTTTTAAGTTGAATTAACTTAACTCTGCCCTAATTTAGTGTTGTAAAATGTATTTATTTATATCTTCACATTAAATTTGGGAGGCTTGTAAATCAAGTGGACCTAATCTAATGTTGTAATGTGTTTTAGACATTCACACGGGGTTTAGCGCCCTTCTAAGCTAAATAGACTCAATTTTTCCTTAATGTAGTGTTGTAAAGTGTATTTATTTACACTTTCACATTGAATTTTGGGCCCTCTTACATTTATGAACTTTTATATCATCATTAATAGGCCCCTATGACCCCATATTGTGCATCCCAAGGCATATGTTAATAAAAAAACTTGACTATATCAATATAAAATCTTAAATGCTCCACTCCCCGACATTCTAGCTAGCAAAATAGCCCCTATGGGACCCATTTGCCACTTTGGATGAATGAGTCCCATCTAGGTGGGACTCATTCACCTAGGATGGTGAATGAGTCTCATTTGGGCAATTTTTGAGGTTTGAGCGAGAAAATTTGGGTTTTTAATTCAAATTTCTTCAATTTCGGACTTGGGGATCAAATTAATAGTCATGTGAGTGCATTGCCTATATAAACAATCTTTCAAGTCCTCATTTCATCCAAGCAACATCATACATTCATGTCATCAAGTCAAGCATTCAAGAGTTAAGCATTTCAAGTCTTCACAATCTCATCAAGATAGCATTCAAGGTCAATTTTAAGGCATTCAAGGGTAGAATTCTTCATCAATTGTTGCAAAAATTCAAGATTGATCATCATGGAAAGGTTCTAATTGAATTACTCCATGTTCATGCTTCATTATATTTTTTCATCATTTTCGTTTAATTACCTAAAATGGGTTTGACCAAGGCAAACCCCTATTCCCTAACAACCAACATGTTCATGCTTCATTATCTTATTTCAACACTACACAATGTTGTATAGGCATTAAAATGATTAGTAGGCTCTCCTTTACCTTTGTACTTCTCAAACCTAGGCATCTCAATTCCTTGTGGCATCTATGTTCATAATATCTTTAAAGATAATGGGCTACTATGGACATGATATGTGGGTGGAGCATTTTGAATTTGGCTAATGGTGGATATTTGTTGTTACATGGATGGAATGGTGTTAAAGTGTTGTGTAATGATGGGGTCGATGTAAGTGGTATGAGGTGGAAGAGAGAATGGTGATGGAGTGTATGTAATGTTAGGAGAAGTGAAGGGGACACTAAGAGGGATGAAGGTAGAAGATGGAACATTCGATGTGACAAAAGAACTAGGAATGCTAGTTGGAATAGCTAAAAAATGAGTCACATGACTAACCTATTGCATGGTTGTTGTAAATTGAGGAGTGTTATAGGTTGGTATGGATGCTATGGTTGAAGGAGGAGGAATGTGAGATCTTCCTTGGCTCACAACAATGTTTATTGATTGGGATGTGGAAGGAACATGTTTGATGTATATCTTAGCTATTATTTTCATAACTTGTAAGCCAATGTCGCTTTCAATCAAGCAATGAAGGTTTTCTATGGAAAATATGGAAGTGGTGGAAATTTTTTCAAAACTTAATTCTTGCTGTAAATGTGCAAAATCCTCATGAATACTAATGAATTTTTCTTGTGGAATGGATTTTTTTTGTGTGTCAACATGCATTGGATGTGAAGGTAAAGGCATACTAGTGGTAGTATCCATGTTTAATTCACCATTATTCATACTAGGAGTAGGAGCTCTTGAGATCCCAAGGTCTACAACGAAAGTGTTATTGCGGGAAGCCATGAGTCTAGAACTTCGTCTCACTAAAGTATTATCAATAAGGCACTAAACACTCACACAAGTACCACAAAATATGGGTTGAATACAAATGAAAACTAGGAATAATAAAAATCTAATGATAAAAATTCTATAAAATGAAACAAGAAGACAATAACAGGAAATAGAAATGCAGGAAAAATTGTGAAAAAGCTAGAAATTTCAATGTAGAAAATGCAACTAGATTGATTCACAAAGGGTGGCGAATGAGTCCTGGTATGGAATTTTTTATGTTTTTTCATAAAATTTAAAATGAATTAAATGCTTTTTAAATGAAAAATGAGGATGCAAATGCAAATTTTTAGGTTTTTAATAATTTGGTATGCAATAATGAAGTATATATGATTCTTTCACTAATGCAATTTGAGAAACCCTAGGATGCAAAAAATAAAAAAAACCCTAATCGAATCTTGATGTTAAGGAAACCTAGGATGCAACATGCAATTTAAATCTGAAAGATAATGTGTTCAATATGCAAGTTCACCAAAATGAACCATCAATTTTGAGGTGCTCTATGTGCTTCTCTTGCACTCTTAGGATCTTTCACCTAAAAGGAGTGAGATAGAACCCTAAAATTGAGGTGGTTCGCTCAAAATAAGGAATGCAAGATGGAATTATGACCAAATGGAATGATCTAAATGCAACTAAGGTATGAAATTGATTGATTATGAATGCAAAATGAATGAAATATGCAATGTTTGAAAACACAGTTAGATATGCAAGAATGAACTAAAACATGAAAAAAAATTGAAAGAGGTTGAATAGAGTGCACGAGAATTGAATGTTGAATCTGGAATGTTAGAGTAATAATTTATTATGCTTAATTAATTACATCACATTGATTAATTAATTAAGTCACTTATTCCTCTTTATTACTTAAGCTAAACTTAGGCACATTAATAATTAATTATTATTAATTATTAAGTGTGCACACTAGGGTTTCTTTTAGGGTTTCCCTTTTAGGGTTTCTTGATCTCCTTCATAAGGATTGATCACTTTGTAATAATTGATTCTCTTAATGCATTTTTACTTTGAGGTTTAGAGAACATCTTTTTGGTTCTTCATATCTTTTGCATGTGACAGGTATTCATCTTGCATGCAAGTGATCTTGGATTCTAACATGGTATCAGAGCTTCAAACCTGCAGCTGCTTGTTCGTGATCTGAAGATATGGCCTCTTTGTGAGTTTCAAGTGCAAGGGTTTCCACAGGCATCTTTTCTGCAAGATCTGGGGGTAGCCATTTTTTCAGGACACTATGGGCTCAAACGGACATCGCCATCGCGTTCGCGTGGCCAAAAACCCTAGAAACGCCTGCCGTTTCGTTGATTTCTGAGAAGTTGATTTGGGAGGCAAAAAAAAAATTTTGGGGAGCCGTACGGCCTCCCCAACACGCAGATCGAAGCACTTTTTTAAAAAATTTCAAAAAAAATATAAAAAAATATAAAATTTTCAATTGTTTCGCGCCACCCGGCGGCCACCGGGCAGTGCCCCCAGCGCACAACCACATCCCCGCCAACCCCCGGGGGCTCCTCCACCAAAACCCCCGGTCATATGGAGGACCGGGGGCCCGCGCCCAAATCTCATCCCAACAGCAGAATATTTCACCCTTCAAGCATATTCCGGCATCAAAGGAATATTCCGACAGCACCTTCGAATATACTGGCAATCGGATTTTTCGCAGGGGGCCTTTTTTGCCTTTGACGGCCAGATGGCCGTCAAATTTATGCTCGCGAACTATTGACTTCAGCATGACGTCAACGTACGGTTGGCCCTCTATGCCCCCTCCAAACCCTAGTTTGCCCTAAAAGAGAAGTTTTTTTCTTTTGGCCATAACTTGGGCATACGGTATCGAAATCCGGCAAACAAGATATCGCCAAAAAGCTGGTTCCGAGCACTTTCCAGTAGTGTTATTTATTTTTTAGTATTTTACTGTTTTCCTACATTTATTTATGTTTGAAGTCAGATGTTATTTTTGGACTTCCGAGCTCATAACTTTTTGCCACAATGTCTAGTTTTCACCTCGTTTGCGGCATTGTAAAGGTATTGAGGAGCTCTATGTTGCTGTCCATACACTTTTTCTGTATCTATCCTAGGTTTATCACTTTGTCCAGATTTTTCCCAATGGGTTGTTTGGTGATTACTTGGATATTTTGGTAGTTGGGAGAGTGCATCTTGCATCTTTGCACTTCGTTTTCAGTAATACATCATTCAATAATTGCTTGCTGCTTCATAGATTCCAGGGTTGTTCCCGTTTGGAGTTTTCGAGTGTTCCATGGCATCGGGTCTGCTGTCACATTATTTTGATTTTGGTTTTGGTTTCAGTTGTAGACAGAGATATCTTTCCTTGCTTGTCAGATTGCAGTTCCAATGTTACTCTATAGAGTTCTTCTAGTGCTTCTTTGCAGCATGACATCACATTGTAGGGGGTTTTGTCCCACTGGGTTTTTCCTTCTCTACTCCTTTATTGCATTTGTAAATGGGTACCTGATCAGGCCTCGTTGCTAGGACCCATCTTTGCTTTCATGCATCTTATTCTAGTGTTTTAGCTTCTTCCTAAGTTCATCTTAAGGGGGGTGTTAGAGTAATAATTTATTATGCTTAATTAATTACATCACATTGATTAATTAATTAAGTCACTTATTCCTCTTTATTACTTAAGCTAAACTTAGGCACATTAATAATTAATTATTAATTATTAAGTGTGCACACTAGGGTTTCTTTTAGGGTTTCCCTTTTAGGGTTTCTTGATCTCCTTCATAAGGATTGATCACTTTGTAATAATCGATTCTCTTAATGCATTTTTACTTTGAGGTTCAGAGAACATCTTTTTGGTTCTTCATATCTTTTGCATGTGACAGGTATTCATCTTGCATGCAGGTGATCTTGGATTCTAACATGGAAGGCTCTAAAAAATGGCATAAATTAGTGTAAATCACCAGTGGGACTCATTCGCCACTGATGGCGAATTAATCCTGCTACTGACAAAAACACCTGAAACTACTTTCCAATAGTCAGGAACTGGATTTTGATAAAATATTTTCTAGCCCTAAGGTGGGACTCATTCACCACTGATGGTGAATTAGTCCTCATCCAAAAATCTATGAAGTCAAAGGTCAATTTTGTAGCTCCAGATTTGTACTTGTCTTCTTGTTGGGTTGAGAGAGTCAAATCTGTAGAAAATGGACTATAGGTTGTCTCCAAGATTCAAATAGGGTTTAGTTGACTTGAAACACTTTGTTGACTTGTTGATCACCTTTCAACACCTAATTGCTTGACAAAGCTACATACAAAATTCTACAAACACATATGCAAAAGGGGAAAATGGTTAAGGGTTAGAGTATAGGGATTTGCCTTGGTCAAATCCCACTTTGGTAATCAAACCCTTAATAAAGAAATGAAATGAAATGAGCAAGGCATGATGAATCAATAGCATGCAAGTGTTCGAAACTCACCAACCTTGTTGAAGAAATATGAAGATATATCAATGGTTGTTCTAAGATGCTTGATGTTTGCTTGATTGAATGATGCTTGAATATAATTATTGAATGAGTGAACTTGATGAATGCTTGAATGAATTAGGTGTAAAATGGATGGAAAAAACTTATTTATACACACTTATGCCCTAATAACCCAATAATACCTCATCACATGTTGACATAAGGTATTTTTAAATAAAAAACTAAAAGAAATCTTGAATTATTTTGAATTTGGAGCCAAGAGGGACTCCTTCGTCACCTATGGCAAATGGGTCACACCTTGGGTTTTTAAGTGGGTGTCAGAAATTAACTTGCATTTAATATTGTTTGTCGGGTGTACATACAAAAATACACTTAATTAAGTCTTATGAGTGCATAAAGGGGTTATATAAATCATAAGAAAGGTGTAAATAGTGATAACAAGCGTAGAAAAGTGTGAAATCTTGTTACAACACTTTACAACACTTTAAAATAGGACTTGATAAGTGATGAAAAACTGATTTTTAGGTGAATTTTAATGAGAAGAGTCTAAAAATGTGTAGAAATGTGTTACAACACCTTCACAAGACATCATAATTTGAATGTTTAAGACCTAATGTGAATGCATAAGTTACATTGCAACATTAAATCAAAGAAAGATAAGTCAAAAATAACAAGAGAAAGAACTAAATAACCATGAAAATTTCAATGATTCATTTTTCTACAGTACACCTACATTCAAGTGGAACTTGAGTTATCTTCCTCTTGGGTGTATGGTGCAGGAGCACCTAATTTGCATTTTTTGCTCAAATAATGCATTTTTTTGCAATTTTGGAGTCCCTATGGTCATAGGGGGTTAATAAGGCCTTTAATGACCATGATTCCATTTTTAAACCATTTTGGCTGTGGTTTTTTAGTTTGTTGCGGTTTTAAAAAAAATTGTCAAAGTTGTTATTTTGGGTATCATGCATTTTGGCCACTTGGAAAAAATGATGAAAAATAATTAATGGAAATGGGAAACATATTGTAACTGAAAAAATACATTGTAAAAGGCATGTCAGAGCCTGGAATGGTCAAGTTTTGAACATGGGAAGTGATTTTTAGTTTTTATGCAAGGATTTGAATAAGATTTTCTAATGTTTTATGTAGTTGCAACAAGTTTTTAGATTTGGTACAGCTACTACGGCCTTGTTTGTGAAATGAAACCTTTTTCATGTTAAATTAGGTTGTTTCTAATTTTGTTTGGATTTTATTTGAGGCATTTTCATGGTGAAATGAGAAAGTTAGAGTGATTTTGGTGACAACTATCCAAACCCTAGCTTGGGCTGGCAATAAGCACTAAAACTGTAATAACTTTTTTTCTACTTGTCCAAAATTCCTAAAATTTTGTTCAAAATTTTGTATTAATCTATATTTTAATTTTTATTTGGTTTTATGTCTTCAAATTATCATGTGTGGGAGTAATATTCACCGGTTCGGTTCAAGAAAGCATGATAAAAGGGTTTATAATTATGTAACAGTCCATTTTTGACCTATTTCATACAAAGTAAACCTAGCCCATTTTCAAATATGTGTAGTAAGATCCAAAAGGGTATTCAAAACCAATATTAAATTTTTAATATGAGGTCTACAATGGAAGTTATGACCAAAAAACCTAAATTGTTGGCCCCATGTTTTAGGTTTAAGAGCGATTGGTAGCATGAGATAAAGTCAATTATCTTTTCTTATTTTTGCTTGCATCTCATTAAATCAACCAAGGTCATCTTAGGGATCATATGCACTTGGAAATGGTTGAAAAATGCCTCAAAAAGTTCATTGAATGAGCGAATTGAGTTGTTTAGTAAAGAGGAAAACCACTCAAAGGTAGTATCTTTAAAGGACCTAGGGAAAAGCTTAGCCAAGAGTTTACCATCAAGGAAAAAGTCACTACACAAGGCGGTATAAGCATTAAAATGGTTAGAAGGATCTACCTTTCATCCATATTTCTTGTATCTAGGAACCTCTACACCTTGTGGCATCGATGTTTGCAATATCTCCAAGGACAATGGAATACTTTTGACATAGTATGTAGGTGGGCCATTTTGATTTTGGTTAATGGTGGAAATATATTTTTGAAGTGATGAAATGGTTTGGAAGAGTTCATTTATGAGGGGGTCATTTCTTGTGTTATGAGATGGAAGTGAAAAAGGTGAACCATTGTGCCTAGCTCCCCAAATTACATTACAGGCAATGATCTCCAAATATACAAGACAAGACCCATTGGAAAGAGATTATTGTGCAAAGAGATTATTAATCCAGAGCCTCTCCCATTATAGAACAGGTAATTGACATTGAAAGAAAGAAAGAAAACTAGTTGGGTCAAAGAAAAACCACATTGCCATAGTAATAATCAATGAGGAAGAAATCACATTACATTTGCAATGATTCTAAATATAACACTCTACAAGGCCTTCCGGTTATCTTAAAATCTAATATGTTTTTGTCAAATTGTACCAATAAACATATGTGTATAATCTGGCCTCTATCCATTATGTGTTGAAATTGCATTAAATATTTAAATGGGATTCTATACATATGTTTGATATGTTGCCTCTAGTACAATACCATGAGAGATTTCAGCATATTTTTGTTGCTTACAAATTAATCTATCTTTTGAAACCATTGAAAATTGGTGAAGTACCAATTTGTTCTATACAATCTAGTAAGTGCATGGTTCTGATAAGGCATGTCAAGAGCTTTGGAACATGGTATGTACATCCATCAAAGCATCATTGAAGGAGTACATTTTTCTGATATTATGGTAGACATGTATGCAAAATGTGGAAGCATAGAAAAGGCACATGAATTGTTTGGTAGAATGCCTGAAAGAGAGGTTATGTCATAGAATGCAATGATTGCAGGATATGAAAAAGATGGATTTTTTTTAAAATATTTTAGAAACTTTAAAGAAAATGCAATTGGCAGGTGTAAAGTGAGGTTGGATAACTTTTGCTAGCATTCTCCCTCTTGCTAGCATTCTCCTTGCCTATCATAATTTGTAGTCACTTATTTTGTGCCTACACAATGAAACAAAAAGTTAGTGTGATTAGCAAAGTGAAACCTACTTGCTAAACTCAAAAGATATTTGAATTACCAACGATTTTGTTGATAAAGCTTTACCGCCTTGAAGAAAGGCTTTTTGTTGTGCATTTATTTTGTTCCTACACAATGAAATAGGAAGTTAATGGACATATATTATTAATGGATGGCTTAGCTTATGTAAAAGGTATTAAGTGTAGGATATTGGAAGTTTATGTTTAGAAAACTAAGTTATAGGCGAGAGAATATCATATTGGTAACATAAGAACGCCATTTAGTGTGGTCAAATATCAAACAACCACCTGCACATAATGAAGTTGTGAATATGTTAGTCTAGAATTTTTCTTTCTGATGCATATATTGTGATTATGATAACAAAAAGAATAAATTGAAAGTTTCGTAAATAATTTTGTATTTAAAAAATGTGCACCTGGACTAATTATAATGAGAGTAGATGTAGTCAGGTTTCTTCTTTTTTTCTTATAATTGTGGATGGATTGTTTTTAATTTTTGAATATCGATTGAAGGAGAATGGTGGTTCAATCTGAAGGCCCTCAAGTGTTTTGACTCTAGATACAACTATAAAAGTTAAGACTTGTCTTTCTATTTTACCTATATCGATTGTTGTTTTGTTGAGGGTTAATCCTTGGGATTTATGTATTGTAATTTTCCATTCCATGGCTAGCGGTATTTGTCTATGATTACCTAGAGATATGGGTGTTATAGTTATACTTTTTGGGTTATTTTGGTTCCAAGGTGGGACATTATAACTATCAAATTGTACAACCACATACAAAGGTAATTCAGGTGGTTTAGAGCCAACTGTGTACACAATATCTAGCACCTTTCCACCGAACCCATTCACAAGCCTTGATTCAATCTATAGGTTTGTAGTTAACATGATTTGTTGGCCTTTACATAGCAAGAGTTCTTGGGGAACTTGGTCAACACCGTTATCCATGTTGGATTTTATGTGTGTGCTTATTGGACACTAGTCACAATAAGAAGATTTAGTAGCTTCAACATTTTTTTGTTGTGTATCTTAACTAAATCATTTGTAGAAAATAGGTGCATTGATTGGTCAAAATCCTTGTGCTCATCATGTGATAGTAATTTGTTTGTGCATGTCATTTGTAATTCCCAATCTTGTTCAGTTGGTTCTGCAAAACCTTAGGGTAGACAAAGACATGCATTTCCATATTTATGATTTTGTTGAATCCTCCTTTTACCTAATGGCTTTAGGTTGGATGCACAAATTGATATTTGAGGGAAGATGAAGATATTTTTCACTTTTTAAAAACCATATGAAAAGTACAATAGATTAATGTTCATAGTTTTTTACCTGTTGTTAAATTGAGATAGATGACACCACCTAATATTTTCCTTACCAGATGGCAAGCCCCACACTTACAAATGTTCCAACTAAATTTGTTGAAGGGGAAAAGAAAAAGTTCCAACTCGCTGCTAATGCAATCACAATGATCAATGATGGAAACTATAAATTATAAACATACCTCCAAGTAATAGATATAGCCACCTTTGGCCATGGTGTTCCATCAGCAACCCTATACAAAATAGATTTATTTGATGGAGTTCATAAGCAAAAGGCTACTCTTCCGAAGAAATACAATATGTCCATTTCTTTGGAAGAAATCCAGAAGGGAACTATAGTTCTGCTTGTAGCATTCAATTTCCCTCTTATTTCCATGTCAAGGTGAAAGACTATGATTAGATGATTTCTTATTCACTTCTAATATACTATTCAACCTACTTACTACTTTTGACTATATAGGTGGATTGTCATCTAGAAGCTAGAAATCACTTGTTGACACCACCATATCATTGGTCAACCAATGTATTTGTTAAATGAACCACACAACCATCTACATGACACATACTCACTTGAACTGGCCACAAATATGCCTAAGAATGACATTGTACCAAAGAAAATCCCCAAAGAACCCTCTTCAGAATAAGCTCATCCCACTAGGAAAAAGAAAGTGTGCCCATCATTACTCCCATAAAAAATTTGAACCCATTTCAAACAAGATGGCTTATCAAGGGTCATGTGACAATGAAAAGAGAAATTCACGAGTTCAATACTCAAAAGGGGCAAGGAAATGTGTTCTCGTTTGACATTATTGATTGTGATGGTATTGAGATACGTGTCACTTCCTTCAACGAGGTGGTAGATCTTCATTATAAGATTGGTGAAGTTGGAGCTATCTATACAATATCTGAGGGGACTATTAAATCAAGAAATAAATTATACAACAAACTCAATAGTCAACTTGAGATTTTTCTACATAATGATTTGAAGGTCTCAACCTCTAAAAATGATGTTGCAATTCCAAAGCATCCATTTTCTTTCACAACCCTTGCTGCCATTCTCTATATCACCAAAAATTCCCTTGTTGATGTTATTGGGATTGTTGTCTGTGTTGAACCCAACTCTACAATAAGAAGAAGAGACGGTTCAAAAGTTGTTAGAAGGGCCATTAAGATAATTGATATGACTTCCTCTATTGTTCATGTGACTCTATGGGCTCCAACTGCTCAAAAATAAGGTGCAAAACTCTAAGAGATGTACCACTCACATATTGTTGTTGTTCTTTCAATTAAAATTGGTCGTGTCACAGAATATAATGGAAAAGTAGTATGCACTTTGGCAAGCACACAATTGTTCATTGATCCAATCATAGATGAAATAGAACAAGTAAAAACATTGTTCATAAATAATGGAACTACTCTTTTTTCATCGACTATAGAAGTTGTGTATGTGCAACTCATAATAAGCATAAAGACAATTGGTGATGTTGAAGAACATTTTGTCCTCATGAACCAATATGCCCAATGCATCTTGAAAGCAACTATGCATTTCATCAAATCAAATTATTTTTCCTATCCAGCTTGTCCCCTTGTCTTAGAAGAAAAAAAATGTAAAAAAATATTTTCAGAGCAAGCTGGAAATGAGTCATGGTATTCCTCAAAATGTAAAGTTACAATGGAAAATTGTAATTATAGGTATGTTCTCCAAATAAATCTAGTAGACCATAATGGAACATTGTGGGTTGTTGCTTTTGAGGATTCATCCACTAGCCTTTTTGGTATTGCTTGGTCTAGGACTACTTGGGTGGTCCATGGATTGGGTAGATTGTTGTTCCATTCAACACATGCAATGTTGAATGCTTATTTCTTCTTTATGGGAGGAATAGTAAGCTTGGATTCTTTGGGATGTCATGGATGTTGTTTGGGAATATTTTCATATTGGGGGAGAGTGAGTATGGCTTGGTCCAACACTACTTGGGTGGTCCATGGATTGGGTAGATTTTTGTTCCATTTAACGCATGTGGCATCAAATGCTTATTTCTTCTTTATGGGAGCATAGTAAGCTTGGCTTCTTTGGGAATTATGGATGTTGTTTGGGCATATTGTCCTTTTGGGGCAGAGTGAGTATTGCTTGGTCTATCACTACTTGGGTGGTCCATGGATTGGGTAGATTTTTGTTCCATTCGACACATGCGATGTCGAATGCTTATTTCTTCTTTATGGGAGGCATAGTGAGCTTGGCTTCTTTTGTGAGACTTTAATTTTTGTGTTTTTTTTTCAACAGATTCAGTTGGATCATTTGTAGGGGTGAGGTTGGCCATCTAGAAATGAGAATAGTAGGTTACCCCAAAGAATGGAAAAAACCTCTTCACCTAGGGTGAACACATCGTAATAAACAAAGAATGCAAACATCATATTAAAAACTTCACATTATTGACAAGTTTTCAATTGCAAGTTTGAGAAAACACATATTGAATAAATTGTGTGAAAAATATAGCATATTATCAATACAAAAATTAATCAAGTTGGTAGATTAATGAACTTAATTGTAAATATTACTCTCACAAATTGACTCTATTTGTAGTTCAATAGCTTCCAAGATTATATTGTCAATTTATTTAATGACTATACGTTGAAAAAAAAAAAATGATTAGTGTTGTTGTAAAAGATAAACATTGTATCACAATTTTGTTGAAGGTATGTCAAAAATGCTAAACAGAAAAATTCCTTATTAGTATTTTAATAATTGTATAAATGACAATCGAATAATTAAAATGAAAATCCTAATCTTCAAAAGTGGAGGTAGAAAAGACCCCTCAATTTGGATCAACCCAATATTGGCTAAATATTTGTTACAAAAATTAACATAAAATAAGCAAAGGGGAAGAAAAGGGTAAAAGAACAACTAAATGTGATCAATTTACTCTATAAGATTGTTGTGTAACCTTGAGAAGGTTGGATATTCAAACAATGAGGAGCCTTATTGTTGTTTCTTGATTTTAAGAAGTTTTTTTACAACATTTGGAAGAGATGTGAAGGAGAATGTAACAAACAGGGGTTCCAGCTACATAGATTTCAATAATATATACATCATATGAGAATCAAAGTCAAGATAAATACAATTTTTTTTGTGTGGAAAAGATAAGAAAATAAAACAAGGCAGCCCCAATCTCATGCACCTTCTTCAAGATCGACATTGATAAACATGGTTTTTGATTAATCTAAGACTATAGTGGAGGCGTCACTATTACAAGATATGTTACCAAACAATTTTTTATACAAATGATGTGATACTTGTGAGTACGACCACACATAGCTTGAAAACAAGTAACTGTCAACTCCAAAGTTATCCAATAAGGAAGCAAAAATGAGTAATATTACCACTGGAACAAAAGTAGGTAAATTCGGTCTAAAAAGATAGAAAAAAGGAAAAAGAAAAATGTTGCCCTCTTATTGAAGATTATAACTCTCGCTTACAATTGACAAAAAAAAAGAGTAATATTACCACTGGAATAGAAGTAAGTAAATTTAGAGTCTAAAAAGCTAGGAAAAATGAAAAAGAAAAATGTTGCCCTCTTATTGCAAATTATAACTCTCCCTTACAATTGACTATAACCAATATTAAGATACTGTTTAATAGAAACTTTTTGGAAGAGGTGCAAACTAAGGTGGCTTCAAGAAGTATGAGGAGACCTTTAAAGTTATTTCATTGATTGTAATTCTGGTTAGCAGAAAAATTAGACAAGAAATATAAGTAAACAACCAACCCTGGTCTTGTAGAAGGCATATCATAACAAAAGCGAATCTTCGAGAAGTTGAGAATAACACACTTATTAATACAATACTTTTATTTGCTTGTTGCGAACATTAGTGCAACAATTTTTTCATCTTTCCTCAAAAACCTTAACTTTATCCCTAAGCCTTACTCGAATTTTTTGTTGCAATTTTTCAAAACCCTAAACCTAACCCAAATTTCCAAGAAACATTTTTACTACCATGGTTCAATATTATTTTAAAAAGGTGAATATTAAGTAAAGAGGATTAATGCTAACAATTGGTAAAGCATTTATGAATGTTGGAAATGGGGCAGGGTACCATTTGACAAACAAGAACAAGTAATGGTTGGGCTGATGATGTTTTGTAAGAATTTGTTATAAAGAATAAGGGCTCCTCATTGCAGATCATGCAACACTAACCAGTTAAGTATTCTTAAGAAGTAATTGAGTACCATATGCAACTGAACTAAGCTTCACTGGACTGGTAATAATTAAGCTCTATACTTGACAAGGACCTAGATATTTTGTCTTGACATATTACAATTGAGGATAGAGTTGCAACAGTGATTGCACTGTTAGACAATTGTGCACGATTTAGTGCATATTTTGTGAATGTGGATAATTTGAGAGTGCACGTATTGTGCTGATAAATCCAAGTTCTGTTTAATCAAAAGTCCATCTCTAGGTTGTGGAAAAAGGGGATGAACCTTATCCTCAATCTAAGAATATATCTATGGAGATGATTGTGCTTGTGAGTTTCTAATGATTACTTGTTTTATAAATTTATGTGCTTCATTTTATGAGGATTTTCCTTTTGTAAATTTAGTTGCATCACTGATTGACTTTACTTGTACTTCAGCAGCTTCCAAGATTATATTGTCAAGTTCTTTTATGCCTACACGTTGAAAAACAAAATATGATTAGTTTTGTAAAAGATAAACATTATATCACAATTTTGTTGAAAGTATGTTAAAAATGATAAATAGAAAAATGCCTTATTAGTATTTTAATAACCATGTAAATGACAATATAATCCTTAAAATGAAAATCCTAATCTTCATAAGTGGAGGTAGAAAAGACCCCTCAATTTGGATCAACCCAATATTGGCTAAATATCTGTTGCAAAAATTAAGAGAGTAAAAGCAAAGTCGAAGAAAAGGTTAAAAGAAAAACTAAATGTGTGTGGTTTACTCTACAATATTGTTGTGTAACCTTGAGAAGGTTGGATATTCAAATAATGAGGAGCCTTATTGTTGTTTCTTGATTTTAAGAAGTTTTTTGACAACATTTGGAAGAGTTGTGAAGGAGAATGTAACAAACAGGGGTTCCAACTACATAGATTTCAATAATAGATACATCATATGAGAATCAAAGTCAAGATAAATACAAAATTTGTTGTGTTGCAAAGATAAGAAAATAAAACAAGGCAACCCTAATCTCATGCACCTTCTTCAGGATCTACATTGATAAACATGATTTCTGATTAATCTAAGACTGTAGTGGAGGCGTCACTATCACAGGATATGTTACCAAACAATTTTTTATACAAATGATGTGATGCTTGTGAGTACGACCACACATAGCTTGAAAACAAGTAACTATCAACTCCAAAGTTATCCAGTAAGGGAGCAAAAATGAGTAATATTACCATTGGAGCAGAAGTAAGTAAATTTAGTCTAAAAAGCTAGAAATTAAGAAAACTAAAATTGTTGCCCTCTTATTGTAGATTATAACTCTCGCTTACAGCTGAGAAGGAAAATGAGTAATATTACCATTGGAACAAAAGTAGAAAAAAGGAAAAAGAAAAATGTTTTCCTCTTATTGTAGATTATAATTCTCCCTTACAACTAACTATAACCAATATTAAGACACTAGTTAATAGAAACTTTTTGGAAGAGGTGCAAACTAAGGTGGCTTCAAGATGGATGGGGAGACCTTTAAAGTTATTTCAATGATTGTAATTCTAGATAGCAGAAAAATTAGACAAGAAATATAAGTAAACAACCAACCCTGTTCTTGTAGAAGGCACATCATCACAAAAGTGAATCTTCAAGAAGCTAAGAATAACACACTTATTAATATAGTACATTTATTTGCTTGTTGTGAACATTAGCGTAACATTTTTTTCATCTTTCCTCAAAAACCTTAACTTTATCCCTAAGCCTTACTCAATTTTTTTGTTTCAATTTTTCAAAACCCTAACCCTAACCCAATTTTCCAAGAAATATTTTTACTACCAGGGTGCTGCCACAATAGTGGTTTACACTTTCTGGGAGATTTTGATTTTTGCTGAAATCACATATTTTTAGAAAATATAATGATTTAATCCTTGAAAATTTTCATTTAAAGGATTCAAATTGAATAGGGTTTCATCAAGCCACATTAGACCAAGCCCCCTTGGATAGAACCCCGCTAGATTTAAACCATACCTATAATGGAGTCTCCTTTAATCCTATCAAAATGCTGATAAAAAACCACTTTTGCTTTACCTTTTGGGGGATCAAATGAATTCATTTAAATTTTATTTTTTTGTAAGTATGTATTCCTTATTATAAGCTTCCAAAAAAGTATAAATTTAATTAAATTTAATTTGAAATTATTAAATTTATTTTTTATTTCTTGTGAATGTAGGTTTTTCACTGAAAAATCAAGTTCTCTATTCTGCACATGTGGAAAAATAGAATATTATAAAAATAAAATAAAAATGAGTGCGCCAGATATTGGAGTCCTCGATCCAACAAAAAAAAAAAATTTGATATATACAAAAAAAACATGTTATATGGTCATGCTATGTCTAAATTTCAATTGGTTTGACTTTAAAACTTGATTAAAGAAAAAATATTTAATAAAATACTATCTAACCAAGTGGAAACACTATATATTGGAGTTATAAATATAAATTTGAAGGAATTAGAATTTTATCCTTCATAGAAAAAAAGTTATGCGTTATACGGTGAGTCACTTTTTAAAAATGTTATTTTTTGAAAAAAACTAGTTTTCGAGGGAGATGGAAAAAAAGTGCAATATAATTCCAAAAAAATTGAAAAAAAAAATTTAAAATCTATAGGAAAAATGTCACGAAACTCTAGTTTGCATCATCTATAAATTCCTCACAGTTTAGCTGCTATAGGTGCTCGAAAGTGAAAATTTAGTTTAAAAAAATTATTTGTGTTCAGTTTTGCCAAAAATTGTAAACCACTATTGTGGGATCACCCACCATGGTTCGATTTTATTTTAAAAAGGTGAATATTTTGTATAGAGGATCGATGCTAACAATTGGTAAGGCATATATGAATGTTGGAAATGGGGCAGGTTACTATTTGATAGACAAGAACAGGTAATGGTTGAGTTGATGTTGTGTAAGAATTTAGTATATAAAGAATAAGGGCTCCTCATCCTAGATCATACAACACTAACCAATTAAATATCCTTAAGAAGTAATTGATTCCCATATGCAACTAAACTGAGCTGCACTAGACTGGTAATAATTAAGCTCTATACTTGACAAGGACCTAGATATTTTGTCTTGACAAATTACAATTGAGGACATAGTTGCAACAGTGACTACACTGTTAGACAATTGTGCACGATTTAGTGCATATTTTGTGAATGTGGCTAATTTTAGAGTGCATATTTTGTGCTAATAAATCCAAGTTTTCTTTAATGAAAATTCCATCTCTAGGTTGTGGAAAAGGGGGATGAACCTAATCCTCAAGCTAAGAATATATCTATGGAGATGACTGTGCTTGTGAGTTTTTAATGCTTACTTGTTTTATGAATTTATGTGCTTCATTTTTTGAGGATCTGCCTTTTGTAATGTCAGTTGCATGTCTCTAAGATTTTTGTAGTCTTATCACTTTATTGCTATGTCCAGTCCACAATTTTAGGTGTTATGGTTATAACTTATGATCATAATACATCCATGTGCCTAGCTAAAAAGAAAGTTGACTATTCAAGTGGTATCTGAAGAGGAAAAGAACTCAAAGAACTTGATTAGTTCTATGAAATAATTGATCCATGTGCTTCATTCAAATTTTTTAAAAAGTGTCAATGGGTTGACATACATAAATGATTTTGTGTGATGGATAGTGAAATCTTTAAGACATTATTAAAAAGAAAAGTGTAATGTTATTGAGCATGACTATTGCTTTTATATTTGTCTAGATGTGAGCAATGGCATGTTGAATTATGTTGAAATCTACTTTGAGGAATGCATATGTTTAATGAGGCATTGCAAACCTTCCAAAGGTGAAAAAAGACAAATAAAAAATTGTACAATTAGCAATTTGGTCTCTAATGCTTAATTAAACGTGTGATTTTGAAACAATTCAATGCATACAATGAGATACAAATAAAAACAAATTAAATAGATGAAGCGGGAAAGGGTAGAATTTTGCATGAAAAAAGAGTCCTATAATACAAATGAATAGCACACCAATGTTCCAACATAACCTTATTGATAAATGGCATTGTATGTTTCCCAAAACTGTGCAATTATATACATATATATCTCACCATTCATATACAAAGTATATATCTTCAATGGTGGATGGTTGGAAATACATTATTGTGCTATAGAGTATGTACATATCAGCCTAAGATAGGAAAAGAACTCTTGTAACATGCATGGTGGTTATACCATAGGCTATACAATAAACAACTTGGACATATTGTCTTAATCAAGTAACTATCTAGAGGTGAATAGCACACCAATGTTCCAACATAACCCTATTGATTAATCACATTGTATGTTTCCCAAAAATGTACAATTATATACATATATATCCTAGTATTCATATACAAAGTAGATATCTTCAATAGTGGATGGTTGGAAATACATTATTGTGTTGTAGAGTATGTATATATTGGCTATTAACATGTACAAAAATATTGTACATAACAGTACAGTGGATGTACACATTATTTATCATTGGGGAATAGCTTAAATTGTTTAATAATCAAGTGGGATGCCCCCTACTCGTAGTTCTCATCGTAGTATAGCTCTTTTAAAAATGAAGAGAATCCTGCAACTTTGCTACATGTGCGGTGGAATTTTACTGTAGTTTCTTCAATTTCATGTATCTCTTCTTCTACAACAACAATCTGGTAGGTGGCTTCTTCAATGGCATTGATAATTTTCTCAAAATGCTCTACTATTGATTTCATCAACTTATTGATGGGTGTTTCTATGTAAGTATTTGAGGCAACAAAATCATCTGGGATGATAATCGGCCTTGTTGTATTTTGTGGTTGATCTTTTGCAGCATTGATAGTGGCATGACCTAAAAGAATAGACAATGAAGTGTAGGAATCATTATGATATTATTTAGTATTGATGAAAAAGATGTAAATCAAAAAGATGAAGCCACTTGTACAATTCGAAACAAAATATTTATATGATTAATAGTGTAATATTGTTTGGGGTCAAAAGAATATTAATAGAAAGCATTGAAACCCATAGTATAATTGTGTAAACATATATGTATACTACACTAGGAAATGTTACAATTTTGGCATTGTTAAATTGAATCTCTTGAAGTATGACTTTTTGAATACAAATCAATTGTCTCGGCATATATACACCACATTGGTAAATGTTACAATATTGGCTTTATTGAATTGATTTTTTGCATTAAGACTTTTTTACACAATTATAAAGTAACCTTGTAAGAATGTACAAGTATCATAGCTACAATATTTTGTATTATCTGTATTTAACATGTTAGAGAGTCATTGTAGCAGCAACTTATTTTCCTCTTCAAAATCTAATTTATCAATTTTGGTGACTATTGCTTTTAAGGGTATTTGACCAATAGTTTGATCAGCTTCATATGAAAGAGTGAAAAGATAGTCTTTGAATAAAGCTTGTTTAATTAGGACTGCAGTACTAATTTCCGCTTCTAGGCTGAATTGCAACATATATAAATTGTTCGTAGAGATACCAAGAAGGCTGGTGGCTAAATCCTCGAAAGCAACAGCCCATAATGGTCTAGTATGGTTTGCTAGCTTTATTTGGAGAACATACTTGTAATTACAATCTGCCACTATAACTTTACATTTTGACCAATACCATGACTCATTTGCAACTTGCTCAAGTCTTTTTTTACATTGTTTTCCTTCTGAGACAAGGGGACAAGCTGGATAGCAAAAAGGATCCGATTTGATGAATTGCACAGTTGCTTTCAAGATGCATTGGGCAGATTGGTTTATATGGACGAAATGTTCTTCAATATCACCAATTGTCTTTCTGCTTATTATGAGTGGCACATGCACAACTTCTGTAGTTGACGACAAAAGAGCAGTTCCACTATCTAAGAACCATGTTTTTTGTTGTTCTATTTCATCTATGATTGGATCAATGAACAATTTTGTGCTTGCCAAAGTGCTTACTACTTTTCCATTATATTCTATGATGGGACAATTTTTAATTGCAAGAACAACAAAAAAATGTGAGTGGTATATTTCTTGGAGTTGTGCACCTTGTTTTTGAATAGTTGGACCCCATAGAGTCACATTACTAGTAGAGGAAGTCATATCGATTAGCTTAATGGCCCTTCTAATAACTTCTAAACCGTCTCTTCTTCTTATTGTAGAGTTGGGTTCAACACAAACAACAATTCCAAGTGAGTGTGTGGCTCATTTAACAAATACATTAGCTGACCAATGATATGATGGTGTGAACAAGTGATTTCTAGCTCCGAGATGACAATCCACCTATATAGTCAAAAGTAGTAAGTAGGATGAATAGTATATTATAAGTGAATTATAAATCATCTAATAACTGCCTCTCACCTTGACATGGAAATAAGAGGGAAATTGTATGCTACAAGCAGAACTATAGTTCCCTTCTGGATTTCTTCCAAAGCAATGGGCGTATTGTATTTCTTTGGAAGAGTAGCCTTTTGCTTATGAAATCCATCAAATAGATCTATTTTGTATCAGGTTGTTGACAGAACACCATGGCCAAAGGTGGCTATATCTATTACTTGGAGGTATGGTTGTAATTTAGAGTTGTCATCGTTGATCATTGTCATTGCATTAGTAGTGAGTTGGAACTTTTTCTTTTCCCCTTCAATAGATTCAGTTGGAACATTTGTAAGTGTGGGGCTTTCCATCTGGAAAGGAAAATATTAGGTGGTGTCATCTATCTCAATTTCGCATGAGGTAAAAAACTATGAACATTAATCTATTGTAAGTTTTTCATATGGTTTTTAAAAAGTGAAAAATATCTTCAATTGCCCTCAAATTTCAATCTATTCATCCAACCTAAAGCCATTATGTAAAAGGAGGGTTCAACAAAATCATAAATATGTTCATGGCATGTCTTTGTCTTCCCTAAGGTTTTGAAGTCTTTGTTTTTGTTGGTAGTCTTTTTTTAGTATTAAAGGGAATCATTATGGATTCAGACAAATTCACATAGCATTCTCATTTTAATCAGTTGTCAACCCTTAGGAAAATCAACATTCAACATTTATAATGGAAGGCCAAACCCTTATACTTAAAAAATGTAAATCAAACAGACCTAAGAGCTAATAAACAAGTACTATTAACTTTTTCAAGAGAATACTAATAAACAAGAGCTTAGAAATAAGCAATAAATTGTCAACCCTTAGGAAAATCAACATTCAACATTTACCACAGAAGGCCAAACCCTTATACTTAAAAATTGTAAATCAAACAGACCTAAGAGCTAATAAACAAGTACTATTAACTTTCTCAAGAGAATAATAATAAACAATCTGAGCTTAGAAATAAGCCATAAATTGTAAATCAAACCCCAGACATTTTTTGAAGAAATTGCTAATAAGTATTTTACTTGTTGTGTATAGTCTTTCAATACTGACTGCAACAAGAGGTAGAAGACCTATCTATATATCTTTTGGCTCATTTTTAAACTAGGACAGAGAAATACAGAGCAAATTCAAGGTTGCTAGCATGGTAGAATAGAATGAGGTTGTTGATCCTCGCATTAGCATGGATTAGACTGTGAAAGAATGTTTATTATTTTTTAATTCTGATTTTTTTTTACCAGAGAGAAAAGCCCTATTCCAGAAAAATGAGAACTATGTTTCTTTCTGAATGTTTATTATTTTTTAATTTGGAATTTTTTTAGCAGAGAGAAAAGCCCTATTCTAGAAAAATGAGAAGTATGTTTCTTTTTAATCTTCACGAAATGAATCTATTTGGTTTTTTATCGACATGACTACTATGATGGGATTTATGTTGTATATCCAGTGAGTGACAACAATATGGTGAGATGTGTGGGAATATAGTCCATTCATGATATCAATAATGAAGCTTAGGCACTCTACTGAAGATACCCTAATATCGATTACAGTCATGGAAGGCATTCGCTTGAGTTACATTTGTTGTGTAAACCAAGAACTTCAAGTGCCTCACATTGAGGATTTCTGATGAAAAATCTGATGAGATGTAACTTTTTTTGCATAAACTTCAAGTGCCTCACATTTAGGATTTCTGATGAGAAATCTGATGAGATGTAACTTTTTTGGCATAAGAGAATTTACATTCAGGGGAGTAACAAACAAAATACTATAATTCTGATATTTGCCAATCTATCTGCTATCCTATTGCTCTCTCTGAAATAATGATTAAAATGAATATCTTGAAAACTCCCCCTGGAGCCTAACTTCTTCAATGTTACTTTTAAGATTTTGATCTCTAAGATAATCACTGATGCAGCCAATAATTATAACTTGAGAAACCTGGGTTCCTGGCATATCATTCTGAGATCCTTCTTTGGACATTTAGTGGGGATAGAGGATGATGCTTTTGATTATTTTCTTCTAAGTTTTATTACAGATGGTCTGCCGCTTGATGATCATTAGGTTCATTGTTCTTTTAGTCTCTCTCTTCCCTTGTAAGGCTATTTTTATGTCACCATATCTTCCCGTGGATTTAACTACTTTAGGCTTACCTTTTTCTTGTTTTATTCATTATTGTTTTGTACATTTGTTTATTTGGTTTTCATCTTCAATGCCCCAGTAGTCTTAATTTGACACTTTTTGGCATTAACCTATTTTGGCCAGTCTTAGATACTTGAATAATTTCTCTTTCTTTAACTCAAATCAGAAGCCACTATCAAAGCTAGAAAAGGGTCAAATCTTTCACATGATATGAAGTTCTAAAGAGTTCTTAAAAAAATAGTTTTATTATTAGAAGAAACATTAAATCCCACAATGCATGAGATATATCAATGATTTTACAAAAACAAAGAGAGCCTTCAAAGAACATTCAGGCCTAATTGGTACCATAGGAATAGTGAAATATGATATGGGTGATATGTGGGCTGCCTTCTCACCAAAAAATTCTTTGTGGAATAAATAGCAAATCCGAAGTGCAAGTGTTAGTTCGATGGTTAAATATAGCTTGTACTCTAAAAGTCCTATCATTACGGGTTGAAGGGGATTCAATATTAGTTATCAAAAGAATGAGAAAAGATTTGACCCCAAGTTGGGATCTTAGTATGATCAAAGAAGCCAATCTTTGTATCTATATCTTTGACACATGTATTGTGTAAGGGGTTCTCCTTGTTAAAGATATAGTTTTCATGCCACACTATTTCAGTTATGGATCTTTTGGGAGGTTTCATAGCTCTGTATGGAGATTCTTCTATTCCCTTTGACAGATTTGGGGAGCCAGGCACAGTGGTTCAGCAAAGGAAAAAGTTGGAAACAACTACAGGAGAGGTTAGTCTTGGTTTAGAGAATTCTCAGCTTCAAAAATTTACTGCTCTGGGTTTACCCTGTGTTGGAACTATAAAAATCTGATATTTTTACATATGTTTTCATTCATAATTTTCCAAAATTGCCTTCTTGAGCATTTTCTGCCCATATTTTACCATATTGCATCATATGTTCCTTCGATTCATACATTTTGTACATTCTGGTGCCTATCGGCATAGGTCCTTGACTGTCTCCCCAATTCGTTTTCCTGCCTGCAAACAATTGTGTTGCCTATCGGCAAGACGTTTGCAATTGTCTCGGTGATCAAATTTTTCTTGCAGGTATCATTCGGCATGTTTCTTCTGGGTCTAGGCGACAAATGTTGATTCATATCGGCGTATGTTTGGTCCTCGGTGAAAGCTCTTACCGAACGCAGTGTGTCACACCGACCGGAGGATGAAGCTACATCGGCTTAAGTTGCGGTGTCGGCATAATGTCATGGCGAACTATGATGGTCTCATCGAACAGCATGTGGGAACTCACTTCGGCATAGCAGGATGCTTTCGATGTATGGTTACAACGATTTTCCAGTGTTACGCCGACTGGTGGTGGAGGAATTGGTCTTTCGGTATGACTTATGTTGTTTCAGTATAATGTCACAACAAGCCCGTCAGGTCTTGCCGACAATATCTTACGAATGGCTCTCGATGTGAGGATTGCTTTCTCTTGGCGATCTAGGGTTATCTCGGGGTGTTTTGGTGAAGCGATGTATAATTTATATGATGTCTCGCTGATAGTCGGATGTCACAGCAACGAGCGAGAAATAAGGAGAATTTTTGGTATGACATATAATACTCTCTGAGACATCTCCCCGACTATGGTTTGTTGTGGCGACCCGCATGTGTTTGAAGGTTGTTTTTCGGCAAGAGTTTCCTCTTGTCTCAGTGACACAAGGATGGTTGATGACTTTCAGTGAAACAGGATGAAGTCTACATGGGATCTCGCCGATGTTGGATGTTACGGTGACTGAAGCGAACATAAAATCAAATGGTGCATCGGTGAAAATGCCAATAGGTCACATCGACACAAAGTGAACAGGGGGTCTTCGGCATAATAAACGGATGGTCACGGCGAGGAGCAAAGGAGCACGGGTAGGAGAAATTGACGATATAGTTGCCTTCGGCATACCTGCAGGGATGTCTCGCCAACTGTTCACTGGCAATTAAGAATTTTCAAATGTCGTTGGCCGATATATGAATGCTTAATAACCGTTGCCGGCTGACATGATTTTTCCAGAATTCCATGGTGGCTGATATGAATTTGAAGCGTTATGATTTCTAATGCTGGTGTATTTATATGCACTCGGATTGTAATTGAAAGAGGGGATTTTGGATTAGATAGATTAGGCATGGCTACAGTAGGATAATTTTCTCTTATCAGAGACTATGTGCATGTTTTTCAAATGGTGGTTTCAATGAAATTCAGCTATGTGGCAATTTTGTTTTGGTATCAATTGTGTGTCGAATTTATTGAAAAGCATTGCTGAAGCTGTCTCCATGTTGATTCTTTCTAGTTGTTTAAATTGATGTAACAAATTTACTTTCGGTTTATCAATGCACATTTGTTGTATTTGTGTGATTAATTGACTGGTTCTCTCAAGTATAGATTAAATCCTTTTCATTGATTATAGTAATCAGGAAAATTCATCTGGATTATTAAAGAAGAGCTTAGTAGTCATAATCTTGCATTGTTTATACAAGTTATGAACAGATTATATGCCTGCAATTTGATTTTCTGCCAGAATAAGTTGCCCACTTCTATTTCATTTGACTCTACATACCCAACAAGGCACTAGTCTCTGCAATTTCATTATTTGAATTCATTCAATCTCTTTTTATCAGTTAATTAAGCATTCTAGGATTTAAATCAGAATATAGTTATCAAGTTTGATTTCATTTTGTTTACTGTCATCTACCATTGTGGACAAAGCATTTTAGAAGGATAATCACAAGTTAGGTCTGCATAATTCAAAGAGGTACACCCACCTGGGTTTAGCAGCACCTGAAGAGTAGAAGGTTTGATTGTTTCAAGCCTTGTTCTATTACCCTAAAACGTTATGAAAGCTTGGCAACCTTTCATGGTTCAAACCTGTGTTTTTGAGAGCTAACAAATTGGCGACTCCGCTGGGGATTATATCAGAAAATTTGGTTGAAGACCACATTATAGAGTCATTGGAGGAAAAGTTGTAATTTGAGAAATTTCAGAAAGGGTGATTCCGCAGGGAAAAGATCAGAAATAATGATTTTCCTACTTTTGGAAAAGTAGGTGGTGACTATGAAAGAATTTTTGCAGTTTTTTAAACATGAATGGAGGAGGATTTCAGTTCAGGAGAGGTCATGTTGGAGCTCCTCATGGTCAGCAATATATGCCATATTATCATCCACAATACAATGGTCCACCATACCAGCATCAGTACCCACCTGGCGCCCCCCTTCATCAATACACTGCAACTATTAGACAGTTTGATTTGTTAGGGATTCAATTATCCCCTTATCCAATGGATGGCAGTTGGAGAGGTCTTGTTTCAAAGTTTATAGGGAGTGATGCAATTACTGTTGAAGAGCATTTAAGAAGTTTCAATACTTTCATCCAAGATTTGTATGTGCCATATGAAGATTTACACGAGGCTATTCATGATATCACTTATTGAAGATGCTAGGGACTGGTTCAACAGCTTACTAGCTGTCTCTATTGATTCTCTCCAAGGATTTCAAGATCAATTCCTCGAGCAATTTGGGAATCTAAGTGCACCAAATTTTGCTCTTCGTGAATTAATACACATTTAGAAAGATCAAAGTGATACAATTTATGATTTCAATCGAAGATTCAATAAGTTGCAGAATAAGATACCTCCTAGATCAAAGTTGTCAGATTCTGTAGCACTGAGTATTTATTTGAATGCATTTGAACCTAAGACAGGGTATGAGCTAAGAAATAAATTCCCAAGAGATTTGGCTAAAGCACAGAAGATGGCACAAATGATTGAAAACAATAGGAAGGCTTCTAGGATAATTAGTAAAAGAG
Source organism: Sequoia sempervirens (assembly GCA_007258455.2). NCBI lineage: Eukaryota > Viridiplantae > Streptophyta > Pinopsida > Cupressales > Cupressaceae > Sequoia > Sequoia sempervirens. The sequence continues at coordinate 275,818,735 of VDFB02271358.1, forward strand.
ATATTCATAGGGTTTCTTAGCAAAGCAACATATACAGGAACGAAAGGCCGAGGTTGCATGGCATGCCTTATAATACAGACTAGAAGAATAGCAAACCTATAATAGCTAGGCCTGGAAGTGAGGGAGCTTTTGATCCATTGAGCAAGAAAGGAACCTATATGGTAAGTAACAATTATTTTTGTGATTTTTGTGATAAGCCACATTCCCCAGATCATTGTGTTGTAGTCCAAAAAATGCAAGAAGAGGGAATGCAGATGGAAAACAATGAAGAAGATCACACAGTATATCTGGCTTCAGATACTTTGCATTAGGTTGAGGAGGATGAGGGTGTAGGGCTTATCTCTTGCACAACAGATTGTCACAGAGAGAGCAGTGTTTGTTGTGAATATTCTGATGTTGATGATGAACTTGAGGATTTTGATCTGCAGTCAAGGGATTCTTCTATTCCTTATGAGGATTTGGATGAAGAGGCAATGGGAGATAATGATTCATCAAATAAGTTAAATGAAGATCAGATGATTTTTTGCCAAGGTGTGTCAATGAGTAAGTTTTGTATATTTTCAAATCCGTTCTATGAAAAGGAGGAAATAATTTCAGACAAGCAAATGATGGAATAAATAGTTGCACTAATGTTGTTTTTGATTTCCCATTCTCTGATGGTATTGGATTTCTGTTTGATGATGACAAAAGTGAGGAGTATAATTGTAGTGATGAGAATATAGAGACTTGTTCACTTGTCAATGAATAGATTGCAGATTTGTTAACTCCTGTATGCCAGGGATGTGCACATGAAGGTGATCTTGAGGTTTTGTCTCTAGCTTACTTTTGTTTTGACAGTGAAAAATCTGTGTAAAGATTCTTATGACTCCCTATGTATTTCTTGGAATGATGGTGATACTTTTGGTGTTGATCAGAATTCTGCTTCCATTCGGTAGGAAGTATGTGATTCTGGAATTTCTAACTTGTGGAAATAACATTTGTTTGCATACCAAGGACGCTAGAAGTCCAGATTTTATTTCACATATGCATGATATTGAGGATATGAGTCATGATCTAATGTTGATTCCAAATAATGATACTAAAGAGGTGCAAAAGGTTTTAGATTTGTGTGTTTCAGACAGTGTTGATATAACAAAACATTTTGTTTCTCAAGTGAAGCACTTTGATGATAAATTTTCAATATAGCTGGGAGAATGTCTCACAATTCATATCAGTGAGAGAGATAATATAAAATGTTGTATTTCATACGCATATATTTTGTATATTGAAGATAACAAAATTTTGTCTGATGATGGAGAATTCAAACTGTTGAATACTATTGGGAGATTGGTCCAAGCTGAACATGGCGATTCTCTGAAAACTTTCAGTGACAGAAAAGATTGCATATGTGTTTTCAAGAGAAGCCTAATGAACTCAAGAGAAAATCAGGTATTTGACAGGGGAAAGTATGAAATTGTAACAGCTCAAGACAGGAGAAGTTAACACATAGAGGATTGAGGGTTGCTAGTGCATGGACAACTCTTACTTGTTCTCTTTAAAATTATTTTCCATGCACAGTAGTTTAGGATGGTGGTTCACCTCCATTTTGCATTCATTTTGCATTCATTCCATCTTGCTTCTGGTCCATTTCCATTCTACTCATTTTTTGTTTGGTTTGGTCTGCTCACCCAAAGATTCTAGATCCTTGCAATGATCTTACTATCATTCATCCCCAGACGGAGCCACCGTTGGAACTGTAAAAATATGATATTTATACATATGTTTTCATTCATAATTTTCCAAAATTGCCTTCTTAAGCATTTTCTGCCCATATTTTACCATATTGCATCATATGTTCCTTCGATTCATACATTTTGTACATTCTGGTGCCTATCGACATAGGTCCTTGACTGTCTCCCCGATTTGTTTTCCTGCCTGCAAACGACTATGTTGCCTATCGGCAAGACATTTGCAATTGTCTCGACGATCAAATTTTTCTTGCAGGTATCATTCGGCATGTTTCTTCTGGGTCTCGATGACAAATGTTGATTCATATCGGCGTATGTTTGGTCCTCGGTGAAAGCTCTTACCGAACGCAGTGTGTCACACCGACCGGAGGATGAAGCTACATTAGCTTAAGTTGCGGTATTTGCATAATGTCATGGCGAACTCTTATGGTCTCACCGAATAGCATGTGGGAACTCACTTCGGCATAGCGGGATACTTTTGGTGTATGGTTACAACGATCTTCCAGTGTTACGCCGAACGGTGCTGGAGGAATTGGTCTTTCGGTATGACTTATGTTGCTTCGGTATAATGTCACAACGAGCCCGTCACGTCTTGCCGACAATATCTTACGAATGGCTTTTGGTGTGAGGATTGCTTTCTCTTGGCAATCTAGGGTTATCTCGGGGTGTTTCGCTAAAGCGATGTATAATCTATATGATGTCTCGCCGATAGTCGAATGTCACAGCGACGAGCGAGAAATAAGGGGAGCTTTTGGTATGACATATAATACTCTCTGAGACATCTCCCCGACTATGGTTTGTTGTGGCAACTTGCATGTGTTTGAAGGTTGTTTTTTGACAGGAGTTTCCTCTTGTCTCGGCGACGCAGGGATGGTTGATGACTTTTGGTGACACAGGATGAAGTCTACATGGGGTCATGCCAATGTTGGATGTTATGGCGACTGAAGCGAACATAAAATCGGATGGTGCATCGGTGAAAATGCCGATAGGTCACAGCGACACAAAGTGAACAGGGGGTCTTCGGCATAATAAACAAATGGTCACGACGAGGAGCAGAGGAGCACGGGCATGAGCGATTGATGATATAGTTTCCTTTGGCATACCTACAGGGATGTCTCGCCGACTATTCACTGGCGATTAAGAATTTTCAAATGCTGTTGGCCAACATATGAATGCTTAATAACCGTTGCTGGCCGACATGATTTTGCCAGAATTCCATGGTGTCCAACGTGAATTTGAAGCGTTATGATTTCTAATGCTGGTGTATTTATATGCACCCGAATTGTAATTGTAAGAGGGGATTTTGGATTAGATAGATTAGGCATGGCTATAGTAGGATAATTTTCTCTTATTAGAGACTATGTGCATGTTTTTCAAATGGTGGTTTCAATGAAATTCAGCTGTGTGGTAGTTTTGTTTTGGTATCAATTGTGTGTCGAATTTATTGAAAAGCATTGCCAAAGCTGTCTCCATGTTTATTCTTTCTGGTTGTTTAAATTGATGTAACAAGTTTACTTTCGGTTTATCAATGCACATTTGTTGTATTTGTGTGATTAATTGACTGGTTCTCTCAAGTAGAGATTAAATCCTTTTCGTTAATCAAAGTAATTAGGAAGATTCATCTGGATTATTAAAGAAGAGCTCAGTAGTCATAATCTTGCATTGTTTATACAAGTTATGAATAGATCATATGCCTGCAATTTGATTTTCTACCAGAATAAGTTGCCCACTTCTATTTCATTTGACTCTGCATACCCAACAAGGCACTGGTCTCTGCAATTTCATTATTTGAATTCATTCAATCTCTTTTTATCAGTTAATTAAGCATTCTAGGATTTAAATCAAAATATAGTTATCAAGTTTGATTTCATTTTGTTCACTGTCATCTGCCATTGTGGACAAAGCATTTTAAAAGGATAATCACAAGTTAAGTCTGCATAATTCAAAGAGGTACACCCGCCTGGGTTTAGCAGCACCTGAAGAGTAGAAGGTTTGATTGTTTCATGCCTTGTTCTGTTACCCTAAAATGTTGTGAAAGCTTGGCAACCTTTCGTGGTTCAAACCTGCGTTTTTGAGAGCTAACACCCTGCAAAGATGATTCTGAAATGATGGATGATGTGGATTTGATGCATCACAATTTCAGGGGAAGATAAACTAAACAAAGCCATGTTGCTAGAATGCAAAGTAAAAAAATAACAGAGATCCAGAGCCTCTCCCATTATAGAAAAAGGCATTGACATTGAAAGAAAGCAAAAATAACCAGCTGGGTCAAAGAAAAACCACATTGCCATAGTAATAATCAACAAGGAAGAAATCAAATTACATTTGCAATGATTATAAATATAACATTCTACAAGGCCTTCCAATTATCTTAAAATCTGATATGTTTTTGTCAAACTACACCAGTAAACATATGTGTATAATCTGGCCTCTATGTTTATTCTTTCTGGTTGTTTAAATTGATGTAACAAGTTTACTTTCGGTTTATTAATGGATGGCTTAGCTTATGTAAAAGGTATTAACAATAGGATATTGGAAGTTTCTATTTAAAAAAGTGAGTCATAGGTGAGAGAATATCATATTGGTAACATGAGAGCATCATCCGGTGCGGTCAAATATCAAACAACCACTTGCACCCAATGAAGTTGTGAATATATTAGTCTAGAATTTGTCTTTCTGATGCATATACTGTGATTATGGTAACAAAAAGAATAAATTGAAAGTTTATGTAAAGAATTTTTTATTTTAAAAATGTGTACCTAGACTAATTGTAATGAGATTAGATGTAGTCAAGTTTCTTCCTTTTTTCTGATAATTGTGTATGGATTGTTTTTCATTTTTGAATATCGATCATAGGAGAATGATGGTTCTATCTGAAGGCTCTCAAGTGTTTTAACTCTAGATACAACTGTAAAAGTTAAGCCTTTTCTTTCTATTTTACCTATATTGATTGTTTCTTTGTTGAGGGTTAATCCTTGGGATTTATGTATTATAATTGCCCATGCCATGGCTAGTGGTATTTGTCTACAATTGCCTAGAGATATGGGTGTTATAGGTCTACTTTTTGGGTCATTTTGGTTCCAAGGTGGGCCATTATAATTATCAAATCATACAACCACATACAAAGGTAATTTAGGTGGTTTAGAGCCAACTGTGTACACAATATCTAGCAGCTTTCCAAGGGACCCATTCACAAGCCCTGTTTCAATCCATAGGTTTGTAGTTAACATGATGTGTTGGCCTTTACATAGTAAGAGTTCTTGGGGAAGTTGGTTAGCATCATTATCCATGTTTGATTTTATGTGTGTGCTTATTGCGACACTAAGTGCAATAGGAAGATTTAGTAGCTTCAACATTTTTTTGTTGTGTATCTTAACTAAATCATTTGTAGAAAATAGGTGCATTGATTGGTCAAAATCCTTTTACTCATCATGTGATAGTAATTTGTTTGTGCGGGTCATTATTAATTCCCAATTTTGTTCAGTTGGTTCTGCATTATGCATGTTTTGTAATGTTCGACAAAAAGTCAATTTGAGTTTGAGAGTCACGCTATTGACGGAAAGTTGTGTCTAATGTAACAATTGTAGTGAATTGTTCCCATAGGAATTTGGCATCTATGTGTGATGCATAGATAGGTTTGTCCATAACAAGTGGTAGTTGCCCAAAGTCACCTACAAGAATGATAGATGTCCCACCAAAGCACAAGTGTTGGTGGGGGAAAGCTTCACGCAATCTATTGTCTATTTTCAATAGTAACTTTGGTCGTAAGAAGCTCATCTCATCAAGGAAGTATTTTATGTATCTCATGTTTTCTTGAAACACTGTAAGCGACTATCCCTTGAATGGTTGCATTTATTTTATTGGAATCTTAAGAGTTGTATGCATGGTTGAGGCATGTATGTTGAATGTTGCAATTCCTATAGGAGCAACAACAAGGAGTGGGTTATATTGTTTTGATGCTAAAGTCCAAAGTGCATGCCTAATACAATTAATTAGTTAGGATTTTCTTGTACCTGTTGTTCCTTGTATTATCATGTGCAAGGGTTGTTTAAAGGAATTGCCATTGTAATTTTTTTAACAATGGTAAGTGCTAGTTCTTGTTTGGGAGATAGTGAATGTGTTGGATCGTTTAACTCAAATGTGCCTTGGACATCTTGCTGGGAGAGCTTGTTTGTGGTTACGAAATGTTCCGCAGTGGCATGTAAATGTGGAGGTATAGTATGATCATCCTAGTTGTGGATATTATCGAAGTCACATCTGCCAAGCATGTCATAGGCATTTAGATTTCCACTACTATCAAGGCCCATTTGTGATAGAAACTCCCATTCGTTTATTTGTATTGTATTTGTGTATAAGCATAAAATTGCACCCCTCACAATTTCACATGCATTCTTGCTTTCGCTTTAGTGTCCACTCCCTTATCATCTTGAGTAGGTTCATCTTAGCCCCTGCATCAGTCTTTTTTTCCTCGCAGGATGCTCCAACACCCCTTTTCAGTAGCTACCCTTGCGTGTTAGCTTTTCGTTGAACTTTGTGCTTATCCCGTTCACGTTGTTTTGTAGCGTGACATGTCTGGACACTAGCGCACCACGCGGATGTTCATGCATTGCGCTAGCATCCTACGACGTGTCAATGCTCAGACGACCTTTTGTGAGCATGTTTTCCACTTGTCAGCTAAGTTTGTTGGTGGAAATGACAAGTTGAGATTCTCTATAACTCCCCAAGAAGCTTCTTTTCTTCCTTTTTAATCCATTATTTCCATCCATTTGCAGCTTCTAACTTCTTTCAAGTCTTGCTGACACTTCTCTTGCCTCATTTTGGCTTTTAGCCTCACTCCATCACTTGCTTGCATAGCTTCACACAACTTGTTGTAGCAGCTTCAAGATCTCTCAAGCTCCCCTTATAACACCTTTTGCAACTCTACTTCCCTTGCTTCATGCTTGTCAGCATCTTGGGAATTTCATATCCCTTACCATTTGCATCTTTACTACGTGATAAGGGTTCTCCTCCTTGAGCAAGGATTTCTTTTATCACCTCTTTTGTGATACGAGTTCTCCTCGAGTGGGGTTTGCTTTTATCACACGCTTACTTCGTGGTGCGGGTTCTACTCCTAAGCAGGTTTTGCTTTCACCACACGCTTTACTCATTTCTCTCTTTCTCTATCTTCTTGGCTGTCTGTGAAGGTGGGAACACCAAAACAGGGGTTTGACTGAGGCAAACCCCTATACAACCCCGACATTCTCTCCAGATATGACGCATGTAGGTTTTTAAGACATTAGTTTGGTGGAGACTTCATCACTCGCGTGATTGTAAGTATATCTTTCCTTTCTCCTCCTTATCTTTATCATTTACTCTTTACTTTATCTTAGTTCTATCACTTTCTATTATTTTCCTATATTCTCTGGTTTTTAGCATTTGAAGTAGAAGTACTCACTTAGCTATTTTCTAAGACATTCTCATTCTCTGGTCTGTACGAGATGCCAATGCGCCTCTGAGACGCTAGTGCGTCTTACAGTTGTCTGAATTTTGCGCTAATGTCCTTTGGCCGAGAGCTCATCAATTTTTCCAGAAAATCTTCATGACTTGCTATTTCTAATTCTAAAACTCTCGCCATTGTTCCATTGAGGTAGTTTAGGGAAGTTCGCCCCGTGAGGCTTTTTGAGTGAAGATAACTCGTGAGTAGCGAATCCCCCTCTTCTACAATTTGCTACATCTATCTCATTGTCAATGTCCTCTTCCTCATCATGGCTAACCTCTATATCAATTAAGAGGTCAACATGCCACACATGGTATGTTTGTGTACTCATTTCCTTCCAATTTGCAACAATATCATCTTTAGTGACATCTATATCTTTTGCAATGTCATGAAAATGCTTGTATAGAAGTAGTTGCTCCAACAAAATGTTTCGAACTATTTAGAATCCTCATTTGGAATAGCAAAGAATCGAGGAAAGACGTTAATAATTGCCTTTGGTTTTCTTTCTTTCTACTTACACCCTTTACGTTTGGAAGAAAATGAGAACGTGTAAATTCAATTAACGTTATTGTTTCCATCTCAATGGGGTGTTGTATGTTAGAATGTAGATAGGCCAATTGCAATTGATTTTCACTTGAGTTTGTTCTAATTCATTGGAATACTTTCCGCCCAACATTTAGTGTCATAGATGGACGATTGCAAATAACAAGTGGCAATTTTTGTAACATATGGCATGTTTCTTGTGCACCTATATCACGGTTTGCAACAATCTCGGTCATGAATTTTTTGTATGTTGCAAGAGCTTCATTTTCTAGTGCTTGTTTTCTACATATTCATGTTACCATATCAATACAACTCTCAGATTTTCTTTCTACCTTAGATTCATATTTTGCAATGTATTTAAGAACATTTTTTTTTGCAACCACGGGTTGACAATCCAAATTAGCTCTCCATATTGAAATCATTTCTGGATTGTGTATATTTAACCTATCATCGTTACGCACAGGGGCAAACGTTTTCTTTCTAGATTCATCATAGGACAAGGAAGACGAAAGACATTCATTCCAAGGAGCTTTGTAGTGACACTCTACATTTTGGCCCTTTTTGTATAGGCATGTTGCTTCAGTACACTTTGTGTGCCTTTGAATACGATTGATTAATTCTTCATAGTCAACAAGTGTATTTCTAGAGAATATATTGATGGAGATACATTGGTACATTGGAAAGAGATGAATCAGTGCTCAATAATCTCTTTGCACATTGGAAAGAGATGAATCTCAACCAATACTCTGTTTGGCATGTTGACCGCATCATAAACACTGAAGCAAACCAAGAAGAAGATGACAAAATTGACACTCCAATAGATACACAAACAACATTGACATTGCATGAATGGGAATTGTTCTCACAAATGGGTCTTCCTAATCACGTAAATTTAGACACCCTAGAAATGCTTGGTAAACGTGATTTTGACAACAACAACAAATGGGATACACATACAATTCCTCCACATCTACATAAAGCTGCAGAACACTTCATACACACAAACAAATAGTCACAACAAAATGCCCAATCCACACCTCAATTCGCTAATCCACAATACCCACTATCATCAAAACAGGAAATCGCACTCACTATTGTTAAACAACACTATAACATCTCCTCCAACCAACCATTACACATGATCATATAGGGAACAACAAGTACAGGGAAATCATATTTAATTCATTGTATAAAACACACAATGTGGAAACTATCACCACAAAATCAGAACCCCCTCCTTGTCCTTACTCCTACAAGGATCGCCGCATTCAAGATAAATGCATCCACAATACATTCAGGCCTAAAAATTCCAATAAAAGAAATGCAACCATTAAAAGGGCAATCACTAACTCTTTCGAATGAGAATGGTGGTTCTAAAATTCTGAGATACATGACTAGCATGACTTCAAAATAGAATACATCTCTAATGATTAGTGTATTTCCAATGTGCAAAGAGATTATTGAGCACTGATTCATCTCTCTGCTGCAGTGTTTACGATGCGGTCAACATTCGAAACAGAGTATTGGTTGAGATTCATCTCTTTACAATGTACCAATGTCAATGACCCTCTCATAAATCAACTCTTATAATATTGTATCTCCATTAATATATTGAGCACTGATTCTGAATCAACTGCATCTGTTATTTGGCATGGGACAGTCAACACATCCTCACCACCAACTGAATCAACTGGATCTGTTAGTTGGGATTTGGGATGGGGCTCACGAAACCAACATTGAAATTTTTGCTATGAATGTGTTAGCAAGTTGCCAGGAGGTGATTTAGAAAGCAAGAGAAACAAGCTTGGATGCATGCTTTGTACAAAAGTTTGAGATTCAGGCTATGCAGCAAACAATTAATGAATTCCTTATGTTCATTGTTTTTTGTAACAATTAATCATACTGTTTTTCATTGTGCAAACACAAAACAACTCTAAAATACAATGTGATGACTTGCTTTCTTTAGCTTACTTGCTTGGTGATTTAGCAAGCAAGAGAAACAAGCTTGGATGCATGCTTTGTACAAAAGTTTGAGATTCAGGCTATGCAGCAAACAATTAATGAATTCCTTATGTTTATTTTTTTTGTAACACTTAATCATGTTGTTTTTCAATGTGCAAACACAAAACAACTCTAAAATACAATGTGACAACTTTCTTTCATTAGCTTACTTGCTTGGTTTGACAAGGATTAGTAAGACACTTGCCATGTGTAGAGGAATTCATTGTATATCTCTTTAGTTTGCTATTGCCCAGAAATGTACTGTGTACAGAGGATTGACAAACTTTGTTTTATATTTGTAATTTGTTTCATCAAAAAATCATTCTGTACAAAAGACTACTATGACAGGGATTACTAAAACACTCTTGTGTGCAGAGGAATTTGTTGTATATCTTTTTAGATTGCTATTTCTGACGTCCTTATGATACATTATATTTATCTCCTTTTGCAACACTAATTATGCTGTGTTTTGTAATTTTTTGTTTTTAATGAGAGCTTTAGAATCTGTAGAGGCATTGACTTGTGGATGATTCAAATATTTTTGAGTGAAATGTAGCAATAATTGGAATGATAGTTTTTCCTATTCTATCATACAGTAATAAACAGAATATAAACAATCTATCTTGCTTGATCGATTACAATAAATGAATCTTAATTATCTTCATTATGCTTTTACTTTCTTATAAGATTATTTTAAATCTCCATTAGACCTCAACCAATATATGAAAGCCCATTCTGAACATATTTTACCAAATGACCCTGTTAGAAAACTGAGGTAAGGTATTGCTTTGGTTGTTTTTGATGTTGCAGTTGCTCAAGCTAGAATTTTCAGGCACGCCGTTAGACTACTTCATAAATTTGTCTCACGCCGTCATACTACTCCGTGAAACTGCATGGTTTTCTAACATTCCAACTCAAACTTTGTTTATCCTTATCTTCACCGCCTTGCGCACCGACAACAATCTTTAACCGCTATCCTGCAACATACGGGGATTAGTTTTCTTTCGTTTCAGATTATAGAAAATTCTTCTTTGGTGGGGTTTTGTAATAATCTCCAACAAGCTCTGTCCATCTTTTATCATCCGCATCGTTGACAGCACGACACAGTTTGTGCAGAATCTTGAAGTAAGTCACTTGCCATGGTTTGAGTGGGGTTTTTTATGTACATGGAACATGCACCAGCCAGATGTGCAGTAATAGCTGTCAAGGACAGAAGAGATTCTCCACTGCAAAAGCTTTTTCCTAGGGTTCCAGAGATAGATTATTCTGAGATACTTCAAGAAGGTATTGAAGGGTGTATCCCTTACTATTGCTACTCTGAATCAAGATGAAGTTCTAAATAACTCTGGCTTCTAATTACATATTCTTTACTCTGAAGCCATGTTTGGGATTAGTCCACATACCAGTTTCATAATGTAGTTCATATGTGTTGGTTTTCAGTTTTGCAATTATGCTGAACTATGATGTAGTACAAGAAAATAGTAGTAAAATAATAACTGTTATGATATTTAATAACAGTTTACTGTTGTACATTGTAGGTGTACCATTGGATACATACAATATTTTAAGTTCTAATTTACTGTCGTAATGGGGAGAAAAGAAGAAATGTGTTCTTGGAACTAAGAAGTTTTTTTATTCTCACTAACATTAGGCAGAGTGAAACTATTATGCCTCTTGTATGGTTTCCTCCACTGTTTTATAAGCTATTGCATTGATAGGAGGCATCGTTAGCTATGTATAATTTGTTATTATCTTTGGCAATATTACTTGAAGTTCTAAAAAAATGGTGCAATATATATATCACTAATGTTGGATAGCAGATCATGTACTGTTATGCAGCAAACAAGAAATCTTCTTTGCCAGCACATATCTGGCTGACTGGTTGTAAAGGGAACATCAAAAGCAGGCTCCTTACCAAGTCACTTGCTTCAGCCATGTCAGCCTTAAATTGGTCAAATGTTAAATCTGATGTTATTAAAAATTGCATTATCTTCAAAGTTTCCTTTATCATTGTCCCATATGCTTTGTCTTTGATCTTTCAACCTGCTGTCCTCTACTAACCACTTGATTGTTGTTTATCTTGAAATTGTTACCCCTTTACTCGCTGTGATCCCCTTCAACCTGGATGTCCAGTCCCTTTACACACTTCCATCTTATTTGCACAATCCATGTGTTTCACTTTCACCATTGGCTCCATTAATGTGACCTTTCTATCATATCTGCCATTTAGACTATAACCTGTCATTCATAGTGACTGTCATTCCAAGTTGTGTATATTGTTTCATATATATACAACCGCACAAAGATAGAGCCATCAACCTCTTTACATCATATTTCTCCACCATAATCCATGACTTTATTGTAGGATGTAATTGACATTAAATGCATAGATTCTTACAAATTTTCCACTCTTTGACAGACCGAAATGGAAGTTAGTCTCAAAAGGACATTAAAGACTAGCTGCCCCACATTCGTGCTAAAGTAATTCATTTTGAGCAATCAAAACCTCAGTTTACACACTTCTTAGCTGGACTGAATTCACTCTGAAATAACTAATGGACATAGAACAGAGGTAAGTGCAGAAATACAAACAGAAGACTGACAATCATAGCTCAGATATCCCATAATAGCTCAGATACTAAATAATGGATTTAAAAGGCACAAGCAGATGCCTTTCTCTCCAATGTCACCTGCCTTACTTACTAATGTTAATCCTTGCTAGTTCTGTTTTGGGCGTTTGGCTTATAATTTTCAACAAAAGGGTATACCGGATAGACGAGTTGCAGTTTAATGCAAGGAGGGGACATAATTATATATTCTTCCATGATTTTATATTTTCTCTTCACCTGGAACAAGAATGTAAAGTTCTAGAAGGCTTACTAATGTTAATCCTGGCTGATTCTATTTTGGGCCTTTGGCTTATAATTTTCAACAAAAGGGCATATTGGATAAACGAGTTGCAGCTGGTGCCCTGAAAAGGAATGGGGCTAATGTGGAGAGTGCTGATAGTAGGAAGGATACAAAAAAATTCAAATAACCTAATAAGTAATTGCATTCGATGTTTAGCTCTGATTTATACAAACTACATCTAAGGCCCAAGACAAAAAACACCAGATTCTAGAAGACAATATGCTACTAAAAGAAGAAAAGTATTTTACAAAATAGAGATTGTTCCAACTGAGCTTGTAGAGGATACTCGAAGACTACTTCTCTCGCAAAAAAATGTAGTGAAGCCCAGGAATTTACCTCTTCTCCGAACTCCTCAATAACAGCTTTGCCAGCTGCTGCTTCTAGTTCAGCACCATCCGTCAACCTAGCTATTTTTTCCTCTGCTGCTGCAATATCCTTCATAAGACCTGCAATATCCTCTGTAATATTTTGTGAACAAATTTCAGAAAACCCAAACAACTCTAAGGTAGGATGTAGGATGCAGGACAAAACCCAATTGACACGAATTCTTCTAGATTTTTGTATGCTGCAACAAATAAAAACACGAACCTAAAGTGGGGAAATGTAGAAATCGCCTCGTGGTGCTTACGAAACCCTAGTAAAGGATAATTTTTTACAGGAACCCAAACAATCTCGATATAGAACCAAACCGTAGCAAAGCAGAAAATAATTTTTTACATGACACAAACCCGTCTCAAGCAGACTTATAGTAAGCCTAAGCCGTGACGAAGCTGCTCACAGGAGGACGACAAGCAGGTGCGTAGCAGGGTCAGGCTACATGGAGCGCCAGCGGCAGTAAAAACTGGCGTTCAAAAGACGTCACTTTCTTGGCTTTCCTGGCGGCTGCAGTTGCGTGACAACACTTCTCAGCTAAATAAATTTCGGCATGAGACAACTTCACGTCCGACATGAGACAACTTTCCGGTAGAAAGCTCACGCACAATATAGCCTATCGGCTAAACTAGCACTTGCAGCCGGGGAGCTGTACCATAGAAAAATGGACCCTTATCATTTTCAAGGCATTTTAGGTCTTGTTTCATGGTGTTTGATCTATTTTTCTCTGATTTTATGATGTAACATGGCTTGAACATACATATTTAGGTACTAAAATTCAAATAATGACTCTTGTGAAGGTGTTGTGAAGTGTTGTAAGACATTTCTATATTCTTCTAAACTCTATTCATTACAATTTACCTAAAAATCACCTTTTTACTCATCATTCAGTCCTATTTTGAAGTGTTGTAAAGTCTTGTAACAAGATTTCACACTTTTATAAGCACAACTTCACTATTTATCCCTTTCTTATGACTTATTTGACCCCTTTATGCCCTCATATACTTTAATTAAGTGCATTTTTGAATATAAGCTTGACAAACAACATTAAAGCAACTTAATTCCTTGACACTCTTTTTTAGGTCCTAGGTGGGATCCATTCGCCATGGGTGGCGAATGAGTCCCCCTTGCCCCCAAATTCAAAATATTTTAAATTTCCTTTCGGGTTTTTATTTAAAAACACTTGATGTTGGCCTGTGATGAGGTATGAATGGGTTACTAAGGAACAAGATTGTATAAATCAGTGATTTTCACCTCATTTTACATCTCTCCTCACTCATTCAAGCATTCATTCACACATCTCAAGCATTCAAGCATCTTACAACATCTTACCAAGCATTATTCAAGCACTTTGGAGCATCCATTGAAATTACTTCAGATTTGCATTATCAAGGGTTTGGTAAGTTGATAAAATTTGCATGTTGTTATTTTATCATTCTCTTGCATTTTATTATTTCATTAAGGGTTTGATTACCAAAAGTGGAGTTTGACCAAGGAAAAACCCTATTTGCTAACCCTCAACCATTTTTCCCTTTGTGCATGTGTGTTTGTAGACCTAGGTATGTAGATTTAACAACTATTTTGGTGTTGAAAAGTTGAGAACAAGTCAACTCATTCATATTTCAAGCTTAGATAAGGTTTTTTGCCTATTCCTGTAGAATTGACTAAGACAACCTGACAATTAGTGATTTCTAGATCTGGTGTTGGAGAGTTTTCTCCTAATTTTTCATAATTTTGGGAGAGGACTGATTCACCACCAATGGAAAATGTGTCCCACCTTAGGAATGAAAATCTGAATTTTGTCAGATTTCGGATCCCAACAGTCAGAAACCAAATTTTGACACCTTTTCACCAGTAGCAGGACTAATTCGCCACCCTGCGTGAATGAGTCCCACTATGAAATTTCATTAATTCTAGTCAGCATTCACAACATTCTATATTCATCAAATGTTTCCTAGGTGCACTTTTTTTCATCTCATTTCTTTTCGTTCTGCATTATTTCATCATTTAGTTCATTGTTTGCATATCATAGTGTGTTTCCAAACATAGTTTAAAATCTTAGTTTTTTCATTCATATTCATTCATTTAAATCACTTAATTTCTTTTAGCTTACTTCGTTTAGATTAGGAAACATCACTCATGATATAAATTGAATGAACCCTTAGCATTTTTGGGCCCTATCTCTCTCCTTTTAGATGAAAAACCCTAGAAGAGCTAAAGAATCACATAGGAACCAAAAATCAATGGTTCATTTTGGTGAACCCACATTTTGAACACTTTGCATTTCAAATTTCATTCACATATTGCACCTTAGTTTAAATTTTCATCAACATTCAATGAGGACATTGTTTTTTTTTTTTGCATTCTAGGAATTTTCATATTGCATTAGTGAAAACTTCATTTAGATTTCATTTGTGCATTGCATCCTATTGAAAAAATAGAAAATTTTCTTTTTGCATCCTTGATTGCATTTTTTAGAGCATTAAAATCATCTTAATTTTTTTTTAAAACATAAAAAAAATTGCATACTGGGACTCATTCACCACCATGGGTGAATCAGTCTCTCTACACTTTTTAAACAACATTTTTGGCATTTTTTGGCATTTTCTAGCATTTTTTCTTCTTCTATAGTTAGTTCTCTATTATAGTTAGCAACATTTCTATTATTTGCATTTATACATCTTAGGTTACCTTTGATTTGATTTTCCCCCATCCTTTGTGGTACTTGTATGAGTGGTGCCCCATTGGTAATACTTTAGTGAGAAGAAGTTCTAGACTCATGACATCCCACGATAGCACTTTCATCATGGACCTTGGGATCTCAAGAGCTCCTACTCCTAGTATGGACAATGGTGCATTAAGCATTGATCATACCACTTCCATGCCTTCACCTTTCCATCCAATGAATGTTGACACACAAAACAAATCTCTTCCTCAAGAAAAATTCATTAGTATTCATGAATAATTTGCACATTTACAACAAGAATTGTCACTTGGAAACATTTCCATAACTGCCATACCTTCCATTGACAATCTTCATCATTTTATTGAAAGTGATGATGGATTGCAAGTGATGAAGAAAATTGATGAGATTTACAATAAACATGCCTCTTCTAATACACAATCTGCAAACATTCCTATAAGCCGAGGACCTCAAGTTCCTCCCCCTTCAACCATAACATCCATACCAACTTATACCAATGCACAAGTTCACACAACTATGCAACAGGTTATTCATGTGGCTCCTTCCTTTGCAATTCCACCTAGCATTCCTACTTATCTTGTCGCATCACAAGTGCCTTCCACTATCTTCGCCCCCATTAGTATTCCTTTCACTTCCCCTAACATCACCTACACTCCATCACCATTTTCTCTTCCACCTCAAAACACTTACCCTGACCCTGTCCTTACACAACTCCTTAACACCATTTCTTCCATGCAACAACAAATCTCCACCATTAGCCAAGGTCAAAATGCTCCACCCACCTATCATGTCAATAACAACCCCTTATCCTTAGAAATATTACATACCTCGATGCCACAAGGGATAGAAATGCCTTGGTTTGAGAAATACAAAGGTAAAGGAGACCCAATCAACCATGTTAATGCTTATACAACTTTATGTAGTGACTTTTTTCTTGATGAGAAACTCTTAGCCAAAATTATTTTGAGGAATTTGAAAGATACTGCATTAGAATGGTTTTCCAACTTGCCTAATCATTCCATATGCTCCTTTAATGAACTTGTGGATGCTTTCATAAGTAACTTTCAAGTTTACATGACACCTAAAAAGACAATGGCTAACCTCATGCAATGTAGACAAAACACAGATGAAAAGTTCACAGAGTTTATCTCACACTACCAATCCTTGTATGCTCAAATAGATGTCAAGATTCCTGATGCACATTTGCAAAATATGTTTATCAAAAACTTGCACACAAATCTTTAGGATAAGCTAACTATGATGAAATTCCCTTCATTTATGCATTTATGCACAACCATATGTGAATACAATAACTCAGTTTCAAGTCATGATTAAAAATCCACTTCTCACCAAGCTAACAAACTTGAACACAACAATCAAAACCACAATAACAATCAAAAATTTTGTAAACACAACAAATGATTTCTGCAATTTAATCCGTCTCCTCAACCTCAACTGCAACCAACTCAACAAGTTCAAAATCTAGTGGAAGATGTTAAGGAAGTGGTGCCTTATCATTATGGATACCCCAAGAGACAATTTACTCCCCTACTTGATACCCTCCATAATACAATGAACCAATTAATTCAACAACACATGCTCACTTTTCCACCCATTAGACCACTTGATCCAAACCAATCACTACCACCCACCTTCAAATCTAATGCTTATTGCCATTTTCATTGCCAAAATGGACATGACACTAAACACTACAAGACCTTATTGATTCAGGCCATTTGTCCATTATGGGTGCTAATGATCAAGGCAATAAGTCTGTTGCACCCCCTAACCAAAACTTACAAATTTTCACAATTCCTATTCCTAAACACACTACTTCATTTTCCAAGGCTAGTGAACCTCCAAACACTGATGTAATGACTGTTGATACAAATAATTAACAACATGATATACCTCCACCTTTTCCTAAAGATAGTCTTATGGATCAGATTGTGGATATGATAGATGTTATCCCTCATAAGGGCCAAACCACTAAATCTCTTGATATCACTTTTCCCATTTAAGACATACTACAAAAGCTTCCTAATGGTCCTCTCTACATAGCTGGCAGAATCTATGATAAGCCCACTAATTGGATATTGATAGATGCCACTTGTGGTGAGAATGTAATTATAGAGGAGTTTCTAGTATTACATGAACTATATCAAGATGATTATAATAAACCAACTGCATGGATTAAGACACACACTAGTTTTGCATGCCCTACGATTAGATTGACCGTACTTTCTTTACGGATAGGACCTAAAAATTAAGACAAAATTTTCAATTATCTCACAATCCAACCAATTTCATTTGTGGCTAGGCCACCCTTGGCTTCACTCCATGAAAGCGGTCCTATTGGTTGTTAAAAAGTGTTTGAAGTTTCCACATGGTAATGAAATATTTACTGTACACCATAGTGGATTTAATCCCCTCTCCTCTAAAGGAAATTTTCCTTAGAAGCCTTTTTTCCTAAACCCATGGAACCCATCACACCTTGAAAGGAATTCTTTTTCATAGTCTATCAAAAGTTCAAATCCAAGAAAATAATTGAATTATCTCTTCATGGAATGTCCCCATCCACTTCCACACCTCCTATAATAGATGAAACCATGCTTCAACCTGAGTCTAACATTGAGAAAACCATACAACCTCCTAAACAACCACCCTTAGACACTTCCCTGCCATTGTTTAAATGACAACAAGAAAATGAAACAATTCTTGTCATGCCTCCTCACATTAAACAAGTGTATAAAGCAAAAGAGAAAGTGGTTGACCCATCTTCTTCAATTTCTTTTGTTCTTCCTTCCTCATAAGTAAAAGAACTTATGTTGACTCAATTCGCTCTTACACCTCAACAACTCCAAAACCAAATTAAATGAAACAGTTGTGCTAGGGAATGTAGACATTGTCATCATCTCCTTGCTCTCCAATCTTGCATAGAAGAAACTAAAGAAAACCAACCAAAAGCAATAGATGACCACCCTCCTCTTGAAATTCCACAAGACAGTCTGGTGCAACAATTACAGCTACATGAACCAATCCAACAGCCACAAATTTTGATACATCCATCCTTATAAATCACCCTTCATCCTCCCATTGTCATCAATCTTGATGATGATGATGATGATGCGATGATAGAAAAAATAGATAAAGAAATACACAATGACCTAACTCTTTATTTTCATCTACAATGATCTTAAAAGATAAATCCTCTCTAGCAAGTGAAGAACTTAGTATGACTCCTAGTTCGACACTTGCAATTCTTCCTTTAGACAGTCAACCGTCCTCACATTACACTGAACATGATTGGGAGGCAGATGAATTTTTAGATGTTTGACTTGCATTCACCTAGCTAGCCTTTTTTTTTCTTTTTCCTTTTTTTTTTTTCCCTTTCATGTGTATCATGCTCCCATGTATCACTCGTTTCCCTCTCTTTGTACACTTCTTCTACTCATACCTCTATTCTTCTATTTGTCATGCATTGTATTTTTCTCTTTTGTTTTGTGTTTTCCTTTTGGGGATGACACAAAATGTAGAGAAACCCTTTGTCTCTTCTATGTTGACCCAAAAGGTCATTGTCTTTTTCACTTTTTCTTTTGTGTTTTCCTTTTGGGGATGATGCAAAGTGTAGAGACACCCTATGTCTCTTCCATGTTGACCCAAAAGGTCCTTGTCCTTTTCACTTTTTGTTTTGTGTTTTTCTTTTGGGGATGACACAAGGCATTGAGACTAAAATGTCTCCTTCATGTTGAAACAAAATCCTTTCCCTTTCTTTCTCCTTTTCATTCCTTTTTGCTTGTGTTTTCCCTTTGGGGACAATGCAAGGTGTTGAGACTGCAATGTCTCTTCCATGTTGACCCAAAACATACTTTTTTTTTCTTTTGTTTTCAATTTCTTTGTATCATTCTTTCAGTTCTATGTTCTTTGAGGAATAATGATAGTTATGAGCTCTTTCATAAAAACATTACAACAATGAAATTACTGACCCCAAATCCATAGATCCCTTATGTGTTTGGTGTGCTTTCTTTTCTGAACGGCAACTCCCTCTTCTTTTTTTTCATTTTCCTTGACATGACGCAGCCTAAATTTGAAACATATGACTTGGCATAGGGCTTTCCAAGTTGACTCTCATGTCTTTTTTTCCTTTTGCATTCTCTTTCTCTTCTCTACTTTAAAGTAATTTCTCACCAAATGATGTGTAGCAATTCCTTTAAATTGGGGGGCAGACATTACCATAATTCATTTGCATTCTTGGTTCCTAGTGTAGCCTTGTCATATTTGTGATGCGTTTGTTACTTTGTGGATGAAATTGGGTGTGATGCCTTTCATAAGTGTGATCTATCTTAACATATTACATTCCGCTTGGTGGCCTGATGCAACACAATGTATCCCCTAAGTTGTGAATATACTATTCTTTGATTGGTCCTCTCGTGGAGACATTAGGCACAATGCTCCCTAAGTGACTGACCTTGCATAAAATTAACAAGACTCCTTTGAAAATATTTCACATTTTACATTTTTGTATTCTTTTTGCATTTTGCACTTTCTTTTGCCACCCTGCAAAACATGACTTGCATGATTGTGGTACCTTATTTTTTCATTTTTCCTTGTGGCGCCTTGTTAAAGTTATCAAGCGGTATAAAATTGATATGGTTGAGCAGGAAGCCCACCTAGCGGCATGAATTTTCCCCATAGCCACCTTTGTGTTTGTGAGTGCATACCAACTAGCATGTGTATCTTACCCTTTTGGGTTTTCTCACCCCGCAAACAGTCAGAAGTTCCATGGTCTCAGAGTGAGTACATTTGGGCCTTCTCACCCAACAAACCACCCTATGTTCTATCACCCCAAAGTGAGTACACATTCTCTTTTTCAAACAATTATCCTAGATCTAATCAACAACTAGTTGTAATGACGATCGAAGCTTCATCTGATTCTCAACACTTGTGTGTTCCTTTATTCTTATGCGTAGTTTTCCATGGGATCCTCATCTTGGGGGCTTCACATCCCTCTTGATCATTGTTATTCCATCTTGCTAACATAGGTGCATTCAAATCCTCCTCTCGATGTTCATGACTACTTTAGTGTGAGTTTGAAGCAGGTTCATCCTCTCACTAAAGTGGGGGCTAAATGTGTCATAGAAAAATGTTCCCTTTTCATTTTCATGGCCTTTTAGGTCTTGTTTCATGGTGTTTGATCTATTTTTCTCTGATTTTATGATGTAACATGGCTTGAACATGCATATTTATGTACTAAAATTGAAATAATGACATATTTTGAAGGTGTTATGAAGTGTTGTATGACATTTCTACATTCTTCTAGACTCTATTCATTACAATTTACCTTAAAATCATCTTTTTACTCATCATTAAGTCCTATGTTGAAGTGTTATAAAGTCTTGTAACAAGATTTCACACTTTTCTAGGCACAACTTCACTACTTATCCCTTTCTTATGACTTTTTTGACCCCTTTATGCCCTCATATGCTTTAATTAAGTGCATTTTTGAATGTAAGCTTGTCAAACAACATTAAAAGCAACTTAATTCCTGACACTCTTTTTTAGGTCCTAGGTGGGACCCATTTGCCATAGGTGGTGAATGAGTCCCTCTTGGCCCCAAATTCAAAATATTTCAAATTTCCTTTTGGGTTTTATTTAAAAACACTTGATGTCAGCCTATGATGAGGTATGAAGAGGTTACTAAGGCACAAGATTGTATAAATAAGTGATTTTCACCTCATTTTGCATCTCTCCTCACTCATTCAAGCATTCATTCACACATCTCAAGCATTCAAGCATCTTAAAAAATCTTATTAAGCATTATTCAAGCACTTTGGAGCATCCATTGAAATTACTTCAGATTTGCATTATCAAGGGTTTGGTAAGTTGATAGCATTTTCATGTTAGTTTATTATTCTCTTGAATTTTATTATTTCATTAAGGGTTTGATTACCAAAAGTGGGGTTTGACCAAGGCAAACCCCTATTTTCTAACCCTCAACCATTTTTACCTTTATGCATGCATGTTTGCAGACCTAGGTATGCAAATTTAACAAGTATTTTGGTGTTGAAAAGTTGAAAACAAGTCAACTAGGTGGTTCAAGTCAACTCATTCATATTTCAAGCTTGAAAAAAGTTTTTGTTTGTTTCCTGTAGAATTGACTTCGACAACCCGACAATTAGTGATTTACAGATCTAGTGTTGGAGAGTTGTCTCCTAATTTTTCATAATTTTTGTAGAGGACTGATTCACCACTAGTGGCGAATGAGTCCTACCTTAGGATTGAAAATCTAAATTTTGTCAGATTCTGGATCTTGATAGTTAGAAACTAGTTTCTGATACTTTTTCACTAGTAGCAAGACAAATTCGCCAGCTTGGGTGAATGAGTCCAATTGTGAAATTTCAATAATTCCAGTTAGCATTTCATAACATTTCAGATTCATCAAACATTGCCTAGGTGTACTCTATTTCATCTCATTTTTTTCTATTATGCATTATTTCATCATTTAGTTCATTGTTTGCATATCGTAGTTTATTTTCAAACATAGTTTAAAATATTAGTTTTTTCATTCATATTCATTCATTTAAATCACGTAATTGCATTTAGCTTACTTCATTTAGATTAGACAACATCACTCATAACATAAATTGAATGAACCCTTAGCATTTTTGGGCCCTATCTCTCTCCTCTTAGGTGAAAAACCCTATAAGAGCTAGAGAAGCACATAGGAACAAAAAATCCATGATTCACAAGGGCTGCGATTATCATTGAAGGCAATAATTAAGCTTTTGGCAAGCATAAATAAGTGTTATCAAAAGGGTTCCTCTTTAGAAAGAATAAATCCATTGTGAAGTGTCATATCTCTTCCAAAACATATAAGGATATAAAATAAAAAAATATAATAAATGACATAGATAAGACAACCAGATGGGAAGTGTATAAAAGCAAATATAAAAGGGAATAAAAGATCATAAAATAAAGAAGAAAATATGCAAACAAATCAGCATAGGAAATTTATTTTTTATATATTAAAGCAATTCAAATGAATTACGTATGAATTAAATTATGTACAGTTAAAAGAATGAAAAGAGTGGAGATTAGAGGGAAGCTTTGCAATGTAATAAAGTATATTTTAGAATAGATCTTGTGTGGAGGAACAAAAGAAAAATCACTAAAACAAAACAAATTTTTTGAAGGAAGATAGCAATAGACACATTAATATAATATACTTAGATTTGGTAGGAAGATACATAGGAAGGAAAGATAGGCAAGGGAAGACAAATGGAAATGAATGATAAATTGATAAGGAGAGGAAAGAATTAGGGTCATCTTGGAGAAAGGGGACATTACAAGTGGTATCAAAGTATAATCTTGCCATCTAGTGGAAAAAATGTCAAACAAGAGGATACATGACTTTGGAGACTTCTAACAATCATACACAATAATCTAAATTTCAAAACTTTTGCAAACATTCGAAAAAGCAACAACCTATGACAAGTGGGAAAAATAAATGTATGGGAACCAAGGCACCAATGTAGTCTAAAGTACCTTATGAGAGTATTGCAAAGAGAGATAGCAATGAAGATCTCTTCTAGATATGCTACCGAAGAGGGGACAAGATGTGCCCACTTGGGCCAAGGGGGTACTTGCCTCTGGGGCATCTGAGGGTATTGCCTTTGGGTCTAGAGGAGTTGAGAAAAAAAGACAATGAAGACCTTGTCTAGACATGCCACCTAAGAGGGGACAAGATGAACCCACATGGGCCAAGGGGGTACATGCTTTTGGTGTATTTGAGTGTAGTGCCTTCGGGTCTAGAGGAGTTGAGATGCCAAGTGTTCTATAATATAGTAATTGCGACCAATAATGGTGGTTATTGTGACTGATAATGGTGGAAATTGTGATAGATAATGACGTTCATTATGACTAATAATCTTAGTCATTGCAACTGATAATGGTGGTCATTGTGACTAATAATGGCGGACATTGCATCTAATAATGGTAGTCATTGCGACCGATAATGGTAGTCATTGCGACCGATAATGTAAGAAATTGCATCATATAGTGGAGGACATTGTATCTTATAATTGATATTTTTTTTTATAACAACAAAGGGGACTAAGCAAACCTGAGAGGCTAAACCATAAGAGAAAGGGAAAGTGTTGGCATGATGGATCCTAGGCTCCCCATCAAGTCATGCTTCCCATGTTGTTATATGGAGCCTAATCAAACTTAGAGGTTAAATTTTCCCCACTTTTATCAGAGTTGTTTTCCCCCAAATTATTTAACAAGGGTTTGGGGGCAATTCCCCCAAGACCGGGTCAAGGGGTTGTGCCCCTTGTAGGGTCCAGGGGTAGTGCCCCTATTAGCTGACATAAAAAATACCCTATTTTGTAACCAACATAAGTCTTGATAAAACGGCTAAGGATTAGGGTTTGCGTGGACATTGTATTGTAGCATTTGTAGTGGTATTGAGTTGCAAGGATTTCTGGTTGTAATCAATTTGATTTGTTGGATAATAATATTGGACTCTCTGTTGGTGGATGTAGCCTAAGTTTGAGTGAACCACGTTAAAATTTTCTCTTGCCATTATTATTTTTGTGTATTTTTCATTCCTCTGTTTAAAATTTCTATACATTTAATTGATATCTTCTGCATGCAATTCCTAACAAGTGGTATTAGAGCAGGTTGTGTTCGATTATCATCTATAGGAAGGTCTCACGATTGGGGGGGAGTCTCATGGTTAAGTGGGAGCAATGGAAGATGATGGTAATTAAAGGTATATAAATTCAATGGGAAAAACTATCAATTATGGAAGATGAAGATGGAGGATTATCTCTATAAAAAGGATTTATGGAGGCCATCAGAAGGGATATCCAAGAAATCGACAACAATGACTGATGAGGATTGGAATCTTTTGGAAAAAGAGGCACTGGGAACCATTTGGTTGTGCCTGGCACCATCTGTGGCATTCACTATAATAGAAGCGAAGGCAACAAATGAACTGATGAAAGCTTTGGCTAAATTGTATGAAATACCCTTAGCCTCAAATAAGGTATTTCTCATGAAGAATTTTTTTAATCTTAAAATGATTCAAGTTGGATCTATGACAGATCATTTAAATGAGTTTGATATGATTACCAATCAATTGACTTCTATAAATGTAAAATTCGATGAAGAAGTTAGAGCTCTCTTGATATTATGTTCTTTTCCTGAAAGTTGGAATAGTTTGGTAATGGCAGTTAGTAACTCTGTCTCTGGTTTAAATACGCTAAAATTTGATGGTGTTGTTGGTGTTATTATGAGTGAGGAAATTCATAAGAAAAGCTTGGGTGGAACCACATCAGGTAGTGTTTTGAATGCAGAAAGTAGGGGAAAATCAAAGGAGAGAGGAAAAGGTTCAGGAGGTCATAGGAAGTCACAAGAAAAATCAAAGGACAAGAGGTCCCAATCTAGAGGATAGAAGGATTGTTGGTACTATGGGAAACCAGGCCATTTGAAGAAAGATTGTTGGTCTCAGAAGAATAAAGGAGACACAAAAGAAGGAAATAAGCAGGAAAATGTGGTAAGTATTAAATCTAAAGAGGATGCTTTGATTCTTTCCCTAGATAATGTTGATGATTCATGAGTTTTAGATTCAAGGGTCTTATTTCATGCTACGCCCTATAGAAGTTATTTTCTTGATTATGTCCAAGGGGATTTTGGGCTGGTTTATTTGGGAGATAACGAAACTTGTTAGATTGTTGGAAAGGGGAGAATTAAGATTAAGTTGCAAAATGGAAATCATTGGATACCACAAGAGGTAAGGCATGTTCCAAGGCTGAGTAGGAATTTAATTTCAATAGGGAAACTAGCTAATGAAGGTTGCATAGTTACTTTTAGTGATAAAAATTGGAAGGTTTCAAAGGTTCCTTAATAGTAGCAAAAGGTGTGAAAGTAGGCACCTTGTATCTTTGTACAAGTCATATTGTTCCTTCTACTTTAGTTGTTGTAGAGAAAAAACAAACAGGTTCAAGAGTAGTAGTTGTAGGTTTTGAGACAACACTATGGCATAATAGACTTGGGAATATGAGTGAAAAAGGTATGAAAGTACTTCATTCTAAGAAATTTTTACTAGGTCTAAAATGTATTAATATGGATTTCCGTCAAAGTTGTGTGTATGGAAAACAAAAGAGAGTTAATTTTCTCAAGGATGGGAAGAAAAAGAAAGATGAAAAGTCAGAGCTTGTGCATATAGATGTATGGGCACCAACTTAGGTATCTTCTCTCAGTGGCTCTTGGTATGTCACATTCATAGATGATGCAACTAGGAAGATTTAGATTTATTTCCTAAGATAGAAATATGACGTATTTGAAACATTTAATAAATGGAGAAGCTTGGTTGAGAATGAGATAGGAAAAATATTAAAATGTCTTAGATTTGATAATGGTGGTGAGTATTACAACAAAGAATTTGAGGATTATTGTTCCTTGAACGAAATTTTTAGGTAGAAAATGATTCTAGGAACTCCACAAGAAAATGGAGTGGTTGAGCGCATGAATAAGACAATAATGGAGCATGCAAGGAGCATGAGATTGCATGTTGGGATTCCTTTAAACATTTGGGAAAAGGCTATCAATATTGGTTGTTGTATATTTAATTAATTGAGGTCCTTTAGTTCCTTTGCGCTATGGTATTTCAGAGGAAGCATGGATAGGTAAAAAGGTGAGTTATTATTTTCTCAAAACCTTTGGATCTTAAGCATTTGCACATGTAGATTCTAAAAATTGAACCAAGTTGGATGTAAAATAAAAAAAAATGTATCTTTGTTGGATATGGCATTGATGAATTTGGTTATAGGCTTTGGGATGTTGAAAATATAAAAATTGTGAGAAGCAAGGATGTTGTATTCAATGAGAAGGTGTTGTACAAAGATTAGTGGCAGCAACATGAGAAGAAAGAAAAGGATTTTGTGGTGCTAGATGATACTCTAGATAGTGATGTTACAATAGTTCCTCATGCTCTACAACAACAAGAAGAAATACCACAAACTCCAGTGAATGTTAGATGGTGAACAAGGATAATTAGACCTCTTGAAAGGTTTTCTCCCTCTTTGTATTCTATTTTGTTAACAAATTTTGGTGAATCAGAAGGTTATGATGAAGCTATGTAGGTGGATACAAAGGTTCAGTGGGAGCTTGCAATGAATGGAGAAATTGACTCCCTACTAAAAAATCAAACTTGGGAATTATGTAAGTTTCCTGTAGGTAAAAAGAATTTACCAAAAAAATTGGTTTATAGGATGAAAGAGGAAGATGGAGATAAGAATATATTTAAAGCCAAGTTAGTTGTAAAAGGATTTACAAAGAAAAAAAGCATTGATTTTGCTAAAAAAAATTCTCTAATTGTTAAGATGACTTCTATTTGTACTATTTTAAGTATTTTGGATGCTGAAGATTTACATTTGGAATAGCTAGATGTGAAAACCACCTTTCTCCATGGTGATTTGGAGGAGGAGATGGGTGATCCTACAATAGTGGTTTACAATTTTTGGCCAATCTGGACACTAAAATTATTATTTTTAACTAAATCTTCACATTCAGGCACCTA
Organism: Sequoia sempervirens; assembly: GCA_007258455.2. Taxonomy (NCBI): domain Eukaryota; kingdom Viridiplantae; phylum Streptophyta; class Pinopsida; order Cupressales; family Cupressaceae; genus Sequoia; species Sequoia sempervirens. The sequence goes on from VDFB02271358.1 coordinate 275,846,052, forward strand.
TAGCGGCTAAACCATGAGGAATTTGAAGATGATGAAAAATAGAGTCTCATCACATTTTATTTATAGATTATAAAAATATTTTTTTCAAAATTTTTGGAATTAGATTGCACTTCTTTTTCCATCTCCCACAAAAACTGGCTTTTTAAAAACAACATTTTTAAAAAGTGACACACACTGTATAACACATAACTTTTTTTCCATGAAGGATAAAAATATAATTCTTTCAATTTAGATTTGTAACTCCAATATCTAGTGTGTCTACTTGGTTGGATATTTTTATTGAATATTTTTTCTTTAATAAAGTTTCAAAGTCAAACCAATTACAATCCATAGCGCACCATATAACTAGTAACTTTTTTGTATATATCAAAATTATTTTTTTTGTTGGATCAAGGACTTAAATATCTAGTGCAATCATATTTTTCATTTTTTTGTTTGATAATTTGCTATTTTTCCACATGTGAAAAATAGATACCTTCATTTTTTATGAAAAAACTATGTTTAATAAAACTAAAAAACAAATACAGAATGAAACCAAAACATATTAAAATTGTATTAATTGGATAGCTCGTTCTGAGGACTACCTGATTCTAGTTTTTTTTTTGAAGAATCCTCCATTTTCATCCTCAAAACAACCTTCAAAGCATAAAAAATTAGGTTTTGTTTGTGTCTAAGGGGGAGAATCAGGGTTTAGGGGGTTCGAGTGAATCCCTAGGGGTTCACTCCAACCAGGGTTTTCTCGAACCATGGTTTGAGAGAACCACCTTGATTACATGTATTTTGATTGCTTTTTGGGTAGAAAAAGCATTGAATGGGTTCACTCGAACCCTAGTTCAAGTGAACCCATTTTTGGTTCGTGTGAACCTTCAAGTTCGTACGAACCCCCATAATTAAAAAAATTGCCATGGGGACATTTTTTCTCAATTTTCCTTCCTCCATCAAATTTTAAACCACTACTGTTGCTTCACCTAGATATATATGGAACAATTCCAATGATTTGATGCCAAAGGTAAGGAGAAATTGGTGTGTAGATTGAAGAAGAGTTTATATGGCTTGAAACAAGCACCTTGACAATGGTACTTGAAATATGATAGCTTTATGGATGAGCAAGGCCACAATAGGTGTAATTTTGACCATTGTGTTTATTAAGAGGTTGGATAATGAAAAATACATTATTTTATGTTTATATGTTGATGACATGCTTGTATCAGGGTCTAACAAGGATCACTTAATTAAGTTAAAACAACAGTTAGCAAAATCATTTGCTATGAAGGATTTGGGGGTAGCAAAAAAAATCCTTGGTATGAGAATTTGCAAAGATAGGAAGAACAAAAAATTGACTCTATCTCAGGTGATTATGTTGAAAAGGTGTTTCAAAGATTCCATATGGAGAATGAAAAAAATGTTAGCACACCTTTGCCTAGTCATTTGAAATTGACTAAGGAGATGTGTCCAAAGATACAAGAGGATGAAGAACAAATGTCTAAGGTAACATATTCTTTAGCTGTAGGAAGTTTAATATACACCATGGTATGCACGAGACCAAATATTGCACATGTTGTAGGAGTCATAAGTAGGTATACATGAATAATCCCAGATTGGAGCATTGGAATGTAGTAAAATGGGTTCTTTGGTATTTGAGAGGTATATCAAATAAAAAAATATGTTTTGGGGGAGCTCTAATACTGATTTAGCAGGTTATGTAGACTTAGATTTGGAAGGGGATATTGATACCAGGTAGAGTACTATATGTTATGTATTTACTATAAGTGGGAAAATAGTAAGTTGGATCTCATGGTTGCAAAAGGTGGTTGCTTTATCTACCACAGAGGTAGAGCATGTAGCTACAATAGAGTTAGCAAGGAGATGATATGACTGCAATCTTTCATGGAAGAATTGAGCAAACAACAAGCCAATATTTATTTTTTTATGGACAATCAGAGTTCCATACATATTGCAAATAATTTTCCTTTGCATTCAAATACCAAACACATATAGTTGAGGAATCACTTCATTTGGTCGGTGTTGGATGATGGATAGTTAAGGCTAGGAAAGATACATACAAATGACAATCTAGCGAATATGTTTACAAAGGTAGTGAAAAAGGATAAGTTGAGCTCCTCTTTAGCTTCGATTGGTCTTGAAGACTTAAAACAATAAAATCAGAATAGCAAGGTCCAAGGTGCTTATTTCCAGTGGGAGCTCATGGTCAGCAGTGTTATGATTAGTCTCCAAGTGGGAGAAAATGTGGTGCAGAGTCTGATCAGTCTCCAAGTGGGAGATTGTTGTTATATGGAGCCTAATTAGACTCAAATGTTAAATTTTCCACACTTTTATTATTTTATAAAGGCGCCAAGAGTTATTTTTCTATTGGTCAACATAAAAAAACCCTATTTTGTAACTAACATAAGTCTTGATAAAATGACTAAGGGTTAGGGTTTTCGTGGACATTGTATTGTATCATTTGCAACAATATTAATTTGAAAGGATTGCTAGTTGTAATTGGTTTGATTTGTTGGATAATAATATTGGACTCTTTAATGGTGGATGTAGCCCAATTTTGGGTGAACCATGTTAAAATTGTCTCTCACTATTATTATTTTTGTGTTTTTTTCATTCCTCTGTTTAATCACCATCTACATTTAACTGATATCTTTTGCATGCAATTTCTAACATCCCGCACTCTCTTATGGTTGAACCCTCCAAGGATAGTAGAATGCATTATGGAAATGTGTGTGTCATCCATTGTGATGTGCTAGTTAGCCACTTGTGTGATTAATGTTAGAGCTAGTCACTATGTATTTGGAACTCATAATTGTGTTTATGACTACTTATGCTTAAAAACTATGAAAATATTAAAATATTATCTATCAAGTTGCTTAAGTTGGTTGGTTGTTTGCTTGAGCTACCTGGTTGTGTGCTTGAGCTAATTTATTGCATTCTTGAGCTATCTGCTTGTCTACTTGAGTTGGTTGCTTGCGTGCTTGAGCTACCTGCTTGCCTGCTTGAGTTGGTTTATATTTAAATTAGGGATTTGGGATAGCAATCCCATGTAATTAATAAAGAAAAGAAAATCCTGTGATGAATGGAGTAATTACCTTTAATGGGAATAATATTATTTTAGAAAGGTTGCAAACAAATAAGACAAAAATGAACAAGACAAAAAATGAATAAGACAAAAATAAAAAATAAACAACGATTCCATATATATTTAAAGGAGCACTTGAAAAGAATAAAGACAGTGATTATATTATGTCTTATGCAAAAATTACTTTAAAAGGAAGCAAAATAATATTATGAAGTGGAACAAATGTATTAAAAGAAATGCTTCATAGATAACAGTGACTCTATGATATAAAAGGCAATGATTACTAAAGTATATAGTGATTTCTACATGTCAGGGGTAGTGATTATCATTGAAGGAAATAGCTAAGCTTATGGAAAGCATAAATAAGTGTTAACAAAAGGGTGCCTCTTTAGAAAGAATATATCTATTGTGAAGTGTTGTATCTCTTCCAAAAATATAAGGATATAAAATGAGAATGATAATAAATGATAGATATAAGACAAGCAGCTGGGAAGTATATAACAAAATATATAAAAGGGAATAAAAGATCATAGAATAAAGAAGAAAATGTACAAATAGATCAGCATAAGAAATACATTTTTTATATTAAGGCAATTCAAATGAATTATGTCTAAATTAAAGTAGAGTTAAAAGAAGGAAAAGAGAAGAGATTAGAGGGAAGCTTCGTAATGAAATAGAGGAAATTTTAGAATAGATCTTGTGTGGAGGAACAAAATACACATCATTAAAACAAAACAAATTTTTTGAAGGAAGATAGTAGCAAACACAGTAATATAATATACTAAGATCTGGGAGGAAGATACATAGGAAGGAAAGATAATCAAGGGAATAAAAATGGAAATGGACAATAAATTGATAAGGAGAGGCAAGAATTAGGGTTATCCCAAAAATGGGACATTAAAATGTGAGTAATAGTATTGTAACTTGGTTGCTATGAAGCATCGTTATTGTCAATTTTCCTTTTAGGTGGTTCTAAGATAATCATGAGTTTATTTTGAACTTGTGGTTGTTGTGAGTGTGGATAGAGGATTAGAACTTTCTTAAGAGATCACTTTAAGGGATATCTAATTTGCATAACCTCAAAAGAATTATCCTTATTTTTTATGATTTTTTAGTGAAGGGGAGTCTAATGTCACTTCATCATCTTCTTCTAAGGAGACCAAATTACTATTGTTTGAAATACATGTCTTAATGTTGTCATTTTCTTGCACCATGATATATTCCCTAGTAGGAGATTTTTTATGAGAGAAAAGAACTATATGTTCATGACATTCAATGGTTGGTTCTTCTAAAATGACTTCATTACAAGTAAGGGAGTTATCAATGGTTGGATTGTATTTCTTATCAATGATAGCATCCTCTTGTTTAACAATATTTTCCCAAGTAGGAGGGGTAGGAGAAGAGAAGCAAACATGATTCTCATCACTATCATTGATTGGATCTTCTAACACCAAAATATCTTTTTCACAAATATGAGAGATATTGGGAGAAGAAAACAATTGATTGTCGTGATTGTCCAAGCTTGTAGGCTCTTTCAATAAGTTAGTTTCACACATAGGAGAGGGATCAATGAAGAACAAGAAAACAGGAGAGATGACTTCACATTCATATGCTTGTAACAACAATTTCTTAGATTTTTCAACAAAATCTGAAAATAGAATATGAAGTATGATAACAAGAGACTTTTGTAATGAAAACATGATGCACTAATTTCTCTACAAATTTGAAATGCAACATTTTTTTCAATTTTAGATGCCTAACTTAAATGGATGATTAGAACTTACTGCATAAATAAAAAAATTCCTGAAACTTTCTAGACTGATACAGTAGGTTATCATCAACTCTATGAAGTACAAAAAACCACAAAAAACTCACAAAATTTAGTTTTTGTAGGCCTCCAAGGACTTATTTTCCTAGGGGTGAATGGGTCCCAGTACACAAATTTTTAAAATTGAAAAATGTAATTTCAAAGCGATTAGATGTGTTCTCTATTTTAGGCCTCAGACTGTAACTTTTGTAATAGAATTTTCCATAATTTGATGATCTAATGCAAGTAAAATTGATGACAAATGATGAACTATATGACACTTTTTGAAATAAAATTTTGATCCAATTTTTGAATGTGACTGGTTGAACATACACTAATATGGAAGTAGTATGCAAAATTAATCTAACATTATGCAATTTTTGTTGAACTTTTAGATTTAAAATAAATGTAAAATGCAAGTTTACACCTAAAATGCATTGTAACTTTATGTCAAATTTAGAAACCATAAATATAATGAATTAATGCAAATCATAGATCTAGGGTATGAATGCACTCCAAATCAGAAATTTGAATGTTCAAAACTTAGGTTCACCAAAATGAAACATAAAAAAATGGGTTAGGGGTTCAAACACATAGGATTTTATACTAAATTTGGAATGTTTCACAAAACTTACTATAAATGGGAAGGGAAAAATGGGGTGAATGAGCTTACCTATTCTTCTATTTCATTCAAGAAATGATTTCCCCCAAGTTAAAATCCACTTTCAACCCTTAGGTGAGTGAATTATTTGAGGAATCTTATAATTTCCCTTTTTGTGTTAGGACATGGATCTAGGTCAAACAATAATTTGGGGAGAAAGATTAATAATAGAAAATTAACTCCAAATTTAAATCTATAAAGTGGATTTAGAAGATTAGCATAATATTGGTGGAACCTACAAACTTTTTGGAGAATCTAGAAGAGATAAATCATGTGCACCTCTCACAAAAAGGTAGTTTTGAAAGTTGACTAATGGTGAATGGGTCTTGGGTAGGGCTCTCCAAAATCTATTTCTAGGTTCTGTTCTCTTGTGTTAACACTCCCAAATCCCTAGTTTTCACCATCAGACAGTCAAAAATAAATAATGTAGGTTAGTTTCCATGAGATGACAACAAATGTGACAACTTTTCAATTTTGGAGCTTTGAGCTCTTTAACTTTTCTTCAACCTGCAAATCTACAAAACAAAAATAGAGGGGAAAATGTTTATTTTTTGTGAATTGGGAGTTGCCTTGGTCAAAATATGTTTTGGTAATCAAACCTTGAAATGAAATGAAATATCATGCAAGAAATGATGAATGAACAAATCAATGTCACAACTCACCAAACCCTTGGATGAACCTTTCGTGGTGGAGGTTACAACTTGCATGAAATAGCCTCAATAGGTGTGGATCTTTAGTTTGAATCTTTGCTTGGAATGATACTTTGAATGCTTGATTGAATCATGAAACCTACATCAACATATTAGCTCCAAAAATATGCATGAATCCACATAACCTTGACATAATTCTTGGATCTTGAATGCTACAAAAATGATGAAGAAATCCCCTCTTGAATTCTCTTGACAATAATCTTGGATCTTGTAATTGATCTTTCAAAAATATAATTGAAATATAATGTTGATTTGATAAAATATCCTTGTATTTATAGTAATTTATCCTTAATTCAAATCTCACAAGCCGGCATTGAAACATAAATTTGAAATCATTAAAATACTGCCAAAAACATAATTTAAATTAGGGTCTTAGGTCATATTAATTAATAGACTTGAGAGAGAGAGAGATAGATTTTTATCTAGGTAGGCTACCCAAGGGAGAGACTTAAGAGAGATGGTATGGGAGGGATAGAGGGACAAAGAGACTTGAGAGAGGGAGAGAGATAGGGGGAGGAGAGGGAGTGGGAGAGTGGGGGTTGGAGTGAGATAGAGTTGTGTAGGTAGGGCCGGAGGGATAGAGGGATGGAGAAACTCGATAGAGAGAGAGGGGGGCTTGGAGTGAGAGATATTTATCTAGGTAGGGTGGGAAGGATAGAGGGAGAGGGGGAGAGAGAGAGTGGGAGAGAGAGAGAGTTATCTAATTTGGGTGGGAGGGAGAGACATGAGAGAGGGAGAGGGGGAGGGACGAATAGAGAGAGGGAGAGACTTGAGAGAGAGAGAGGGGTGGAAGGGATAGAGGGAGGGAGAGACTTGAGAAAGAGAGGGGGTGGGAGAAATAGAGGGAGGAATATACCTAAGAGAGAGGGATTTATCTAGGTAGGGTGGGAGGGAGAGACCAAAGAGTTAGAGAGGGTTAGGGGGATATAGGGAGGGAGACCTATGAGGGAGGGAGGAAGAGAAGAGAGTTATCTAGGTAGGGTGGGAGGGAGAGACCTGACAGATGGAGAGGGAGTGGGAGGGATAGAGGGAGGGAGTGACTCAAGAGAGAAGGGTCGGTAGGGATGGAGGGAGGGAGAGGCCAAAGAGAGTGGGGATGGGAGGGAGAGACCTAAGAGAGAGAGAAGAGTTATTTTGGTAGGGTGGGAGGGAGAGATCTAAAAGAAAGGGAGGGAGTGGTAGGAATAGAGGGAGGGATAAACCAAAGAGAGAGAGAGACCTAAGAGGGAGGGAGAGACAAAGAGTTATTTAGTTAGGGTGGGAGGGAGAGACTTGAGAGAGGGAGATGGGGTGTGAGGGATAGAGGGAGGGAGTTATTGCTTCCTCCATCTCTCCCTCTAATTTCTATCCCTCCCTCTATCCATCTCACCTTATCTCTCTCTTAGGTCTCTTCCTACTTACCTACCTTGATAACTCTTTCTCACTCCCCTCCCTCTCTAATCTCTCCCTCCATATAACCCTCCCACCCTACCTAGATAACTCTATCCCTCACTTCCTCCCTCTCCGTCTCCTAGGCCTCAATCTCCCATAATACCTAGATAGCTCTCTCTCTCCCTCTCTCTCTCTCTCACTATATAGATATATATTATAAGGGTATGTGCATGATCATAATGGAAAAAATAGGCCCTTAAGTGGCGAAAATTTAGAAAAGTCAAAGTTAAGAAAATTGACATAAAAATTTGAATAATTTATCTATATTATTTCAAAAATATGTAAGAATAGAATTTGTAGTAAATTGAATGTAGTTTCTAAACTAGTAGGTTTATTTTTAACAAAATCTATTTGGTGAAAATTTGAAATTTCAATGCAATAGTACTTAAATTTCAGGGAAAAAATAAGAATTAGGTGTTTGTCTGACCACCCTAACCACAATAAAATGATAATAGTTTTTTATAATATTTTAGATATAAGTAGAGGACTCATGTCCCAATGTGATGCATATTTTTTTGTAATTTTTTCCCAAGTAAATAATTAATTATGAACTTTTTATTACAAATTTTATAAAATATAAAAACTTGTATGTCTAACCACCTTAACTTGGCCAAAACGTGAAATTCAATTTCGTTTTAATCCTGTAGAATGCAAAGCATAGAATGTGACACATGTTTTGGATTCAAAGAATGTGATATTGTTTGAAAGCTATAGATGTTTTTCAATGAGCCTATCAAATAGGACTTTAGTAATAATTCAAATAGAAAATAAATAATAATTATTTATTAAATTCAAAGTAAAGCATAATTTATATTGGTGGAAATCTGAGAATCTCCTTTAAAAACCCTTTTTGTTTCATCAATTTTGCATAAAAAAAGGGTCATTAGCCACATACCCATCATATTGCCACTTTTTGGCCCATCATGATCCTACACATACCCATAGTGAAGTACATATAATATAATATATCATATATAATTATACTATATAGTATATAATATATTATATAATTTATATACTATATACTAGATATAATATAATATATATATATATATATATCATAATATATAATATATAATATATCATAATATATGAAATATAGGAAAAGGGGAGGGGGAACCAAAATGTAATTAAGATGATTAACTTCTCTTTTCACTAGTTATTTCATTCAATTATGGATAGGTGAATATCCGAAAATAAACCTAACTGATATACCAATCAAAAAGCAAGTTTTAAGATGGTAAAATGTTGTGTACTTGTTGCAAAAAGTTTTTTTCAGGCCTCACTAAGGACTCATTCGCCCAGTGGAAAATGGGTCTAGCTAGGGTTTTGGAAAATTAATTTATGGGTTATGTTCTTCAATGTTTTCATTCCCAAATCCTAGTCGAAGACTATCGAAAACCCAAAAAAAGATTTGATAGCTCAATTTTCATGATATTGCAAGAAAGATGACAACTTTGACAACTTTCTCTAATTTTTTAACTTTTGTTCTCCAATTGATTTTCAACCTAAAATCTACAATCACACATCAAAGGACAAGATTTTTTTTGTTTTGTTAGGGAATAGGGGTTTTCCTTGGTCAAACCTTGTAATGAAATAATGTATAAATGAATGATGAATGAACAACAATATGTAACAACTCACCAAACCTTATTGAAACCTTGTATAGCATATTTGAAACTTAGCATGAAAGAGCCTCAATGACTGTAGATCTTGATCATGAAGTTTACATAAGATAATATCTTTGAATACTTGAACTTGATCACCAATGCCACATCATCACATTATCTCAACAACATGCATGAATTTGACATGATGATTGATATCTTTATTGTTGCAATAAACTTCAATAATCTTCCCTTCAATGCCTTAGAAATGATCTAGAATGATCTATAATGCTTTGGTGAAAGTACTCTTGATTGCTTATGAAGATCTAGGATGTAACTATGTGAAAGAACCTTGTATTAATACTTAGCTTAAGATTAAATCTTGAAATTCAAATATCACAAGCCAACATCAGATCTTGAATTTAAAGTCAATAAAATACCACCAAAAACATATCCCAATGGGGGGTCCTAGATCTAAGTAAGGACCCATTTTCCATGTGAATGGGTCCTAGCACACTTAGCTAGGACACACTTCGGGGATTGTGAAATGTTATGTGGAAATAGGGTCCTAGGACCTAGTGAGGACCCATTTTCCAGTTGGAGAATGGGTCCTAGGTCACTAAATTAGGACACACACCTTCAAAAATTAAGTCTTGTGTAATATCACTAATGAATGTCAGGTTTTATCCCTCAGAATCTATAATTAATTGGGGTTGGATTTGAATTAAAGGGGCCAATTAAGCTCAATTAACCTCAATTATTTAATAAATCCCTAGATTAGTGTGAAAGTGTAATGGAACACTTTACAACACCCTAAATAAGACACCATTAAGTCCCTTTTATTCAAAAGGGGACCTTGAATTAATGTGAATGTGTAAAACACGTTACAAGACTAAATCAAGGCAAAAATTAGGTTCATTTAAGTATTAATTATTCCCAAACTAAGTGTGAAAAATGGGTACTCTTTTTGAAACTACATTTTCCCTGACTTTAGTGAGAGTATGACCCCATGTAAAATTCACATTAAAGTATACATTCAAGGCACTTATGTATGCAACAATGACAAAGATACACAATCATACAACATAAAAGACAAAGAAGAAAAGGGAGGTGGATCAAGCCTTAACTATCCAACACAATGTGAAACATGTCTTAACTATTTGTCCAAACAATGTTTAGAATAACTCTATGTGCACTATGCAAACAACACACATGCTCACTCCAGGGTAGTGGAACCTTAGGTCATCCACTAGGTGAGTATACCTCTAGGAAGGTGGCTTAGTGAGAAAGTCATGCCTATGTGTTGACTCTCACTATACTTACCATACCAAACCTATCCCTTGTATAACTTTGATAGGGTGCCACTCACATTCCTTTCTCTATGCACATGGCAAGGCTCCATAGGAAAGTAAGGTGTGTTATTCTAGGTGGCCTTGAATTAGGTTTTTGATCTTCACAAGGTTAGCAAGTTGTATTATTCCAAACACTTATGAACATTATGTAGAGGTTTTTGTTCAAATGGGTATTGTTTCATTCATATAAGGTATTCTTCTTAGGGATCATTGCGCCTAATGTCTCCAAGAGAGGAAAAATCAAGATTAACATATTGGAGCTTAGGGGATGTCGTGTATCACATCAAGCCACAAAGAGAAAGTCATACACTAAGAAATATCACACTCTTGGAGGAAATCAAACACAATGACACCACCAAGAAAAGGACGCATCACAAGAAAATGGAAAATCACACCATGAAACATACAAAATTTCAAAAGATATTATTGATGCATGCCTCCACTTTAAAGCGGTTGCTAACACCATTTTTGTGAGAAATTGATTCAAAGTAGCTAGTGTTTACTCCTAAGACATGAGAGCTTTCATCAAAAACCCTATGCCAAGTCATATGTTTCTAAAATAAAGCCAAATCATGAAAAAGGAGGGAGGGGTTGCCCCTAGAAATACATAAGGGACCTATGGATTTGGGGTCAGTATGTATGTGCTACAATGTTGTTATCGAGCATGGAAATGAAATTATTCCCCAAATACTCATAGAACTGGAAGAATGAAACTGAGAGAGTGAAAACAAAGAAAATTCCTTTTGGGTCAACATGAAAGAGACCCGAATGCCTCTATGCATTGTGTCATCCCCAAAAGGAAAACACAAGACAAGCAAAAAAGGATAAAATGTTTATGACATTTAGAAGAATGTAGGTACATATAGATGAATGCATTAAAAAGAGAGAGATATACATCAAATGAAACAACATGAGGGATCACATTACACACATGGAATCACATAAAAGAAACATGAGAAGGAAATCAAAGTTGGATAATAGTAAGGCACATGTGAGTCAACCTATATAGGTCATCTGCATCCCAATCTCGGTTAGTATATGCAAAAGGTAGACAACTAGCCAAAGGGACAATGTCAAGTGTTGAACTAGGACACATACCTAGTTCAATAATCTTCTTAGGAGAATTGTCATCTAAGCTCATAGACTTAGACAAGAAAAATTAATTCAAATCATTATGTACTTGTTCATCAATCTTTGCAATATCAATGTCATAATCTAGATTAATTACAACAGGAGGTCGAATGATAATTTCTCTAGAAGGTTCTCATTTACATTGTAGTGAGGGTATAGATTCATAATGAATTTCTTTAGGAAATTTATGATTTTTATTTTCTATGTTTCTCTTTTCTTCTTTATTTTGTAAAATACAAGCAATAGCATGGTGTTTATTACTACACTTTCTAGAAATTTGGCTTTGTTTCAATCTATTTTCAATTTGGGTTTGTGTAGGAGTGAGTTTTTGAATCATAGGATTTTTCTCTTCTTTTAGGGGAGGAACCATAGGAGGTTGTGCAACCACTTTCTCTTTAGCTTTTTAAACTTTTTTTACTTTAGGAGGCATAATGGGCTTGTTTTGATTGTCTCATGGTCTCTTATATGAAATGGTAGGAAGATTTTCAATCATTGGTTTGTCAAGTGTAGGTGGCTCAATTATAGGTTGAGGCATGTTTCTAAGGGATAATTATACTATGTGAATCACTTTAAACTTATGATAGGATTTGAAAAATTATTCCTCACGAGGTCTAATAGGTTCAATAGGCTTGGGCCAAAATAAATCTATTGAAAAGTTCCCACAAGAAGAGACAAGGTTAAAGGCACTATGATGCATAGTAAAGATTTCATTACCAAAAGGAAACTTTAAACATTTATGCATAACTGATGGGACGAAATTCATGGAGCAAGACCATGGGTAGCCTAACTTCATATGAAATTGGTCTAACAACGGGATGATGGTGTATGATAAATTTAATGTTTTTGATCCAACTTTTAATGGAATATTTATCGAGCCTATCAAAAGACAAGAAAGACCATTATGCATTTTGATCCATGCTTTTAGTTTATCATATCTATCTTGATAGATTTCATGCACAAATAGGAATTCTTTAGTAATCACATTCTCTACATAGATGAGATCAATTAATACCCCATTAGTAGGCTTGTCATTTATTCTTCCAGCTATGTAAAGAGGACCATTGGGTACATGGTTAAGTATATCGTTGTGTGAGAAATCAATATCAAGAGGAATTTTGATTTAGCCCTTACAAGGTTTAGCTTCATTAAAGTTCACTGAGGCATGTATGTTATTATTCTCTTTGTTTCTTTAAGGTCTCATGAAGGAAGCAACCAAAGCTTTTGACAATTTGTGCTCCGTTTCCAATTTTAAGTCGTTTCCTTAGATTTTGTAAAGTAGGAATCATATTAATTTACATGCTTTCAGTAAGGATAAAATATTGTAATTATTCTAGGCTTTCATCTAGTCTTTTATGTCTTCTTGTGAGAGATGAATATCATACACATTGGTTATAGGAAGTGAATTCATGTGAAATGACATATGCATACTATGATCCATAGGGGGTTGATTATCTACACTATTAGAAAGAGAGTTAGAAAAAACAAGATCTAGTATAGTGAATGGTGTATCATAGGATGACATGAGTCTTAAACTATGACTCACAATAGTATTGCTAATAGGACACCAAGTTGTAAAGCTCATACAAGTTTCAAAAACTTAGTGTGCAAACCTAAAATGAACGAAGAATTAAGATGCAATGCAATGAGCTAAAATGTAATGTGTGAATGCAATTTTCAAATTCTAAACAAGGTAATTTTCTGATTACACTATGCAACAATCTGAAAATGAAATATTGTAAATGCAATTTGGAAATTAGATAATTCATTAAATGAACCAATTTAAGCTAGATATACTAAAATTGGTGAAGCAAAAACTCAGAAAATTGAAAAAAAAAAATCTAAAAGTGGCAAACAAAAGCATAGAAATGAAGTTTTTAATTTCTAGAAATGTAGATCAAGACCTGATCAAGGACTCATTCACCCTATGGAGAATGGGTCCTAGATGTTTTTTTTTAATTTAATTTTTATAGACTTTCAAGTCTTTTGTAATGATTTTCAAATTTTGGTTTGCTACAATAAGTTTCAGTTTAATTTTTCTATAAATCCAATGTGAAATGCAAGTTGAAAATGTGAAAAAATGATGAACTAAAAGACTTACTTTGATATGCAATTTTTTTTTCAATTTTCAAATGAAATTTAAGATGATATAAATGATATGCAAGATTATTTTTTTTTGTATTTTTCATATTTAAAGAATGTAAACAATGCAATCCTTAAACCCTAGATGAGATGCAAATTTGAATGCAAACTAGACACCCTAAATGATATCTAATTCAATGCAAGTGAATGAAATTCAATGCAAGATCTAATCAAATATGGAAAGAGACTCCAAAATCATAAAACTACAATGCTAAAAAAGTTGGGTTCACAAAAATGAAACATAGGAAAATGGGAGGGGGAACCAAAATGTAATCAAATTGGTTAACCTCTCTTTTCACTAGTTATTTCATTAAATTATGCATGGATAAATATCATAAAAAAAACCTAACTAATATACCAATCAAATGGAAAGTTTTAAGAGGGTAAAATTCTATGTACCTATTGTAAAAAGCACTTTTTCGAGCCTCATTGAGGACTCATTCACCCAGTGGCGAATGGGTCCTAGCTAGAGTTCTAGAAAAACAATCTTTGGGTTATATTCTATCTACACTTTAATATCCTAATCAGAGACTATAAAAAATATGGAAACAAATTCGGTATCTCAATTTTTGTGATCTTGCAAGAAAGATTACAACTTTCTCTAAATTTATAACTTGTATTCTCCAATTGAACTTCAACCTAAAATCTACAATAACACATCAAAGGAGAAGATTTTTTTTTTTTTTTTTGGTTAGGGAATAGGGGTTTTCCTTGGTCAAACCTTATTTTCGTAATAAAACCTTGTCATGAAATAATGCATAAAGGAATGATGAATGAAAAACAATATGTAACAATTAACCAAACCTTATTGAAACCTTGGACTGAAAACCTGAAACTTAGCATGAAATGGACTCAATGAGTGTAGATATTGATAATGATCTTGGCATAAGATAATAGCTTTGAATAATTGAACTTGATCACCAATGCTAAATCATCACATTAGCTCAACAACATGCATGACTTTGACATTATGATTGATATCTTGATTGTTGCTATAAACTTCAATAATCTTCCCTTGAATACCATAGAAATTCTCTTGTTCAAATGCTCTATAATGCTCTTGTGAAAGTACTATTGACTGCCTATGAAGATATAGGATTAAATTATATGAAATAACCTTATATTTATACTTAAGATTAAATCCCAAAATTCAAATATCACAAGTTGACATTAGATCTTGAATTTCAAATCATTAAAATACCACCAAAAACATATCCCAAGGGGGGTACTAGATCTAAGTGAAGACCCATTATCCATCCGATGAATGGGTCCTAGCACACTTAGCTAAGACACACTTCATGGATTGTGAAATGTTATGTGGAAATAGGGTCCTAGGACCTAGTGAGGACCCATTCAGCAAGTGGTGAATAGGTCCTAGGTCACTAACCTAGGAAACACCTTCAAAAATTAAGTGTTGTGTAATACCATTAATGAATGTCAGGTTTTATCCCTCCGAATACACAAATAATTAGGCTTGGATTTGAATTAAAGGGGCCGATTAACTTCAATTAACCTCAATTAATTAATAAAGCCCTAGATTTGTGAAAGTGTAAAGGTCCACTTTACAAGACCCTAAATAAGGAACCATCAAGTCCATTTTATTAAAAAGGGGCCCTATACTTAATGTGAATGTGTAAAACACATTACAACACTAAATCAAGGTAAAAATTAGGTTCATTTTAATATTAATTATTCCTAAATTAAGTATAAAAAAGGGACACTTTTCTTGACACTACAATATATAATAGGGTGAGTGGAGGATCATTAGGGTCCAAAAAGTGATGATATGATAAAAAAGTGGTTGATGACTTTTTTTAATCCAAAATTGATGAAACAAAAATGGTTTATTGAGAAAATTGTCTTATTTGGAATTAAGTAGATAGTTATTATTGATTTTTTACATGC
The DNA here is from genome assembly GCA_007258455.2 of Sequoia sempervirens. NCBI lineage: Eukaryota > Viridiplantae > Streptophyta > Pinopsida > Cupressales > Cupressaceae > Sequoia > Sequoia sempervirens. The sequence continues at coordinate 275,861,883 of VDFB02271358.1, forward strand.
ATTCTGACTAAAGCCTTGATTGAAAAATATCTATAATTCTTAAACGATACATTTTTTGAATCTGAAAGATGTGACACATTCTACACTTGCCATACTATAGGATATTAAAAAATTGAATTTCATAAATTTTTGACCAATCTATGGTGGTCAGACAAACAAGTTTTAATATTTTTAAAAAGTTGTAATAAAAAATTTATAACTAATTATTTACTTGCAAATAAATTACAAAAAAGTGTCACAGCTGGGCATGTGTCCTCTACTTATATTAAAAGTTTTGAAAAAATATATTATTTTTTTCTTGTGCTTAAGTTGGTCAAACATACACCTGATTTTTATTTTTTGCTACAAAATTTAGTATTACTACATTGAAATTTCAAATTTTCACCAAATAGATCTACTTTTTTCCAAAAAAGGACTAGTATTTTAGAAACTACATTCTATTTGCTACAAATTCTATTCCTACATATTTTTCAAATTATGTTAATAACTCATTCAAAATTTTATGTCAAGTTGCCTAACTTTGTTTTTCTGAATTTTCATTGCCACTTAAGGGCCTAGTTTGGACCCCCATGATCTTGCACTAACCTAATATATTATACATATTAATATAAAAAATATTTATTATACATTAGTAATACATAATATTGGTTTTATGTATTCTTTTGTTTTTTTTTTTAAATAAAGAAAATAGATATCCGTTCTAAATGGATATCTGTTATAAATGGATATCCTTTTCCATTGTATAAAACTAATCCTTCACCAAGCTATGCATGGAATACATAATGGATATCCATTTTGGGGATTGAATATTAAAAATAAAGGGAACCATTTTGAGCATTCCAATAGTCCCCACATTCTTTTTGTTGTCTAAAATCTCATGTTCTTTGTTTGTTACAAATAAAATTCAAGTTTTGCAAGATTTTTTTACACAATTTTCAACTTAGCAATCATTTGTGTGCTCTTTTTTTATTTTTCAATGGGAAGCAATAATCGTCATAAGGGAAAATGTAAGAGAAAACTAATATTAGATCAAAATGAAGAATATAAAGAAAAGATAGAGAAAGTCATAGGAAGAGAAGACAAGGTATGTCAAATACTCAATGTGAGGCTTCTTCTCCACCCATAAATGTTATTGTAATGATGGAAAAAGTATTCCCTAACATGGCCTTGATTTAGTGTTGTAATATGTCTAACATATTCACATTAGGTCTTGGGCCTTTGTGAACTAAATGAGCTTATTGGTGCCTTATTTGAAGTGTTGTAAAGTGTTGTAAGACACTTTCACACATTTCTAGGGTTTTATTAAATAATTGGGCTTCTTTATACTTTAATTGGCCTTATTTTGCATCCACAAGCCTCATTTAATGCATGTTTTCAAGGATGATCCTGACCTAAATCAACATCTAATCATGGGTATGTGCAGGATCATCATGGAAAAACCAAGCCCTTAAGTGGTGAAAAATTTAGAAAAATCAGAGTTAGTAAACTTGACATAAAAATTTGAATAAGTTATCTAATATTATTTCAAAAATATGTAAGAATATAATTTGTAGCAAATTGAATCTAATTTCTAAACTACTAGATTAATTTATTTTTTAAATCTATTTGGTGAAAATTTGAAATTTCAATACAATAGTAATTAAATTTTAGGGAAAAAATAAGTAGGTGTTTGTCTAACCACCCTAACCACAATAAAATGATAATTATTTTTATAATATTTTAGGGTATGCGCAGGATCATCATGGAAAAAATAGGCCCTTAAGTGGCAAAAAAATCAGAAAAAATAGAGTTAGGCAACTTGATGTAAAAATTTGAATAATTTATCTATATTATTTCAAATATATGTAAGAATAGAATTTGTAGAAAATTGAATGTAGTTTCTAAACTACTAGGTGTATTTAAAAAAAAAATAAAAAATCTAGTTAGTGAAAATTTGAAATTTCAATGCAGTAGTACTTAAATTTTAGGGGAAAAATAAGAAGTAGGTGTCTGTCTGACCACCCTAACCATAATAAAATGATAATATGTTTTTATAATATTTTAGGTATAAGTAGAGGACTCATGTCCCGATGTGATGCATATTTTTTTGTAATTTTTTCCAAGTAAATAATTAATTATGATTTTTTTTTACAACTTTTAAAAAATAAAAAAGCATGTCTAACCACCTTAACTTGGTCAAAACTTCATGAAATTTATTTATTTTCTTTTTAATCCTATAGTATGTGAAGTATAGAATGTGACTCATGTTTTAGATTTAAAAAGTGTGATATCATTTGAAAGATATAGATGTTTTTCAATCAGCTTATCAATCAAGACTTTAGTTGTAATTCAAATAGAAAATAAATAATAATTATTTATTAAATTCAAAGTAAAGCATAATTTACATTGGTGGAAATCTGAGAATATCCTTTGAAAACCCTTTTCATTTGATCAATTTAGGGTAAAAAAAGTCATCAGCCACATACCCTACAAAAACCCATCATATTGCCACTTTTTGGCCCATCATGATCCTGCACATACCCTTTAGATATAAGTAGAAGATTCATGTCCTAATTTGATGCATATTGTTTTGTAATTGTTTCCCAAGTAAACAATTAATTATGAATTTTTTATTACAACTTTTAAAAAAATTAAAAACTTGTATGTCTGACCACCTTAACTTGGTAAAAACTTCATGAAATTAATTTTTTTTATAATCCTATAGTATGTGAAGCATAGAATGTGACACATGTTTTAGATTTAAAAAATGTGAAACCATTTGAAAGCTATAGATGTTTTTCAATCAACCTATCAATCAAGACTTTAGTCGTAATTTAAATAGAAAATGAATAATAATTATTTATTAAATTCAAAGTAAAGCATAATTTATATTGGTGGAAAGCTGAGAATCTCCTTTAAAAGCCCTTTTCATTTCATCAGTTTTGGGTAAAAAAAAGTTGTCAACCACATACCTATATTGCCACTTTTTTGGCCCATCATGATCCTACACATACCCTCATAATTCAGGGTTTTTGGGTTGTGTGTCACATATTTAGTGATTTGGAAGTAATACACCACCTTGGGTGTATGAGTCCAACCTAGGGTTTTTGGGTCTCAATCCAAATTTTACACCTTTCTAAGCATTTTTTAAAATGGTCCCATAATTTATGCCAAATGGGACTCATATGCCACCTTAGTTGTATGAGTCTCATGTGGCCCAAAATCAAAATTATTTCAAATTTTTTGGAAATTTTTTATCCTCCTAGATTTGATGTTAGATTGTAGTGTTATAATTCGAGAATTTTCACATAATTAAGTATAAAGACAAGTTTATTTCACTCATTTTCACCTTAGCATTCAAGAGATCACCTAGCAAGTTGAATGCGCATCTTTATAGAAAATTTGAGTTCACAAGAACATTCAAGTGTTTACAAGAGAATTTGAGAGCATTCAAGTGCATATTATCAAGCATTTATAGTATTATTCAAGCATCAAGCATCATGTCAAATTCTTCATGCATCATGTTTGATTTTGAGCTAATAATTGTGATGTAAAGTTTTGTGATTCAAGCTAGCATTTCATTCAAGATCTATTCTAATCAAGCAAGAGTCAAGATCTACATCCATTAGAGCCATCTCATATATGTTTGCAACACTTCATTTCTAGGGTTTGACAAGTTGCAACATCACATTTTGTTCATTCATCATTCTCCATTCCTATTTCATTTCATTTTAAGGTTTGATTACCAAAATAGGGTTTGATCAAGGTAAACCCCTTTCCACTAACAAAACAACATTTTTCTCTCTCTTTAGAGTGTGATTTTTAGGTTTAGGTTGAAGATATGTTGAAGAGAAATTTTGGAGAAAATTGTCAAAGTGTTCAAAGTTTTCAAAGTTGTCACCTTGCATTGGAGATACTTGGAAGACTTCTACAGGCTACAAATTAGGGTTTTGGATCTAGAAATTAACTAGAAAGGAAAAAGTAGACATTGAAGAGTATATTCAGGCTTTGAAGTTTTAGAAAACCCTAACTAGGCTGATACGCCAATTCTGGCATATGAGTCCCAGTCCAGGTCATTTTCTAGGATTTTACAGTTTCAAACACCCATTTTGCTAGATTCCATTTTCTACATAGAAACCAAGATTTGGGACTAAATCACCTAGATTGGTGTATGAGTCTTGAAAGGCCCTAAAATTAATGTTTTCAACATTTTAGGCTTTCATTTTGTCATCTTTAGGTTTCCAAGTGCACACATCTCATCTTGCAGTTTTCTATTCTGATGTACATGCATTTTTAGGCCATTTAGTTACAGATTGCATCATATTAGGGTTAAGCATTACATCTTGCATTTCATTTATCTTTCCAAGCCCTATCTTGGTGGATAACCACTCATTACTTTATAATCATAACTTAGGACAACTCTATTGCAAGATCTCTTTCACCTTTTCATTGAGATCTCTAAGGTTTCCCTTTAATGAGATAATTGCGAAAGTGGGTTTTTCTCTATGTCCTAAACCATACGAAAGAAAATCATCCCATTTTCCATTATTTCACTTTGGTTAACTTGCATTTAGAACATCATAATTCTGATTTGGAGTGCATTATCATCCTAGATCTTGCTTGCATTAACATTGCATTAGGGTTTGCATTAGTTAATTGGCATTCTAGGGTTTCTAAATCTTACATTAGTGAAAGTTCATATAGCTTACATTTTTGCATCTAAAATAATTGAAAATCATATAAAAACTACGTTTGCACTTAGGTTGTAGATATCACAAACTAAAAAACATAAAAAATTACTTGAAATTTTCTAAAAATTTTGAAAAAAAAACCCCACTGGGACTCATACGCCCATCTAGGTGATTTAGTCCTAGTGCACATTTTAAACTAGATTTTCTAGAATTTAAACTCTATTTTTGTGATCCTATTTGTTGTGGATACCTTTCTATTCCATTTTACAGAGTATTTTCTATAGTCATTTTATTGTACTTAGCTTATATTGCCTTTGCATTTATCTTACATTTAGTATCCCTTGCATGAATATTTGGTGTCCTATTGCTAATACTATAATGAGATGAAGTTCGAGACTCATGTCATCTCATGATAGCACACTAGTCATGGATCTTGGGTTGTCTAGCTCTTTCACTCCTAGTATTGACACTAGTACACTAGGTATTGACCATATCCTTAACAACTCTTTGTCTTCAAGTAGTGTGATGCATGTTGAAACAAGGATTGATAGTGTTCCACAAGAAAAAATAATTCAAATTCATGAAGATTTAGAAAACCTACAATATCAAGTGAAAAATGACAACATTTCAACTACTTCCATCCCTACCATAGGTAGCATTCATCACATGCTTGAAAGTGAAGATGGTCTCGACCTTGTGAGAAACATAGTTCAAATATTTGGAAAACACTTCCCCTCAAACACTAGTTGTCCTTTACCTGCAAAGAATTTCGCAAGCCAAGGAGGAATTCAAATTCCTCCTTCCACAACAATTGCATCTATTCCTACCTATACTATCCCTCAAGTCACAACAAAAATGCAACTGACTAGTAATGTGATTCCTTCCTTGTGTATTTCTTCTAGCATCCCTAGTACCTTTGTGGCATCACACATCATACCTCCTACCACTTTACCACCTATAAGAATTCCATTCACTTTTCCCTCAAACACATACACTCCTTCACCTTTTTCACCTCCATCTAATAATACAAGTAATGACCCTCTCATAAATCAACTCTTCCAAACCATTTCATCCCTTCAAAAGAAAGTTTCCACCATCAACCAAAATCAAAATGGTCCACCTACATATTGTGTCAAAAGAAGTCATTTTTCCTGGGAGATATTGGAAACACTGATGCCATAGGGTGTAGAGGTGCCTAGATTTGAGAAATATGGAGGCAAAGGAGATCCTTCTAACCATGTTTCTTCCTATACCACCTTATGCAGTGACTTTATTCTTGACGATAAACTCTTGGCTAAGCTTTTCCCTAGCTCCTTGAAGGATACTACCTTAGAATGGTTCTCTTTGTTATTGAACAACTCAATTTTTTCATTTAATGAACTTGATGAGGCCTTTATAAACCATTTCCAAGTGCATATGAACCCTAAGATGACCTTTCCCAACTTGATGAAATGTATGCAAAAAGAAGAAAAAATTATTGATTTTATCTCACGTTAAAAATTGCTTTATTTCCAAATCGATGTCAAGTTTCCCAACCCTCACCTTCAAAAGATGTTCATAGATAATTTTCAAAGCAAGATACAATATAAAATTCCTTGATGAAATTCCCCTCATTAATGCACTTATGTATTTCTCTCCGTGATTATCAAAATTTGGTTATTAGTCAAGATACAAAATCCACTTCTAGCCGTATTGAGAAGTCTGAGTCCATAAATCAAAACAATTCTAAACCTTTTAGGAAATAGAATAAAGGTTTCCTTCAATTTAATCTCCCTCAACAAATGACTCGGAATGCTAATAACCAAGTAGTTGGTGTTAAATTTGTGATATCCTTTAGCTATAGGGACTCAAAAAGAGAATTCACTCCCTTACAGGATACCCTTCACAACATAATGACACAACTCTTAGAACAAAAGATGATTGCCTTGCCTCTAGTTAAAACTCCCAATCCTAGTAAATTGTTACCCACAATTTATAGACCAAATGCTTATTGTCATTATCATCGACAAAATGGACACAATGTGAAACATTTTAAGCATCTTAAACTTATTATGCAAAACCTCATTGATTTTTTTCATATTTTTGTTGGAGGTGTTAGTGATCAAGGAAATAAATCCATTGTTGAACCATCAATTTTTGGGGGCTATGTATTTTCTTGCTCTCTTAGGGTTTTTCACCTGAAAGGAGAGAGATAGGACAAAAAATGTGATGGTTCACTCAAACTAATGCAAGAATAATGTAAATATTCCTACATGTAGAAAACTAATAAAATTGATGGACTATTTATGCAAAACTTAAGAAATATGAAGTGTTTGAAAACACAGTGTGATATGCAAAAATGAACTATAAACATGGAGAAATGAAATTAGAATTGAATGAGACTGAACAAAGTGCACCTAGAGATGGAATGATGATTCCTGAAGATTCTGGAATTTGAAAAAAATCACCGTTGATGACTAGTGGGACTCATTCACCATTGATGGCGAATAAGTCCTACTAAACTGTGTTGAAATTGGTTTCTGACTGTCAGAAACTTAAATCTAAATAAAACAACTTTTCCAGCCTAGTAGTGGGACTCATTCACCACTCATGGTGAATCAATCCTCCTCCAAAAATCTAAATTTTTTGAAGTCAACTCTATGGGTTTAGATTTGTACTTGTCTTTTTGTCAGGTTAATAGAACTAAATCTATAGAAAACAGGTTGAATGTTGTCTCCAAGTTTGAATTAGGGTTTAGTTGACTTGACTAGATTTGATGACTTGCTGGCCCCTTTTTAACACCTATTTCTTTGACAAATTTTCTTACAAGATCAAACCCTTGTTGTTGAAGTCTGAAGATATATCAATGGCTTCTCCAAGATGCTTGATAATTGCTTGATCAAATGATGCTCTAATGGATTGAATGAAAGAATGTTAATTGATGATGAATGAGTGAATGAGATGAATCGGGGGGTTAAAATGGATGGAAAAACACTTATTTATACACACTTATGCACTAATTACCCAAAAATACAACATCATAGGCTGACATAAGGTCTTAATGAATAAAAACCTGAAGGAAATTTGAATTTATTTTGAATTTTGTGTCGAGAGGGACTCATTCGCCACCCAGGGCGAATGGGTCCCACTCAAGGCTTGCAAGTGGGTGTCAGGATTTAAGTTTTATTTAATGTTGTTTGTTAGGTTTATATTAAAAAACACACTTAATTAAGGCCTATAAGTGCATAAAGGGGCCAAATAAAGCATAAGAATGGTGTAATTAGTGGTTACAAGCCTAGAAAAGTGTGAAAGCTTGTTACAAGACTTTACAACACTTTAGAATAAGGCTTGGTAAGGGATAAAAAATTGAATATTTAGATGAATTATAAAAAGAAGAGTCTAGAGAAGTGTAGAAATGTGTTACAACACTTCACAACACCTTCACAAGATATCATAATTTGAATAGAAGACCTAATGTGAATGCATAAGTTACATCACAACATTAAATATAAGAAAAATAAGCCAAGAATCATAGGGAAAAGACCTAAATGACCATGAAAAATTCCAAAGATCCATTTTTATATGGTACATTTAGCCCCCACTTTAGTGAGAGGATGAACTTGCTTCAAACTCACACTAAAGTAGCCATGCATATTGAGAGGGATCCAAATGAACTTATGCTAGCAAGATGGAATGACAAAAATCAAGAGGTATTATCAATCCCCTAGGATGAATATCCCATGGAAAACTAAACATAAGAACAAAGGAACACACATGTGAAAAAAAAGAGAAGAGGAAGGGAAAAGGAAAAGTTAGATCAAGCTTCGATTAGTTGTCCAACTAGTTGTGGATCAGATCTAGGCTATTTTTTTGAAAAGTAAAATGCATATTCACTTTGGAGCAACATAACTCATGGCTATCCATCAGGTGAAAAGACCAAAAAGGTGAGAAACATATGCTTGGTTGGTATGTACTCACAAACACACAGGTGGCTATGGGGAAAGTCGTGCCTCGACATGGGCTTCTCGCTCAATCATACCAAAGTTATACCTCTTGATAACTTTAATAAGGCACCACAAAGGAAAATTTCAGTTTGTACTTAATGAGACAAGAAAATATTCATATTATTAGAACTCATGAACAAAAAAGATGGCACCACAAGCATGTAGGCTGCATTATGCAAGGTGGCCATATGAATTCAAAAATGTAAAATGCAAAAGAAATGTTCAAATGAGTCTTGTTAAGTTCATGCGAGGTCTATCACTTAGGGAAAATTATGTCTACGGTCTCCAAGAGAGGACCAATCATAGAATAGAATATTCACAACTTAGGGGATGAAGTGTGTCACATCAGACCACCAAGAGGAATGTAATATTCTTAGATAGATCACACTTATGAAAGACACTATACCCAATGTATTCCACAAAGTGACAAACACATCGTATGAAGTGACAAGGCTGCACTAAGAACAAAGAAAAATGTAAATAAATAATCACAATGTATGCACCCACTTTAAAGGAATTGTTACATATCATTCTATGAGAAATTACTTTAAAGTAGTGAATGAAAAATGTAAAAAGAAACAAGACATGAGAGCCAACTTGGAAAACCTCTATACCAAGTCATACATTTTTTAGTAAGGCTACGCCATGTGAAGGAAAGGAAAAAGAAAAGAAAGGAAGGGGTTTCCCCCAAAAGGAAAACACCAAACACATAACAGATCTATGGATTTGGGGTTAGTATGTTTGTTGCTACAATGTTGTTTAGAGAGCTTAGAACTATCATCATCCCCCGAATACATAGAATTGGAAGATTGACACAAAGAGAGAAACAACAAAAGAAAAAGAAGATCCATTTTGGGTCAACATGGAAGAGACATTGTGGTCCCAACACTTTGCATTGTACCCAAAAGGAGAAACACAAGTGAAAATAAAATGAAAAAGGTGAAAGAAAAGGAAAATCTTTTTGGTCAACATGAAGGAGACATTTTGGTTTCAATGCCTTGTGTCATCCCCTAAAGGAGAACATAAGAAAATACAAAGTAAAAAAAAGGAAAAGGGACCAATTGGGTCAACATGGAAGAGACATAGGTCATCTCAATGCTTTGTGTTATCCCCAAAAGGAGAACACAAAACAAGAGCAAAAAAGAAAAGATAAAATACACAATATAGAAGAATAGAGGTACAAATAGAGGAAGCGCACAAAGAGAGGGAGAACATCAAACACACATCATGGGGGAAAACAATACACACATACAATCACACCAAAGAAAAGAAAAAGAAATAGAAAAATGTAAAAAGGCTAGTTAAGGAAAATGCAAGTCAACCATCTAGCAAGTCATCTGCCTCCCAATCATGTTTAGTATATTGTGAGGGTTGTTGACTGTCCAAAGGGAGAATTGCAAGTGTCAAACTAGGGGAAGTACTAGGTTCCTCACTTGGTTTAGGAGATTTATCATTTAAGCTCATGGAAGAGGAAAATAAATAATTTAGATCGTTATGCACCTCTTCATCTATTTTAGAGATCTCCTCCTCATCATCATCATCATCATCAAGATTAATCATGATGGGAGCACAAATGATAATTTCCAATGAAGGATGTATCAAGAGTTTTGGTTGTTGTATCAGATCATTTTTTTGTGATGGTTGTATTGTACTATCTTGTGGTGGGTTAGAAGGAGGAGGGTGATCAAGTATTGCTTCTGTCAAAGGGGGAGGCTGATTTTCTTTGTTTTCTTCTATTCGTAACTAAAGAGCAAGGAGATGACGGTGACACCTACACACCCTTGCACCACAGTTTCTTTTAATTATATTTTGAATTTGTGTAGATGTTAAGAGCATGTTGATCCACCATAAGCTCCTTTTCTTTGTGAGGAGGAATGGAAGGAACCAAAGGAGATGGGTTAATCACTTTCTCTTTAGATTTATAAACTTGTTTAATGCAAGGAGGCATGATGGGGTTGGTTTCATTATCTCTTGGGAATTTAGATGATGAAGGTGAAGTGTGTATTGTTGGTTTATCATGAGGTTACATTGTTTTTTCAAGTCCGGATTTAGGTTGAAGCATTGTCTCATTTAGGATAGGAGTAGCAAAAGTGGACAGGGACATGTGGCGAAGAGACAATTCAACTATTCATTTGGCTTTGAAATTTTGGTAGTAAATGAAAAAGAAATCTTTGCAAGGGGTGATTGGTTCCATAGGTTTAGGCTAAAAGTATTCTAAGGAAACATTACCTTTAGAAGACAATGGATTAAAGCCACTATGGTGTATAGTAAATATCTCATTGTCAAGTGGAAACTTCAAACATTTGTGAACAACTAGAGGGACAACTTTCATTGAGTGAAGCCAAGGACAACCCAGCCACAGACAAAACTAATATGACTGTGGGATGATAGATAATGTTATATCCAATGTTTTAGGTCCTATACATAATGGGAGTATGATTGATCTAATCATATGGCATGAAAAACTAGTATGTGTTTTAATCCATGCTATTGGTTTGTCATAATCATCTTGATAAAGATCATGTAATACCAAAAATTCTTCCATGATCACATTCTTTCCACCGGTGGGATCTATTAATATCCCATTGGTGGGCTTATCATAGATGTGGTTGGCTATGTAAAGAGGACCATTAAGAAGTTTTTTAAGTATATCATGAGGGGAAAAACTAATATCAAGAGATTTGTTAGTTGGGCCCTTACGAGGGATAACATATATTGTACCCATGAGTTCATCCATAGGATTAACATGGGTGACATTTGGAGTAAGATCATGTTGAACATTAGTATTTGTATCAACATTCATCACATCAATGTTTGAAGGTTCACTAGATTTGACAAATGAAACATTGTGTTTAGGCATGGGATTGGTAAATATTTATAAATTTTGATTGGGGGTGTAACAAACTTATTACCCTAATCATTGACACCTACAATGGATATACAACCATAATCAATGAGGTCTTGCGCTATGTATTTGAGACACTTACATTGTTCCATGTCATGTCCATTTTGGTGATGAAAATGACAATAAGCATTTGGTTTAAAAGTGGGGGGTAAAGGATTGGTAGTATCAAGTGGTTTGATTATAGGGAAAGTGATCATATGTTGTTGTAGCAGTTGATTCATTGTGTTATGGAGAGTGCCAGGTAAGGGGGTAAATTGTCTCTTCAGGTCCCCATTGGTAAATGGAACTGGTGCTTTAACAATGGCCACTTGATTAGGAATAGGTGGAGTTGGTTGTGGAGGACGGCGATTGAACTATAAAAAGCCTTTGTTTGGTTTTTTGAAGTTTTGGGAGTTGTTTTGGTTGCTTTGTTCAGAATTTTCAGCTCAGTTAGAAGTGGATTTTGAATCATGACTAGTAACTAAATTGTGGCAGTCACAAAGGGCTGTGCATAAATGCATGAAAGAAGGAAATTTCATCATGGTCAATTTATCCTAAATTTTAGTTTGTAGGTTTTTGGTAAACATATTTTGGAGATGTGAATCAGGAACCTTGACATCTACTTGAGCATACATTGATTGATAGTGTGAAATAAAATCAATTACTTTTTTATCCGCATTTTGTTTACATCTCATTAAATCATCCATTGTATTTTTGGGAGTCATATGGACTTGGAAATGACTTATAAAGGCATCAAAAAGTTCACTAAATGATCAAATTGAATGATTGGGTAAGTTTGAAAACCACTCCAAGGCAGTATCCTTTAAGGTCCTAGGAAACAATTTAGCTAATAGTTTATCATCAAGGACAAAATCACTCCACAAGGTTGTGTAAGCATGGACATGATTAGTAGGGTCTCCTTTACCCTTGTACTTGTCATACCTAGGCATCTCAATTCCTTGTGGCATCGTTGTTCTTAATATTTCTAAAGATAATGAGCTTCTATAGACATAGTATGTGGGTGGTGTGGTTTGATTTTGGTTAATGGTGGATATCTTTTGTTGCATGGAGGAAATAGTGTGAAAGAGTTGTGTAATAAGAGGGTTAGTGTAAGTGGTATGAGGTGGAAGAGAGAATGGTGATGGAGTGGGTGTAATGTTAGGAGAAGTGAAGGGGACACTAAGAGGGGTGAAGATGGTAGATGATGGAACATTCAATGCCACAAAAGAACTAGGAATGCTAGTTGGAATAGAGAAAGGAGTCACATGACTAACTTGTTCCATGGTTGTTGTTACTTGAGGAGTGGTATAGGTGGGTATGGATGCTACAATTGAAGGAGGAATGTGAGACCCTCCTTGGCTAACCATAGTGTTTGCTAGTTGGGAAGTGGAAAGAACATGTTTGTTGTACATATATTGTAGCAATTATTTGCATAACTTTAAAGCCATCGCCACTTTCAATAAAGTGATGAAGGTTTTCTATAGAAGGTATTGCAGTGGTGGAAATGTTTTCAAGACATAAATATTGTTGCAAATATGCTAAATCCTCATGAATGTTAATGACTTTATCTTGTGGAATTTGATTGGTTTGTGTGTCAACATGAATTGTATGTGAAGTTAAAGGTGTATTAGTGGTAGTATCCATGCATAATGCACCATTTTCCATACTAGGAGTAGGATCTCAAGACAACCCAAGGTCCACAACGAATGTGTTATTGTGGGATGCCATGAGTCGGGAACTTCTTCTCACTAAAGTATTATTAATAGGGAACCAAACACTCATACAAATACCACAAGAGGTGTGGTGAATGTAGATGAAATGAAATCTAGGAATAAAGAAATGAAAATAATAGAAATTTTGTAAACTAAAACAAGAAGGAAATAATAGAAAATAGAAATGCAGAAATTACTATGAAAATGACAAAAAATGTTGTGCAGAAAGTGCAACTAGACTGATTCACCCAAGGTGGTGAATGAGTCCAAGGGTGGATTTTTTTCTATTTTAGCAAAAAAATTAAATTTATTTTTATGCCTTTTTGATGCAAAAATAAGGTGAAAATTCAAATTCTAAATTTTTGTAATGTTTTGAAGTGCAAAAAATGAAATTTGTATGAGCTATTCACTAATACAAGTTTGTAAACCCTAGGATGGAAAATAATGAAAAGGCTAATGTAAAAACTAATATTATAAGTCCTAGGTTGTAAATTCAATGCAAATTAAAAAGATAGTGTTCAATAAGTAGGTTCACAAAAATGAACCATCAATTTTTGGGGGCTATGTACTCACTTGCTCTCTTAGGGTTTTTCACCTAAAAGGAGAGAGATAGGCCAAAAACTGTGGTGTTTCACTCAAACTAATGTAAGGATAATGTAAACACGCCTAAATGAAATGTCCTAAATGCAAAAAATCAATAAAATTGATTGATTATTTATACAAAACTTAAGAAATATGAAGTGTTTGAAAACATAGTGTGATATGTAGAAATAAACTATAAACATGCACAAATGAAATCAAAATTGAATGAGACTGAACATAGTGCACTTGGAGATGGAATATTGATGTCTGAAGATTCTAGAATATGAAAAAAATCATTGTTGATGACCAGTGGGACTCATTCGTCACTGATGGTGAATTACTCCTTCTTATGGTAAACTATGTTGAAACAAGTTTCTGACTGTCAGGAACTGAAATATGAATAAAACAAATTTTCCAGCTTGGCAGTGGGACTCATTTTCCACTAATGGTAAATTAGTCCTCCTCCAAAAATCTACAAATTTTGAAGTCAACTCTGTGGGTCTAGATCTACATTTGTCTTTTTGTCCGGTTAACAAAACTAAATCTGCAAAAGATGGGCTGAACATTGTCTCCAAGCTTGAATTAGGGTTTAGTTGACTTGAATAGCTTTGATGACTTGTTGAACACTTTTCAACACCTTTTTCTTTGACAAATATGCTTACAATATCAAACACTTTTTGTTGATGTTTGAAGATATATCAATGGCTGCTCCAAAATGCTTGATAATTGCTTGATCAAATGATGCTATGATGGATTGAATGCAAGAATGTTAATTGATGATGAAAGAGTGAATGCAATGAATGGGGGGGTTAAAATGAATGGAAAAACACTTATTTATACACACTTATGCCATAGTTACTCAAAAATACATCATAGGCTGACATAAGGTCTTAATGAATAAAAACTAAAGGAAATTTGATTTTATTTTGAATTTTGAGCCAAGAGGGACTCATTCGCCACCCATGGAAAATGGGTCCCACACAAGGCTTGCAAGTGGGTGTCAAGAATTAAGTTATATTTAATGTTTTTTGTTAGGTTTATATTCAAAAGTGCACTTAATTAAGGCCTATAAGTGCATAAAGGGGAAAATAAAGCATAAGAAAGGTGTAATTAGTGGTGACAAGCCTAGAAAAGTGTGAAAGATTGTTACAAGACTTTACAACACTTTAGAATAATACTTGGTAAGGGATAAAAATGGAATATTTAGATGAATTATAATAAGAAGAGTCTAGAAAACTATATAAATGTGTTACAACACTTCACAATACCTTCATAAGACATCATAATTTGAGTATTCAAGACCTAATGTGAATGCATAAGTTACATTTCAAAATTAAATCTAAGAAAAATAATCCAATCATCACAAGGAAAAGACCTAAATGACCATGAAAATGTCCAAAGATCTATTTTTTCTATGGTACAGTTGCCCCTCCTAATGAAAACTTGCAAATTTTTACCAACCCTATGCCTAATCATAACATTTCATTTATCAAAGCCAACAAAACTATAAATAATGATGTGATGAATGTTGATATGGATGACAATAACAATGATATTGTTCAACACAATGCTATAGATAATGATGCTATGGATGATATGGTAGGAGTTATAGATGTCATTCCTCATAAGGACTGAACTAAAAAGCCTCTTGAGATTGATTTCTCCTCACAAGATATACTTAAGCATGCACTTGATGGTCCTCTTGACATAGCTGGTTGAATCTATGACAAGCCCACTGATGGAATATTAATAGCTCTCGTCTATGGATAGAATGTGATCACTGAGGAATTCTTACTTCTACATGAACTCTATCAAGATATATATGATAAACCAAAAGCATGGATCAAGACACATAATGGTTTTGCTTTCCCTATGATGGGATCAATCACCCTTCCTTTATAAATCAGACTGAAAGCATTAGATATCTCATTCTCCATCATCTCGCAATCAAACCAATTTCGTGTGAAGCTAGGCTATCCATGGCTTCACTCCATGAATGCAGTCCCTTCATTTGTACATAAATGCTTAAAGTTTCCCTTTAATAATGAAATTTTTACCATCCATCATAGTGGCTTTAACCCTTTGTATTCTCATGGTAACATTTCCTTGGATTTATTTTGGCTCAAACCTATAAAACCTATCAAACCATGAGAAGAAGTCTTTTACAAATCCTACCAAAAGTTCAAGGCAAAGAAAATAGCAGAATTATCGCTACGAAACATGCCTCAACCTTCAACTGAACCTACCATCATTGATGAAACAATGATTGAACCTAAAGAAATCCCAAATAGCCAAGACTTGCCTAAGACAACACCTTCACCTACTTCCTAAAAAAGACCAAGAGACAACAAAAAAAATCTTGTCACACCTCCTAGAATAAAATAAGTTTACAAAGTCAAAGAGAAAGTGGTTGAACAACCTTCCATGGTTCCTTCCATTACTCCCTTAGGGAAGAAAAGAAACCTATGGTTGATCAACCCGCTCCTACACAAACGCAACTTGAAAATAAAATTAAAAGAAATAGAGGTGCTAGAGAACATAGGTGTAGATAGTGTTCCCTTGCTCATAGGTTAAATGAAGAAATAAACAAATAAAATAAAGATCCAAACTTGACTAAAGCGATGCATGATGAGTCTACCCATTTCCCAAAACAAAAGATCCTATAATGCAATTGCATCAAGAGTTGAACCCTTCTTTGGACATTATCATTCAACCTCCTATTGTAATTAACTTAGATGATGATGGGGAGATTACTATAATTGAAGAGGAGATGCATAATGAATTAAAGACATTGTTTTCTTCTTCCATGAGCTTAAATGAAAACCCTCCTAGGAAGAATGTTGAACTGGGTAATGACCCTAGTTTGGAACTTGTTATTATCCCTTTGGCTAGTTTCCTGCCTTTGGAATATAATGAACATGATTGGGATGTGGATGACCTAGTTTAGGTTGACTTGTATGTTCCTTGTAAGTCCTTTACATTATTTATTTTTCTTTTGTATGATTGCATGTGCATAATGTGACCCCCCATGAGGTTATAATTGAGATATTTCTCTATCTTTGAAACATTCCTCTATTTGTATCTTCATTCTTCTCTATGTCGTAAACATTTTTCCTTTTTCCTTTTATCTTTTCATTTGTCTTGTGTTTTCATTTTGGGGTGATGCAAGTCATCAAGACATTCATTTCTCTTCCATGTTGACCCAAAAGCTTTTCCTTTTATCTTTTCATTTGTCTTGTGTTTTCCTTTTGGGGATGACACAAGGCATCGAGACATTCATGTCTCTTCCATGTTGACCCAAAATATTTTTCCTTTTATCTTTTCATTTTTATTATGTTTTCCTTTTGGGGATGATGCAAGGTGTCAATACATTCATGTCTCTTCCATGTTGACCCAAAATATTTTTCTTTTATCTTTTCATTTGCCTCGTGTTTTCTTTTTAGGGATGATGCAAGGTGTCAAGACATTCACGTCTCTTCCATGTTGACCTAGAAGATTTTTCTTTGTTTTCACTCTCTTTATGCTATTCTTCTAGTTGTATGAGTATTTTGGGAATGATAACTATTTTGAGCTCTCTTAAAAACATTGTAGCTATAGAACATACTGACCCCAAATCCATAGATCCCTTATGTGTTCGGTTTTTCATTTTGGGTGAAATCCCTCCCTTTTCTTTTGCATGGCATAGCTTTATTTCAAAAAATATGACTTGGCATAGGGCTTTCCAAGTTATCTCTCATGTCTTCTTTATTGTTAGCGGGTAAAAGCACAAACCTGTGTCACACTTTATAAAGGAATTGGCCAACAACAAAAAAAAATTGTGAACTTCGACCACATAAAAATGGTTTTTATGTTTGGAATTTGAAAATGACACGTAAACTAATGAAATGTAGAAATTTTGATGTAGTTTATTCCTGTCATGTTTAAATTTTAAAAAAAAAATGTTTTCATTATTTTTTTATCAATTTAAGGGAAATTTTTGGAATGCTAAAAATTTCAGAAAAGATTGACTTCATGGGGCATACATTGGCATTATTCTTTTGCATTTTTATTTTTTTTTCACATTTCATGGTGTAGTCTTCTGGCTTCATGCAATGCATCTTTCACTTTGTGGATGGCATTGGGTATGATTTCCTTCAAGAGCGTGATATCTATAGGAATATTATATTCCTATTAGTGGGTTGATGTGACACACTGCATCCCCTAAGGTGCAAATCTTTTATTCTTTGATTGGTCCTCCCTTGGAGACATTAGGCACAATGTTCCCTAAGTTAAGACCTTACATGAACTAAGCAAGACTCTTTTGAATATTCTTTACATTATTTTTTCATTTGCAATTTTAGTTATATGGCAACCTTGCATAACACACTTTGCATGCCTATGGAGCCATCTTGTTTGTTCATGAGCTCCAAGCATATTAATTTTTTCTTGTTTCATGAAGCTCGAAGTTCATTTTTGTGTGGCACCTTATCAAATTTATAAGGATGCATAAATTTTGTATGGTTTGACGGGAAGCCGATCTAAGGCATGACTTTCCTTTAGCCACTTGCATGTGTGTGTGAGAACATAATGGTTGTGTGTATATGTGTCTCTCCTTCTTGGATTACTCACCCAATGGATAGCCTAATGTTCCATTGCCTCAAAGTGAGAATGCATTTTTAGGAAAAGAAACCTAGATCTAATCCACATCACGACGGACGAATAGTCGAAGCTTGATCCACCCCTTCTTTTACTTTTTATTCCCTTTTTGTCTTAGACAATGTATGCTTGTTCCTTGTTATTTCTTTTTATATCATTTCCATGTGTGTTCTTTTGTGCCTATGTTGGTTCACCATAGGACCTTGGTTTTGGGGGCTTGCACAACCCTCTTGATCATGGACATCCTATATTACTAGTATTGGTGCATTTTGACCCCTCTTGAAGTGCGTTGGTCTACTTTGGAAGCAAGTTCCTCCTCTCACTAAAGTGGGGGCTAGATGTAATGATGGAAAATGTACTCCCTAACATGACCTTGATTTAGTGTTGTAATATGTCTAACATATTCACATTAGTTATTGGGTCCTTTTGAACTAAATGAGCTTATTGGTGCCTTATTTGGAGTGTTGTATAGTGTTGTAACACACATTCACACTTTTCTAGGGTTTTATTAAATAATTGGGATTCTTTATGCTTTATTTGGTTTTATTTTGCATCCACAAGCCTCATTTAATGAATCTTTTTCATGATGATCCCAACATAAATCAACATCCAATAATAATTTAGGTGGTTTTTATGTTGTGTGGCCTAGATTTAGTGATTTGGGACTCATAT
The DNA here is from genome assembly GCA_007258455.2 of Sequoia sempervirens. Lineage (NCBI taxonomy): Eukaryota > Viridiplantae > Streptophyta > Pinopsida > Cupressales > Cupressaceae > Sequoia > Sequoia sempervirens. The sequence goes on from VDFB02271358.1 coordinate 275,881,021, forward strand.
GCCACCTTGGGTGTATGAGTCCCACCTAGGATTTTGGGTCTTGATCTGGATTATACACCTTTCTAAACATTTTTGAAAATGGTCCCATAATTTATGCCTAATGGGACTCATATGCCACCTTGGGTGTATGAGTCCCATGTGGCCCAAAATCAAAATTAATTCAATTTTTTGGTGGAATTTTATACTCCTAGATCTGATGTCGGCTTGTAGTGTTGCAATTTTGAGAATTTTTGCATAATTTGTTGTCCCTTAGTTGTTACCCTTGATGTCAAAGACACACAAAGAAGAAACCGGGTTGGTGGCATGGTTTAGACATTTTGTATTTGATTTAGTACTTGATGTGGATGGACCTTTTAGATTGATGGTAGGTTGGTGACTATAGAAAATTGGTGTTCATGTTCTTGATTTCTATTGAACAAGTCCTTACATTCAGGTCAAGGAAAGTGTTATTTAGTTATCACATGATCTCATCATATTCACATCACATTTATTTCATATACTTTTGATCATGTATGGTGACACTTTGGAATCATATGATAAAATGATAACATGTTTGAAAACTTGGCATTAATGTCAAAGAAAATAATGTATCTTGCTGCATTACTCTCCTTGACATATTGTGTAGTATATATATATATATATAAATATATGTTCATATGAAAATATAATTACAAGCCTTGAAAAGGTTTTGTTATAAGACTTTTCATTTGTATATTCTCCAATTTATATTTATAAAGAATGAGAAAACATATTTTGAGGACATGATGAATGTTAAGTTCCCCAACAAGGCATCATAAGTTGTTTCTTTCAAAGGTCAACAAGGTATCATGTCTTTGATTATTTCAAAGGTCATTATACATTCAGGCTTTGTAAAAGCATGCGGAGATAAAAGTTAACACTAATAATATGATGATGTTTTATTTACCCTAAAATGATCACTGTTTTACAAAATACAAAGCAAGGAATGTGCAGTCACATAGGGCAGTTTGTGGTGAACAATGGAGGATAGTGTTGCATGGCTAGCTACACATGAATTTTTTTTCAAACCACTATGACAATTATGGCTTATGATGAGCAACAAATTGGTATTTTGTTTCCTTAATCCTTGTTGCTTATCTAGAAATGGTAAAGGTTTAAATTCTCATTTAGCTTTAAACTTTTGTTTTAAATTCATGTGTAAATTGTGTCTAGTTTGTTCAAAATACTTTTTTTTTAAACTTTTTTTATGTCTATATCTTTGAAACCCTAGTTGGGTTTTGTTGTTTATAGTGTTAGTTTCTAGTTATGGGTACTCAGATTTGTTCTATGAATCATGTGTGTATTATCTTTCATAAGGGTGTGTTTCTCCTTGTTAGGGTTCAATTGTTAATGTGATAATTTTCATGTGTGCATGTAGTGTCGACATGCTAAGGTTTTGTTGTTTGGTCTCAATGCATATGCATTGTTAGTTATAATTCTTTTTATACATGGTTTTTTGGTTTATGATTCAGTTTCTTCCTTAACCCTAGTTTGGGTGTATTAAGCGAATAATTTTCCTTTATAGTCCCAAGAAATTTTATGTTATCCATTCAGTTTATTGTTATAATGAGCATAAACTATTAAAGGCGGTTATTGTTCAGAGAAGCATTTTCTGGTGCATAAACTGTGACACATAGTTATGGAGTTGTCAGTTCTATTTCTGTTGAAATATGTTGAACATTACATATGCTTTGTGGAAGGAATGTTATGTTGTGTGTTGAGAAGAAAAGAAATATTTTTATTTGATTGGAAAATGACATTTTTTTGATTCATTTTTGAAAGTTGTTTGGATAAGCACATTCAGTGCTTTGTGAAGTTGATCAATTATGTTATACTTAAACTTCTGCCTCTAAATATTAAGTGATGCAAGATCAGAGGATTTTATAGAGAGAAACAAAGATGATACTCTATGTATGAAATTCAAATGGTGTTTTTCAATAGTAAAGTGTAGCTAGTGAGGCATTGAAAAGTCTATCAGTGAGATAGCATTGTCATTGAGACATACAAATAGCCAGTTAGGCGTTGTAAAAGAGAAATTTTCAAATAAGCCAGTGAGGCATTTTCGAGTGGTTTTATTCCCCAGGAGGGTTTCCACTCAAGACATATCATTGTGTCATTTCTTGTGTATGTTTTATTTATACTTCTATCTATTCTATTTCTTTATATTTTTCAATTAAGAAAAATTTGAAAAAGCATTTACAAAGTGAAAAAATTTCTATGAACACTGATTCAACCCCCCCTCTCAGTGTTCATTGTACTCCAACAAGTGGTATCAAATCCAAACCCTTGTAAGTTAAGTCTTAGCATCTTAGGGGATTCTTGGTCATGGAGTACTTGTCATGGCTAAGTGAAAGAAATAGAAATAAAAAGAAAAGCACTAGTGTCAAGAAAAAAGATAATCAAACAACTCTTGTCATGTCTAGTGAAGTTGTGTCTTAAGAAAAGTCCATGTTAATTAATTCTTTAAATGATAATAAGAACAATTTTGTAGAAGACAAGGTGTCTAATATAGGTTTTGATGAATTCATGGTAAATGAGTGAATCAAATATAGAAGAATGTGGTAGTAACCCTGAAGAAATAGTTTATTTTGAAGGAGAGCTTGTCTCTGCTTTAGATATGATTAGTAAACTTGAAAGAGAAAACAAGAAACTCAAGATTCAAATGGAGGAAAGAAAAATAATTGAAGAAGAAAAGGGAGTTAAGTTGAAAGCTAAAGAAATGTGTAAAAAGTTTGAGGATGAACTTGATTCTTTGAAAAAGAGTGTAGAAAATAATTCTCTATTAAATTGTTCTAATGATTTAGATAACATAATATTAAATCTAAAAGCAGAGATTGAGGAGATTAAGAGGATAGTGGAAGTTACAAAATTTGACTTGGATGCCATAACTCTTGAGTGTCATAAGCTTAAAGGAGAAGTTGTTGCCTTAAAGAAAGATCTTGAAGATCACAAGATTCAACTAAAGAAATATTAGAAGTTTAAGAAAATTAATAATGCTTTGGATGATATGTTATATAGGAAAAAACATTCCACTGATATTATTGGTCTAGGATATGAGATAGGAAAAACATATTCAAGTGGAAAAGAGTCAAAATGTGAAACATTTTTTGTATTTGCAAATGGAAAAGGACAATGTTTCAAGGTTAGACAAACTCCAAGATAGAAGATTGACTTGAACTATTATACTACTCCTAAAACAAAAAATAAGGTTGCAAATGAAAAACAACAAAAGGATTTGAATAGAACTCTAAGAAGAGATGGTTGGTTCATAGGATCTACATCTTTTAGACAACATCTTTCAAAGAGGTACAATAATTTTCAATTTCAAGGCTATTGTTATTCATGTCATAAATATGGTCATAGAGCAAGGAATTGTAGAATTCATACAAGAAATGTTTTTGGAAGGACTCAAGATAAAGATCATTATAGTGTGTCAAAACAAATATAATATTATATGCTATAACTGCAATAAGGTTGGGTGCATGAAAACATATTGTTTGTTGCTAGAAAGACACCAAGGTTTGAATTTTTATAGTTTGTCAAGAAGTTATCATGATCATCCTGTTGGTCATAATGTTATATATTTTAGATTTAATATTGTTGGACATAAAGTACAACAATGCATGTATAATAAAAGAATAGGTACTTTGAACAAGAAAAAGAAGGATTCTATGAAGGATTGGAAAAGGAAATATGAAAAAAAGTAGAAAGAGTTTAATCTTGTGCACAGTGCAAAAGAAACATAAGTGAAAGCATAAGAATGGTATGCAATTAGGAGAAGTACAAATGTATCTATCTGATATTCCTGGTTTGAGATATATTTGAAAAATTCAAAAGTTGGTATCTATCAATATATTATGATCCTGCATGTTTTATTTAGGTGACTGAGATCTTGAAAATATTTTTGACAGTAATAGTTCTTAAGATCCTTTTTAGGTCTATACATTGGAATGATATCATAGTTTCTTACTTTGAATTTTTAACATAAATCCTACATAAGAAATTGAGTAGACATGTGATTATGAAGAAGAATCTAATACAGTACATGGTCTACTCTATTCAAGGCACTTAGAGCAAATATCAACTATATTACTAGACTTTCTTCAAAGGAGTTTAGAATGCAATAAATATCCAATCTTCTTTTCTGTATTATTTCAGATGCAAGTTCAACATCTCAAATGCCTGTCTAGTCAAAATGCTAAAGGTTTTGACATATGCTTAGTTAAAGAGGTCTTTATTGCATCATGTTTGTTATCTAGAATCAAATTGAGTGAGTTATGAAGGAATGAAATCAAAGCATGTGAGCAGGTAAAATATCAATTTTTTTATAGTCTTTGAGAAGTTTGAGCTTCATACGGTACATTATTGTAAAAAAAAGGCCAATATAGATTGATAATTGAGTATTGATTTGTGTTTGCTTTGAATACTTTGGAGATTGTTGTTGTCCTGCACATGTAGTATAACAATAGCTAATGGATGGAGAATATTTGCAGCGGTATTTGAACAAGAGAATATCTTGAACTCATCATTTCACATTGATGGAATAGCATTGCTAAAAATTGCTTGACAATTGCACAAATAGTAGAGTTGCTTCATGATTCAAGGAGGATAATTACTTGAAGACCAATAGATCCGTACTCATTTTGATATGTGTTTGAGTGAAGTTAATGTGTTTGAGTGAAGTTATTGTGTTTGTTACAACATTGAACACTTAGAAAAAATGTTTTTTGGTATATCTTTGAATAGTTTGCTAGAATTGTTAACAACTTTCCATGCCAATAATGACAGTGAGTCCTCAGTAAAATCTTGGACTATGAATATGTGTTTGATAGTGATTAAATGGATCAAATAATAGTTGATACTTCTCCTAAAGTTGAGTGATTTTAGTTGTTGTATTTCTTTGAAAAATAGAGCATGTCGTTAGGGGGAGCTTTCTTGTTCATTCTACACCCCTGGTTCAGCTATTCATGTGTATGCTTTTGAGAATTTATGTTGCATACTGGTACAATGATGATATATTGTTTCTATTTTACTAGTGTATAATCATTCTTATCCATTTCCACCATTTGTTGGTTCATTTTATGGTTGCGTTTGGCTCTCTTAGCATTATCAGTGATCATTTTTTTTTCAGTTTGGTATTCACTTGATGAAGTTACATACACTTGACTTGGCATTATAGTTTGAATTTCCTTTTAGAATAACGGTTGGTTGATGTTTTAGATTGTGTCATGCCCATAAATTTCACACATGAACATGCAACACAACCAACAATTTTTTTTTATTAAACACATGAGACACCATTCTTTAATAACTATTGCTCGAGTGGACACCAAGGTATACACATTGAATGATAGAAGACGACCAACATTGAATCCAACATGTTGTCTAAGGGAAGAATGAGGAAGAGTATTATACTGGGTCGACTCACCAATAAGTTGTTCATATTTAAACGTTGAATTATTAAAGGTTCAATCTCATAATGAGAGATACTAAACTTACACGATAATACATACAACATAATTTTATTATCTTCCAACCATGGTTACACTCTCGCTTCTAATAATAGCATTGTTGAAACTAGGTCTCAAAGGGATGAGAAGACTACTCTTATCATGGATCAAAATTGGTTAGATTATGAATCATGAAACCTATTATTTTTATTCTCCCTACCTACAATACATGTCACTTACTTTCTCCAAGACATACCTGTTTTGTCATCTCTTTATTATTTTCCTATGATGGTCAAATGTATGTTAATAGTCTTGCCACAAGATTTGATGTTGCTTGAGAATTTAATCTAGCAAAATATCAAACCTAGTATTATGACTAATATAAAGTGTGAATCTCATTAATGTTGTCACTTCTAATATTCGACTACTATCATGGCATCTTTAATCACCTTATTCCTATCTTATCCTACTAGTTTAGGTATCCTTGATCATCTTGACAAAGGTAAAGTTTATCCTTTCAATAAATATTTAGATGTATGAACAAGGATTTTAATTGTAATTTAGTTACCTCTAAATTTTATTTCCATTACAGTCCCTCAGATGAGTATCTCGTTGAGGTGATAGGCCTCAACCCTCTATTCCTTCCCAGATATACATATGCAATGCCCATATTTAACCTATGGCCATGAAAACAACCAATTTTTTTCTTAGCTTTATCTACCAACCCTTATGAAGATCAAAGTGCAAATACACACATAAACCCTTGTCGATGCCATGCAACATCATGACAAAAAAATTTCCCACACAAGACAGGAGGAGGAATGTCATAAGCAATATTGAGAAGCTCATCATGCACACCCTAAAATTGATGGATAATCTCAATCGGGTTGGGTGTCTTTGTGTAAGACACCTTAAGGATGATTAGGTGGTAATGAAGATGATATACTAATAAAGGGTAACCTAAGGATTAAAATGACTATCCATAGGTAAATTATTTTATAATAGTCATAATAAGATTTGACTAGAATAATTATCATTTATCAATTGAAAAGATGAATTAAAGAAAACACTTTATATATTTTGATGTTAAATTTGCATCGTGTAACTAAATAAAATGTCATATTCCACTCACTTATTTTCTTCTCATAAAATTCTATTTACCATTTAAGAAAATAACTTGATAATAATTACCTTGTTCTCAATTTATTAAAGTTAATTCATCATATTTCATTTCCCTAAATATATTTAAATTATTTAATTAAATAACATCGGTGTTAAATTCATTCAAACTTATATGTTTAATTTCCCTATTTTCTTAAAATGAAAGTCCACTGTGTAGACTTAGTAATTAAGAAGTTGACTAAACTAGTGAAGCAACTCACAATTAAACTTCATAAATGCATCATTATTTTTTTCCCCTAAAGTCCAATATTTATTATTAATTGAAAATTGTGTCTTCTAAACCACAAGAATTAACCCAAAAAAATATTAGATATTCTTAATTAATTTATTCACCCAACCTTCATTTTGATTTATCTACTTCTACTTCTTTATTTTAAACAAAATTATTTTATTTATTTTTCAAAGATTTATTTTCTTCATTCCTTTTTAAAATAAAATAAAAGAAAGGACTAATGCCATTTACATGTCACTTTTAAATCAATTAAATTTTCTTATCATTCTAAATATTCAACATACTAAAAAAGTAATTTATAGCCTTCAAATATTTAAATACATAACGGAACCTAATTCATCCTACTATTTTCTTTTAGTCATTCGATGCTCCCATTAGATATTATATGAGATTAAAGAGAAGCATTTTAAATAAGGAGCAAGGTATATTAAATGGGGTAGCATTCTTTTGTCTATTTTTTTCCATTCCCTTTACTCATCTACATGGCGCCTAAACGCACAAGCGCATCATTATTTTTGATAAAATTACAAGCACATCTTTATTTTGGTTGGTAGCTTTATACAATGGTGCATAGACAAAGATAATCACATATCTTAAATATATGCCCCTCGAAAGCAATAGAACCCTAAAACCATTATACGCTACCTTAACATTTTAGAATGTTGGTAGGGCGTGGAACGTGTGGCGATGCAGGGGAGGAAAGGGGAATGGTGTCTAGAATTAATGAGTTTTTTCTCCATTTTTTTTTAATGAATAGGTAACTATCTATATTAATTAATAATATAAAAGTACATATTTACAAAAAAAAGTGGGTGGTAAAAAGGCACACCCCCGGAGTCATATGGGCCATGCCCAGAAAAACTAATTGATCAAGGTTTTAACAAACATAACAAGAAAAAAGACCATTAGATGACCAAAGCAATGTCAACAAAGCCAAGAGGGTCTCTGTTATCCTTCCACCATACATCAGCGAGGTCAGGAGTGACATTAGGAGGAGGACCCCAACCATTACTAGTATCTTTATCTTCATCCTCGCGACGAGGCAAGATTGCAAGAGCTAACCATGAGAAACTTTTACCAAAGTATTGCCAACCAGAACCAAAAGTAGGAGTATCATAAGAGGGCTACCCAGAGCCACCACCACTGCTCCCCAATGCATCACAAGAGGGCCACCCCTAGCCAGCCCACAACAGAGGAGAACAGGTCCACCGAGGAGGGCGAGAATCCCACTGAAGAGGAGGATGAGAACGGGGATGCATAGAACTGCTCCATTGTCAGAGCAACCAATCGCGGGAGGAAGAGGGCGAAGCGGGGACTCAAGCAACAGTACATAGGGCATTACCCCAATGGTCCAAGAGCACCTGCAGGTGAGCAAATTCAAGAGCCACTTTGTTAGCTTGCATTTGAATCTGTAATAACACATTAGAACAAATTATAGCTTTTGAATACAAAGAAACCTAACAATCCAATTGAGAATGAGAAAATATGCAAGCATTTCTCTCTTTCTAGATATTGAAGAGGATTTCCACCCTAAAAGTTTGCAAAAGTTGGGTATACTTAGCCAAAATTTTGGGCGAATCACTCAGTAGAATTATATGCCAAAAGAACGGCTCTAGCCTAAATGGCCAATAGAAGTCATGAATCCAAGTCTAGTACTATTAAGCTCTGGGACAAAACTAGAAAAGATGTTTAAAAGTCTCAACCTACCCATAGAAAGGGCACCGAGGGTCATGGACCCCCAAGTGGACAAGTCGAGAGCCCACAGGCAAGCCTTGGAAAAGAATACACTAGGAAAAATGGGCTAACTTCAGCTCAATGCTTGCAGACCAAGTGGCAGTGAATCTTTTATGCCAAACAAGAGCGAGAGATTGGAGAAGCCACCTCTAGTTCAAACTTTTAATCATAGGAAAATGGGGTGAAAGCCACCTGTAACCAAGCCTAGGATTGTAGTTCCTGAAAGGAGTATTTGGGTACCAAGTGCTCCTAGTCCTTCCACCAAGGTTTGAACCCCTAAATACCAATTTTATGATGCATCTCACCTAGAATAGCATTCACCAGACCATCAAAAGTAGTATGATCTTGGTTTTGAAGCCTGTACATGGCACAAAACTCATCCCAATGCATAATGCACATGGTGGGTCTATGAAAAAGTTGTTGGAGGGTTTGGATACCCTTCTTGTGGAATCTGAGAGCTTTAAGCCAAGGCACTTTAGCCAAAGGTTGATCATTGTAGAAAAAAAGAGACGACCACCAGATGTTTTTCTAGTTAAGTAAAAGCCCATCACAAAAACTAGAGCTAGCCCACCGAAGCTAGGGTTTGACAAACTCCTAGGAATGCCAAATGCTTTTGGCAACAAAAGTTCCAACAATTTGGACTGGTTCTTTCATGACAAGAAGGGTCTAAAAACAAATCCCCTTCTAGGAAGGTTTGTGTAAAGGAAAATCAAACTGAATACAATGGCAGAGAAAAATTTTCAAGCCTCATCCCCAGTAAGGGCACAAATAATCCATTTAACACACACGGCAGTCTCTTGCCTCTAGGTAGAGAGCAATCCCAAACCTCTAGAATCTCTAGGGAGACAACAAAATTCCAAAGCAACACGATGAAACCCTCTATTGGTTTCAGAAGAAGCCCAAAGAAAGTCTTGGAGTAGCTTCTCAAGTTTGTTATCAGAAGCCTTAGAAGGTGCCCAAAAAGAGGAATAATAAACATGGGTGGTGGCCAAAACTTTCAAGTAGACTTGAAATTTCCTTGCTAGAGACAGGGGCTTGGTGATCTAGTAAGCAAGCTTTTGTTCAACCCGGGAAAGCACAACTTGCCATAGCTCAGCCAGGGACACTTGAAAGGAAAAAGGAATGCCCAAGAACCAAAAAAAATTCTCCTAGCCCAATCCACTTCCAACCATACTGTTAAAGCCAAGAAGGGCAAGGCAAGACTGATTGTAGTCAAGTGTCACTTGAATGTTCTCCTCTTCCTCCAAGAGAGTGAGGAAATAGTCATCAACAAAATGGCCATTGACAAGCTGAGCCTGAGAGTTCGACAATGAGATGCCTTTGCCACACTATTGGGAAACCGCATTAGCCAAAAGATAACCAAAGCTTTCAGCAAAAAACACATACAGAGAAGGAGCAAGTGGACAACCTTGTTGAATGGAATGAAAGAGGCCAAAGGTAGAGGACTGGTGGCCATTAATGGTAATGCAAGCTAAATCATCTACAAAGAGCATCAAAATAGACTGAATAAAATTGGGCCCAAGACCCAAGGCTTGTAACATAGCAAGAATAAACGCCCATTCAATGCGATCATACGCTTTGGAAAAATCAATATTGATAAACATGGCTTTCTGATTGGAATGCCGAGCCCATTCCATGCCTTCCCAAACAACAATAATGTTATTTAAAATAAAATTGGATTTGATGAAACTAGTTTGTTCTGGGCATACAATCTGGGGTAAAAGATAGCAAATCTTTAAGGCTAGAGCTTTAGCAATGATTTTGTAGGAGACATTGAGAAGCGTGATAGGCCGCCAGTTACAAATGTCTTCAGGATCACTAGATTTAGGTATGAATTTAATATTTCCTTTGTTTATTAACTCCCCTAAAGAGTTAGCATGGAATTCTTCTAAATATACATGATGTAAGTCTAGGCCAACACAATCCCAGAGGACCTTGTAAAATTTGCAAGGAAATCTGTCAATCCCTAGGGCTTTATCATCAACCATGGAGTGCACTACTTCTTTCAGATCAACAATTGTTAACAATTGATCACAATAGTTTTTTTGGGCTAAAGAAAGCCTATGTGGCATGACAGTGAGGCAGTCTTGGAGGGCTTGTTGTCACTCTGGTGTGGGGTTTGAGCAGTGAGCACTTGCTCATAGTGACACACAAAAGCCTAGAGAATTTCAGGCAACTCTAAAATAAATTGCATGCCATCTTTAATTTTTTTAATGCCTGGGGAAGAGTGTCTAGCATGTAAGGCCAACAAAAACTATTTGGAGGCATGATCACCAATTTTAAACCAGTGAATACATGCCTTGATTTGCATATGTTGATTAAATTACCTTTATTCCTCTCTTAAGATTTCACTTTAGTTTGCATTTTGTGACATTTAATAATTATATTAATTATTAAATGTCTACCTATTAGGGTTTCTTTTAGGGTTGCACAATATCCTTTTATAAGGATTCATCATTGTAATTTATCTCTCTCGGATGAATATATTTTTCAGCTTTCAGAGCACCCTTGCTTGTTTGTCTCCATCACTTCTTTCTGTGACAGGTTATTTGCATGCAGGTGATCTTCGAGGTCTGTGAAGTTGGATTTCTCAACTTCAACATGGTATCAGAGCTCTAGATCTACGACTGCCTATTCTTTTTCTGAAGATATCAGCTTACAGAGTTTTTTTTTCTGTGCAAGGGTTTCATTCCAATTTTTTTTTGCCAAATCAGAGGGGTTTTCCATCATTTTTTAAGAAATTTTCACCTTGATCTCTCAAATAGTGCATGCTAGTGAAAAACGGACCTCATAGATGCACTCAGAAGGCCCAAAAACCCCTATTTTCATATAAAATATGATAGGGTTTGCTGAAAATTGATTTTTTAGTGTTTTTGGGGAATCTCAAAAAAATGTCTTAAAAATCCGTACGATTGTACGGATCCGTATAGACGAGACGATTTTCATTTCATTTTTTGGGTGGCTGCATCAATTTTGAGCTGCCTCAAATTTCGTGCCTTTTTGATTTTTGCCTCGATTTTCGTGCATGAAGGTTCAGCTGAATATTTTTGGTTGAAAGCCTAAATGAGTACTTTTAGTAAAACGGGCATATCTCGGGTGTTTTAACTCAGATTTTCAAATGAAAATAGGCGTTGGAAAGCTAGTTCCGGCGCCGTTCTGATGGATTATGTCTGATTTCTTGATTTTTCTGTTTTGATGCATTTTTTTCTCAATTTGGAAGCATAACTATAAGCAATTTTCTTTTTGTGCCTTAACTTTTCCACTCTAACTTGCAATGATGGGGAAAAGGGGCTTGCTACAAAATTCTAGGTAGCTGAGCATAGGTCGAAAGTGGTAGCCTCATAAGACCGCTGGCAAAAAATGGCCAGCTGGCACCCATAAATGTGTAGAAATCTAGCAATGCGAGTGATAGCATCATTCCACCAAGTAATCTAGCCTGTATGATGGGCTGGCCTATATTCCAAATTCCAAACTCTACGAATGTGGGCTAGGGTAGGCTTGTGGCAGAGTAAAGATGTGTTAAGAAATAATTGAGTCTTACACATGCGAGGCTATCGAAACTCCCATTCAATGCAAAAGAAAATGGGGAAGTGGTCTAACAAAGTCATATCCACTAATGACTTAACCAGAAGGGAAAAGTTGTCAAAAGAGAAAAAATATTGAGTCAAGATCATGGCATTATCAAGGTGTTTAAAAATTCTATCAGAACTAGCCTTATAAATACACTAGGTGTGCTAGAGAATGAGAATGGCGGTGACCGATATTGGAATCAAAAAGCCCCAATTCATTGTGCATCTAGAACCGCACCTCTCTTTCACCAGCTGCCCATCTAAAAGGAAAGGTGCCATCTTTGTCATAGGCCATCTCAACCATATTGAAATCCTCACATGAAATCCAGGTAGCAATGGGCAATAAGTTAGCAATCTATTGTCAAAGCACAGAGCATTCCACAACATCATTAGGGGCATAAACATTAATAATCCCAAAAGAATGATTATCAATGTTAAGAAGAATCCATATGAGTCAGTGAGTGGGATTAGACCCATGTTCGACCATACAGGAGTGCCAACGTGGGGAAAAAAGAGTGAAAACTCCACCATTCCCAGGTTCATGAGCAGTGTAAAACATGGAACTGGCTAGCCAAATAGAGTGACAAGCCGAGGCAAGCAAAAAACTAGAAATTTTAACTTCTTGGAGGCAAAGCACTTCAATACCAAATAACTTATGTAAGGTATCTTTGAAAATATACTTTTTGGAGAGGTCTATTAGACCCCAAACATTCCATGAAAGGAAGTTCTGGATGAAATGCATCCATATCATCAGAATCTGGTTCCTCTTTGTTCAAAGAAGAGAAACAATTCTGCAAAAAATCTAGTGGCATTAAACCAATCTGGATAGGAGAGGAAATTCCCTGCTTCTCTTGAACATATTCCCCTACTTCCCTGGGAGGAGAAGGGCTACAAGAACGCCTTTGAGCTCTCGACACGAGAGAAAAAACACTCAGTTGTGCCATCATATTAGAAGCAAGTTGAGGCATGGTCTTATACCAAGGTTGCAGAGGCATGCTATTATCCTTGGCTAGAGTTGTCATCCTCTTTGTGGAAGGGTTTGGAACAATTTTCGCTAGTTCGACGGCTTTGGAAGCCAACCCAGAACCAGTAGACTTATTCTTGCAGTTTTTAATTGTAGTCCAAGCTGTATCTTGCCTGCCAGCAAAAGAATCCGCCTGATGAGGTTGCTCAACACCTTGTGGCAGAGAAGGTGTATGAGGCACAACCAAAGGGCAGCCTTAGTCTTGTGGTCTACGGATTGACACCCATAACATGTTTTAGGTAGATTGAAATAAGTGAACTTCTGGGTGTGCTAGAGAGCTTCTATTTGGATATCAATGGAGTCTTTCAAGTCATGGGAAAGGTCCATTTCCACACAAATCCTTTTCTGGGGATAGGCCGGAAAAAACCTATTTGGCTCAACACAGATAATCCTCCCCAATGAGGACGCAATATAATTCAAAAAGGACACACAAGGGAAAGAGAGACTAGGAAACTCATTCCAAACTGGGACCTAGATTTTAGTCTCATCTGAGACAACAAAATCACAAGTCCATGCCTATAAAATCAACAAAAAAGACCTGACATACCAAGGACCGTGGCCTAAGATGTCCTGTACATGACTAACCTCTAGAAAGCGAAACAAAAAGAAACCCTTGGTCAAGTTTTGGACCATATCAAGGTGGACCCCATAAGGGACCCAAGCCTTGCTAACCCATTCCTTAAGCACACTTTCATGGGGAGTCCTCCCAACAAAATACCCAACAAGGGTGTGACTTTCAAGCCATTGACAAGTAGAATCAAACTATGGTAAAGGTAAAACCACATCAGCAGGAGAGTTAGAATGCATACCTAGTGAAAAACTTTTAGAACAAATTTTTGGGGGCACTTATTCAGAGGGGGATCCATTGAGAAAAGCCATTGAACTACTAACACTAGCATGAACTGTTGGGTTAGAGCTGGTTGAAGGCATATTAAAACACAAAATCCGCACTAAATGCAGTCATACACACAAGAAAAGAAACAATTCCTAAGAAGTAAGCGTAGTATGATTCAAGAGGGGCCAAGGATGACCGAAAATACCACAAAACCCTAGTAGAGCTCATACACCATCTCTCTCCATTTTTTTAAACTTGCAAATCAAATAAAAAATAGCAAGAGGCATCTAATTAATGGAAAATTTTATTGTATTTTGAAAACCAAATTTAGCAAATCATCTTCAGGCGCATAACAGCTACAACTATAGCCATTTGATTTAATTGTTTTTTTTACTTGAAAGGTATTATATATATGAAATACATTCTTCTAAAAAATCTATGAAATACATTGCTACAGAGCAGCTACAGTCATTTGATTTAATTGTTTATTTTAAAGGTATTATATATATGAAAAACATTCTTCTCAGAAATCTATGAAATACATTGTTGTAGAGCAGCTACAATCATTTGATTTAATTAATTCTTTTGAAGATATCATATATATGAAATACATTCTTCTAAGAAATCTATGAAATACATTCCTCTCAGCAACAATAGAGGTAACAAAAGTCCCTAAAATTTTTCCAACAAGAGGGTGAAAAACTCTCCACCCAACCAACATGGTGTCACCTAGCCTTCACATGACTAGCCATCCCCCGAGCATGGAGAGTCAAAACAACCCATACTCCTCTATGAAGATTTGAGAAGAAAACAAAAAAAATAGACTACACAAAACCCTACACATATTAATTTATTTTCAAGACCCAAACTCACCACTTTCTTGACTCATTCACAAAAAAAATGACCAAAGGAAATATACATGCACAACCCCAAAAATCTTCCCACCATCTTCAGCAGAAAACCATCAAATACTGAGATCTCACCATCATTTTCAACAAAAAACCATTAAATACTGAGAGTTTAATCAAATAACACTCTAGGACAATATATAAAAAATAGAAAGAAGCTGAGAAGACTTATCTTTCTATCTAGGAAACTCTTTCTCTCTATCCTTCCTCTTCTTCTTCCACAAAAATCCTTTTTCTTCCAACTCTTCTCTATGCTCCTCCTTCCCTCCTCCAAACTTCCCCAACAGTCCCCCCCCAAAAAAGAAGACATATCTATAATATGACACTAGAAGCTTCTTATTCCTTCCACAAGAAAATAAAATAAAACCCTAACACCCAATTTCGCCCAAATTAGAAAATAGAATTAAAAATAGGTCAAAACTCATTTGTGAGAGAAGTTGCAGTCTCCAAAGTGAACCTAAACCTTAAGTGCATACCCAGGGAATTTAAAACAAACAAAATGAAGTTAAAATCTACATCATAAAACACTTTTAAACCAATTAAATGAGTATCACCAATTAGCAACCATTTATAGAATCCTTAACCCTGGCCACAACTTCACATCCAATCACTTGGTTTCTAGAGTCAAAGAAATCAACAAAACACAACAATATTATCATTGATCACAAAATTAACAGAAAAATTTGATATATAACCAAAAAAATGCCACCACATTGACTCTTCCCAAGATTACCAACAACGTTTTGAGATATTCATAATGAGATATCTCAACAGGGTTTTGATGCCTCTCCCTTCCCTCTGTTAGCATTTATTCCTATACAATAATCACCAAATCAGTATATAGGAATATATTCAATATGCACATAACTATCACACAATTTCACAATCCCATTAAGATCATATTTTTAATTTAACTGATATAAATAATTTCGTATAATCAATTAAAACTCATCATCCAATGAAATAAGTTCGTAAAAGAAATTGAGTTTAAATTTTTTCCTAATTTTATATTCAACAAGTCTCTTATGATCATGAAGGATAACATATATTATGCATCAAGAAGGATAACATTTATTATGCATCTTACCACCTATCCTTACCTGAAGTCAGTCTCTTATTCAATTATTGTTACCTCCCCTTGCCTTCACATATGATTGGAACTCAATTTCCCAGTACAACTTTGAAAGTCTTGAAGGTCTCCAATACCTAACACAAATAATATCTTCATCAGGGACATTAGAGTCATTAGTACATTCGTTGAACTAGAATTTAGTACCACATTAGACCTTATATTTTTCCTCAACTAAATCCATTAATTATATCTCATTTCTAAAAATAAACCAATCACAAGGAATCTCTTCTAGTCCTCCTATGTCAAACAATCACAATTTGCATACCAATAATTTAATTAATCTATGTCAGTTATTTATATCAAGCTTAATAGTCTATATTCCTTGGAATCATTCATAGCATTCAATCGCGAGATTAAATACTAGCATGTAATAGATTGCAAGAACTAGTAATCTCCTACATTGATAGTATGTAAGAGGGTTATGTAGAGTTCCCATGACTATAATAATTATATTTGATTCATAAGTTCAAAAGAGGAGTTAGTCCATATGGTTCACCAAAACACTCAATGATACAACCCATCAACAAAGTGTACCATGCATACAATTTATTTACACCATAATGTAACATATGCTAGAGAGTGCCAAAGTATTAATAGTCACACAATGGTTGGCCTTACAGATTGGGAATTCAGGTTGATTTAGATTTTACGTGCTAGTAATTTCTAGATAAAAATAAAGCTCAGTTGTAATTTGAGATACTTGTTTCAAGAGGTTTAGGTGTTTATACTTGATGAAACATAGCAATATTTACTTTGAACTATGGCTACTAATACTCTTAATCATGACAATGTGTAGTGTTAGCAACATTTATTTGATGCTTGAGAAAAAGTAATGAAATTCATATTACAATACAAGAATCTCACTTCCTTCAGTGATTCAGTTCTTTAATTCAATGACTTCTATTCATAATGGTACTCTTTGAACAATATTATCTTTGAAGGACTAATTAGTCACAGGTTGAATTGTATTCCTATTCTTTATGATGTTCAAAGGTTTCATTGAGATATTTCATTAATGTTCAATAAATTACTCTAGTTCATGGAGTCAGGGGGAGAAATGTGTAGTGAGTTGATGAATATCCAGTTATCTGATGATATTTTTGGAATTTTATGTATTGATGATTAGTGGATCCATTGCATATTTCTTTGTGGTCTCTGACTTATCTTCTTTGAGGTGACATGATAGACATACATTCTAAAAGTAGTGGTATGTGTAGACAGGGATTTATTGCTTCCACATTCAGTTGTTTCCCTTAGGATCTTATGATTGTTCTTAAGCTTTCATATGTGCACACTAAATTGGTGTTTTAGTAAATCTTGATTCTTGTTGCTTATGGACATGTTCATCTATTGAGTATCTTTTCATGCCTATATTTCATTGATTCACATGTTTTTATGATGCATCCCTTTGTCTCTTGATGCAAAAAGGTGGAGAAGGCTACAATGTTTTTCCATCAAAGCCAAAGGGGGAGTTTGTTGCCCCTTAGTTGTTTCCCTTGATGTCAAAGACACACAAAGAAGAAATCAGGTTGGTGGCATGGTTCAGAAATTTTGTATTTGATTTAGTACTTGATGTGGATGCACCTTTCAGATTGATGGCAGGTTGGTGACTATAGAAGATTGGTATTTATGTTCTTGATTGCTATTGAACATGCCCTTACATTTAGGTCAATGCATGTGTTATTCATTTATCACATGATCTCATCATATTCACATCATGTTTATTTTATATAGTCTTGATCATGGGGTGACACTTTGGCATCATATGATAAAATGATAACATGTTTGAAAACTTGGCATTAATGTCAAAGAAAATAAGGTATCTTTTTGCATTACTCTCCTTGACATATTGTGTAGTATATATATATATGTTAATATGCAAATATAATTACAAGGCATGATAATTTGTTTCTTTCAAAGGTAAATAAGATATCATTTCTTTGATTATTTCAAAGGTCAGTATACATTCAGTCTTTGTAAAAGAATGTGGAGATAAAAGTTAACACCAAAAATATGATGATGTTTTCTTTCCCCTAAAATGATCACTCTTTTACAAAATATAGTGCAAGGAATGTGCAGTTGCATAGGGAAGTTTGTAGTGAACAATGGAGGATAATGTTTTGTGGCTAGCTACACAAGAAATTGTTTTCAGACCACTACAATAGTTATGGCTTATGATGAGTAGCAAATTGGTATTTTGTTTCCTTAATCCTTGTTGGCTTATTTGGAAATGGTAAAGGCTTAAATTCTCATATAGCTTTAAAATTTTGTTTTAAATTCATGTGTAAATGGTGTCTGGTTTGTTCAAAATGCTTTTTTATTACTTTTATGTCTATATCTTTGAAACCCTAGTTAGGTTCTAGTGTTTCTAGTGTCGGTTTCTAGTTATGGGTACTCATATTTGTTCTATGAATCATGTATGTGTTTATCTTTCATAAGGGTGTGTTTCTCCTTGTTAGGGTTCAGTTGTATATGTGATAATTGTCATGTGTGCATGTAGTGTCAACATGCTGAGGTTTTGTTGTTTGGTCTCGATGCATATGTGTCTTCAGTTATAATTCATTTTGTGCATAATGTTAGAACTATAGAAATATGATGTTTTCACATGTTGGTTTTACTCATAAGCTTCCAGATTTGGTCCTACTTTGAATACATTTCCCTCTCTTTGTGCATACTTTCTCCATTTTTGCCCATGTTACTCCATTTTTTTCATTCAGTCATGCATTTTATTCATTCTAGTCTGTGTCAGCATGACAATATCGGGGTCTCCCCGATCTGTTTTTCTACTTGTCAACATTTTTTTCCTATCGGCAAGACATTCCTATTGTCATGACGATCAAAAATTTTCTGGTAGGCACCGTTCAACAGGAGTTCTTCATGGTTTTGGCGACCGCCTTGAGTGGAGATATATCAGCAGAGCTTGGAGTATTCGACATTGTGTCTTGGTGAGGTCTTCTTGTCTTTCCAAATGGCGGTGGATGATACACATATCAACATAGGTTGGGTTCTTCGATGGGAATTCATAGCGACTTCACATTGTCTCACCGATCGATGGCGGAGGGAACACTTCGGTATGACTTATGGCTTCGATGTAGGTCTTGGCAAGCGCATCGGGTCTTGCTGACAATACAAATTGGATTTATTTCGGTGAAAGCTTGGCATTCTCTTGGTGAATAGGTGTGCTCGAGGCTTTCGATATAACAATATGCTCTATGTGATGTCTCGCCGAGTGTTGGATGTTATAGCGACATACATATAGGCTTGTCGGCGAGAGGGAACTTATGTCACAACGACTCAGGGATGGTTGAAGACTTTTGGTATGAATCAAAGTATTCTATGTAAGGTCTCATCGATATCATAATCTCACAGTGATAGTAAACGAAGCAAAGGGTTCATTTCGGTAAGTTGTTTTCTTGTGTCTTAGTGATTGGAACAAACATAACATATGTGCTCTCGATATGAAAAAAGGTCTTCGATGTGATATCTCACCAACGGCAGAAGGCTATAGCAAAACATAAAGAGGATAGGGGGATGTTTCTTGTCTTCGGTGTAACAAGCACAATTTTATAGCGACATACAGTTTCATCATGAAGCTCTCGATGAAACATATTGAAATCTTTATGACATCTCCCCGACGGTTGATAGATATGGAAAAAAAAATGGACACGGGCGATTAGTGATTGAATTTCCTTCGGCATACTTGCAGAATTGTCCTGGCGACTAGTTTACTGGCGATTAACAGTTTCATATGCTATGGGCTAACATATGAAAATTTCTTAATGCTATTGCAGGCCGACATAAATGTGCCCGATTGTAATTGTTGGTCGATGTGGATTTTTGGCCGACTTGGAGTTTTCAAAGCAATATGTTTTTGAATGCTGGTGTATATATATGCACCCCAATTGTAATTGATGATCATCAGTTTTTTAGATTAGAAGCGGTAGGTAGAGATGGACACAATAGAATAATTTTCTCATGTCAAAGACTATGGGGTATGTTTTCAAATGGCGATTTCAATGAAATTCAGCTGGTGTGGTAGTTTATTTAGGGTGTCAATTGTATGTTGATTTTATTGAAAAGTATTGTTGAGCTGTCTCCAAGTTGATTCTTTCTAGTTATTTAAATTGAAGTAACAAGCTTATTTTTATTTTATCAGTGCACATTTGTTGTATCTGTGTGATTAATCTATTGGTTCTCTCAAGCAAAGATTAAATCCTTTTTTGTTGATCACAGTAATCAGGGGGAATTCATCTGGATTATTAAAGTAGAGCTTAGTGGTCATAATCTTGCATGTTTATACAAGTTATAAATAGATCATATGCCATCAATTTGATTTTCTGCCAAAATAAGTTGCCCACTTCTGTTTCATTTGACTTCGTATACCCAACAAGGCACTGGTCTCTGCATTTAATCATTTGATTCATTTAGTTTCTTTACATTTCTTTATTAAGCATTTTAGGATTTAGATCAGAAGATTGCTATCAAGTTTGATTTCATTGTCATCTGCCATTGTGGACAAAGCATTTGAAAAGGGTAATCATAAGATAAGTATGCTTCATTCAAAAAGGTACACCCACCCAAGTTAGCAACACCTAAAGAGTAGAAGGTTGAGTTCTCTTGACCTTTTTTGTTACCCTAAAGCATATCAAGAGATTGGCAACCTCTTGAGGCATTCAACCTGCATTTTTGAGTGCTAACAAATTGGCGACTCTGTTGGGGATTACATCAAAAAATTCAGTTGAAGACCATCATATAGAGTCATTGAAGAAGAAGTTGTAATTTGAGAAGATTCAGAAAGATTGATTCTGCTAGGAAGAAGATCAAAAAATCATTATTTTCCTACTTTTGGAAAGTAGATGGCGACTCTTAAAAGGTTAGATGAAGAATGGAATTTGTATATGGAATGAATAACTACACAAATGTATATGGAAATTTTCACAATGGAGGCAATGTATATCATGCACAATAGAATGTATAGCCACCTCCTAGTTAGCAGTATGTGCCACATCATCATACATAATAGAATGGTCCACCATATTAGCATCAGTATCCACCTAGTGCCCCCCCTCATCAGTATAGAATGATGATCAGTCAGTTTGATTTGGCAGGGATTCAATTATCCTCTTATCCAATGGATGGTAGCTAGAGCAGTACTGTTCCAAAGTTTACAAGGAGTAATGCGGTTTCTGCTAAGGAGCATTTGAGAAATTTCAATGCTTTCATCCAAGATTTGGATGTACCGTATGAAGATTTGTGCATGAGGCTATTCATGATATCACTTGTTGAAGATGCTATGGATTGGTTCAACAGCCTACCAACAATCTCTGTTGATTCTCTCCAAGGGTTTCAGGATCAATTCCTCGAGCAATATGGGAATCCAAGTGTACCAAATGATGCTCTTCATGAATTAGTATAGATTTAGAAGGATCGAAATGACACAATTTATGATTTTAATCAGAGATTCAATAAGTTGCAGAATAAAATACCACCTAGATCAAAGTTGCCAGATTCTGTAGCACTGAGTGTTTATTTGAATGCTTTTGATCCAAAGACAGGGTATGAACTAAGAAATAGATTCCTGAGAGACTTGGTTGAGGCACAGAAGATGGCATAGACAATGGAAAACAATAGGAGGGCTACAAGGATAATTGATAAAAGATACAATCATAAGGTTCCTCAACAGGGCAGCAATAATCAGTATAGACAGGAGAATACATACAAGAATGAAAGGTTGAGGTTGTATGACATGCCTTATAATACAGTCTGGAAGGACATAAAACCTATAACAGCTAGGCCTAGAATTAAAGAAACTCCTGATCCATTGAGTGAGAGGGGAACTTACATGGTGAGTAATAATTACTTTTGTGAAGTTTGTAATCAACCACATTCCCCAGATCATTGTTTAGTAGCCCAAAGAATGCAAGAGGAGGGAATGTTGATGGGAAACAATAGAGATAATCACATAGTTATTTGACTTCAAATACCTTTCACCGTGTTGTGGAAAGGAAATCACCTTTGGAGAATGAAGGTTACCAGAATGATGTTTCAAATCAGAAATACAATGTTCATATGCCTGAACAGTAGGTCCTTTTTGACTATGAAGAAGATTATACAGAGCTCCATTCTATTGAGGTGCCTGCTCAATATAGTATGAAGAAATTTACTAAAGAAGAAATAGAGAGACTAACTGTTGTTGATCAGAGGGAAGAAATTAAAGGAGAAACATTGGAGTAGATGAGAAGGAATAAGGTAGAAGGCTCCTCTTTTCACTTCATGCAAGTGTTATCCCAAGGAATAAGGTATGAGAACACTACCAATGTTGAATCCAATAGTTGTATTTCTGATAAATATAGAGGAATTGATCAAACAATGCATCTAATAGAAGATGAAGCATGTGCAATTCAAGGTGATTCCTATGATAGCTTGCAGAAAGAAAATGAAAGTACAAGATATCTCTCTTGCATAACAGATTGTGACAGTGAAAACAGTGCATGTTATGAGGAATCTAATGAGTTTTCAGATTGTAAGGATGGATTTATGGATTTTGATCTACAACAAGTTGAAAGCTACGAAGACACATTTGATGAAGAAGAGGTTTGTGTATCTGAAAATGATTTCCAATTTTTTTCAAACCCATTGGATAATGAAGAGTTAAATGAAGATCAGATGATCTTTTTCCAAGGTCTGTCCATGAATGAATTTCAGGTATTTTCAAACCCACTTTATGAAAAAGAGGAGAAAGTTTTAGACATGCAAAGTGATGAAATAAATGACTGTGCTGATGATGTTTTTGATTTTTTATCTGATGATCTTGGACTTATTTTTGATGAAAAAGAATACAACTGCAATGTTGACAATAAGGAATTGTGTTCATTTAGCAATGAGCAAATTTCAGACTTGATTACTTTTGAATAGCATAGATGTGTGCACAAGGATGATTTTGAAATTTTGTGTCCATCTTACAATTGTTTTGATAGTGAAAGAGCTTTGTGTAAAGATTCTTATGACTCCCTGTGCATTTCTTGGAATAATGTGAAACCTTCAGTGTTGATCGGAGGTCTGTTTCCATTCAGGATGAGGTATGTGATTTTGAAATTTCTAATTCATGTGAAGACATTTGTTTCAATACCAAAGATGATAGAAGTCTAGATTTTATTAGTTCACATATGCATGATATGGAGGATATGAGTCATGATCCAGTGTTGTCTCTGAATAGAGATACTAAAGAGATACAAAAGGTTTCTGACTTGTTTTTTTCAAACAACAATGATATGACAGAGTTTTTTTTCAAGAGAAGCACTTGGATTGTGAAATTTTTATACAGCTGGGAGAATGCTTTATAATACATAACAGTGAGAAAGATAATGAGGAATTTTGCATTGAATATGTGTATATTTTGTATGTTGGAGATAACAGGGGTATGTCCCATGACGATAAAGAATTTGAACTGCAAAATAATGTAGGAAATTTGGTCCAAGCTAAGCATAATGGTTTTCTGAAAACTTGCAATAACAGTGACAAGAGAGATTGCATGAGTATCTTCAAGAAGAATTTGATGAACTTGGCACAAAACCAGGTGTTTGACAGGGGAAAGCTTGGTTTGAGTTTTAGATTGTAATAGGTTAGGGCAGGAGAAATTAAAACACAGAGGATTAAGCATTGCCAGTGCATGGACAACTCTTCCTTATCCTCTTTAAATTTCTTTTCCATGCACAGTAGTTTAGGGTTGTGGTTCACCTTCATTTTGCATCCATTTCACTTCCATCTTGCATTCTTTTTGCATTCATTCCTTTATGCTTCATTTCCATTTCCATTTTTCTCACTGGCTCATCATTTTGTGTCTGGTCTGCTCACCCAAAGATCCTAGATCCTTGCAATGATCTAACTATCATTTATCCCCAAATGGAGCCACTGTTAGAACTGTAGAAATATGATGTTTTCACATGTTGGTTTTACTCATAAGCTTCCAGATTTGGTCCTACCTTGAATACATTTCCCTCTCTTCGTGCATACTTTCTCCATTTTTGTCCATGTTACTCCATTTGTTTCATCGAGTCATGCATTTTCCTCATTCTGGTCTGTGTCGGTGTGACAATATCAAGGTCTCTCCGATCCATTTTTTTGCTTTTCAATGTTTGTTGCCTATCGGCAAGACGTTCCTATTGTCATGACGATCAAAAAATTTATGGCAGGCACCGTTCGGTAGGAGTTCTTCACGGTCTCAGTGATCGGCTTGAGTGGAGATATATCAGCAGAGCTTGGAGTATTCAATATTGTGTCTTGGCAAGGTCTTCTTGTCTTGTTGAACGGCGGTGGATGATACACATATCGGCATAGGTTGGGGTCTTCGATGGGAAGTCATAGCGACTTCACATTGTCTCACCAATCGATGGCAGCTTGGGAACACTTCAGTATGACTTATGGCTTCGATTTAGGTCTTGGCGAGCGCATCGGGTCTTGCCGACAATACAAATTGGATTTCTTTCGGTGAAAGGTTGGCATTCTCTTGGAAAACAAGTGTGCTCGGGGCTTTCAGTATAACAATATGCTCTATGTGATGTTTCGCCAAGTGTTGGATGTTATAGTGACATATATATAGGCTTGTTGGTGAGAGGGAACTTATGTCACGGTGACTCAGGGATGGTTGAAGACTTTTGGGATGACTCGAAGTATTCTATTTAAGGTCTCGCCAATATCAGAATCTCACAGCAATAGTAAACGAAGCAAAGGGTTCATTTCGATAAGATGTTTTCTTGTGTCTTGGTGATTGGAACAAACATAACATATGTGCTCTCAGTATGACAAAAGGTCTTCGATGTGATATCTCACCGACGGCGGAAGGCTATAGCGAAACATAAAGAGGACAGGGGATGTTTCTTGTCTTCGGTGTAACAAGCACAATTTTATAGCGACATACAATTTCATCACGAAGCTCTTGATGAAACATATTGAAATATTTATGAAATCTCCATGATGGTCGACAGTTACGGCAAAAATGAATGAAGGACATGGGCAATTAGTGATTGAATTGCCTTCAACATACTTGCAGAATAGTCCTGGTGACTGGTTTATTGGCGATTAACAGTTTTCATATGCTGTGGGCCGACATATGAATATTTCTTAATGTTGTTGCAGGCTAACATAAATGCGTCCGATTGTAACGGTTGGTCGATGTGGATTTTCGGCCGACTTGGAGATTTCAAAGCAATATTTTTTTGAATGTTGGTGTATATATATGCACCCTGATTTTAATTGATGATAATCAGTTTTTTAGATTAGAAGTGGTAGGTAGAGATGGACACAATAGAATAATTTTCTCATGTCAAAGACTATGGGGCATGTTTTCAAATGGCGATTTCAATGAAATTCAGTTGGTGTGGTAGTTTATTTCTGGTGTCAATTGTATGTTGATTTTATTGAAAATTACTGTTGAGCTGTCTCCAAGTTGATTCTTTCTGGTTATTTAAATTGAAGTAACAAGCTTATTTTTAGTTTATCAGTGCACATTTGATGTATCTGTGTGATTAATCTATTGGTTCTCTCAAGCAGAGATTAAATCCTTTTTTGTTGATCATAGTAGTCAGGGAGAATTCATCTGGATTATTAAAGTAGAACTTAGTGGTCATAATCTTGCATGTTTATACAAGTTATAAATAGATCATATGCCATCAATTTGATTTTCTGCCAGAATAAGTTGCCCACTTCTGTTTCATTTCACTCCACATACCCAACAAGGCACTGGTCTCTACATTTCATCATTTGATTCATTTAGTTTCTTTACATATGTTTATTAAGCATTTTAGGATTTAGATCAGAAGATTGCTATCAAGTTTGATTTCATTGTCATCTGCCATTGTGGACAAAGCATTTTAGAAGGGTAATCATAAGATAAGTATGCTTCATTCAGAAAGGTACACCCACCCAGGTTAGCAGCACCTAAAAGAGTAGAAGGTTGAGTTCTCTTGACCTTGTCTGTTACCCTAAAGCGTATCAAGAGATTGGCAGCCTCTTGAGGCATTCAACCTGTATTTTTGAGAGCTAACACATAGTTTGTGGGTTTATGATTTAGTTTCTTCCTTAACCCAAGTTTAGGTGTATTAAGTGAATAATTTTCCTTCACAATCCCAAGCAATGTTCTGTTAGCCATTCAATTTATTGTTACAATGTGCATAAACTATTAAATGCAGTTACTATTTAGAGAAGCATTTTTTGGTGCATAAACTATGACAGGTAGTTATGGATTTATCGATTCTATTCCTGTTAAAAGATGATGAACATTACATATACTTTGTGGAAGGCACATTGTGTTGTGTGTTGAGTAGAAAAGAAATATGTTTCTTAGATTGGAAAAAGGAATTTTGTTGATTCATATTTGAAAAGTTGTTTGGATAAGCACATTCAGTGCTTTTTGAAGTTGATCGATTATGTTATACTTAAACTTCTGCCTTTGAATCTTAAGTGATGCAAGATCAGAAGATGTTATAGAGAGAAAAAAAGATGATACTCTATATATGAAATTAAAATGGTGTTTGTGAATATTAAAGTGTAGCAAGTGAGGAATTGAAAAGTTTATCAGTGAGAGCATTGTCAATGAGACATACAAATAGCTAGTGAGGCATTGAAAATTTTATCAATGAGATACCATTGTCAGTGAGACATACAAATAGCTAGTGAGGCGTTGTAAAAAAGAATTTTTCAAATAAGCCAGTGAGGCATTTTTGAGTGGTTTTATTCCCCAAGAGGGTTTCCACTTAGGACATATCATTGTGTCATTTCTTCTGTATGTTTTGTTTATACTGCTATCTATTATATTGCTTTATATTTTTAAATTAAGACAAATTTGAAAAAGCATTTACAAAGTGAAAATTTGTGTATGAACTTTGATTCACCCCCCCTCGCAATGTTCATTGTACTTTAACATAATTAAGTATAAATACAAGTTTCTTTCACTCATTTTCACCTAAGCATTCAAGAGATCACCTAGCAAGATGAATGAGTATCCTTATATTAAAGTTGAGTTCACAAGAGCATTCAAGAGAATTCAAGGATAGATTACCAAGAATTTAGAGCATTATTCAAGCATCAAGCATCATGTCAAAGTATTCATGCATCATTTTTTTTTTTTGAGCTTACAATTGTGATGTAGGGTTTTGTGATTCAATCTAGTATTTTATTCAAGATCTATCTTATTCAAGCAAGATTCAAGATCTACTTCTATTGGATCCATCTCATACATGTTTGTAGCACTTCATTGCTAGGTTTTGGTGAGTTGCAACACCATATTTTGTTCATTCATCATTCTCCATTCCTATTTCATTTCATTTCAAGGTTTAATTACCAAAATAGGGTTTGACCAAGGAGAAACCCTTTTCACTAACAAAACAACATTTTCTCCTTTCTTTAGTATGTGATTTATAGGTTTAGGTTGAAGACACATTGAAGAGCAAGTTTGGAGAAAGTTGTCAAAGTTTTCAAAGTTGTCAAAGTTGTCACCTTGCATTGGAGATAGTTGGAAGACTTCTACATGTTTTAAATCAAGGTTTTGGATCTAGAAATCAATTGGAAATGAGAAAGCAGACATTGAAGAGAATATTCAATCTTTAAATTTTCAGAAAACCCTAACTAGACTAATATGCCAATTCTGGCGTATGAGTCCCAATTTAGGTCATTTTCTAGGTTTTTGCAATTTCAGACACCCATTTTCTAGATTCCAATTTCTGTACAGAAACCCAGATCTAGGAATAAATTGCCCAGACTGACATGAGTCCCAATAGACCCTAAAATCAATATTTTTAGAATTGTAGGCCTTCATTCAGTCATCTTTAAGTTTCCAGGTGCACACATTTCATCTTGCAATTTTTGTTTTTATTTACATACATTTTTAGGTTATTTAGTTAAAGATTGCATCATATTAGTGTTAAGCATTACATCTTGCATTTAATTTATCTTTCCAAGCCCCATCTTGGTCATGAACCCCTAATTAGTTTACAAATATACCTTAGGACAGCCCTATTGCAAGTTCTATTTCTCCTTTTCATTGAGATCTCTAGGGTTTCCGTTCAAGGAGATAATTGTGAAAGTGGGTTTTGCTCTATCTCCTAAACCATACGAAAGAAAATCATCCTCTTTTCCATTATTTTAGTTATTTCAAGTGAAGATGAAATATAATTTGAGAATTTTGAACATCATATTTAAACTGATATAGAAAACATTTAAATTCCAAATGAAAATGTTTAAATTGATATTGAAAACATTGAAAATGAAAAAATTTAAAACATTGATAGCATTTATAACATTGAAAACATTGAAAATGTTCAAACATTGATAATAATGAAAATGAAAAATTTGAACCTTATGTATCACCAAAATATTTGAGAACACAAGACCTATTGGTGTGATTAAAGTCTTGTACCTAGTTAATTCTTTACTAGGGACTTAAGGGACTTAGTTCACATGTTAAGTTTACTTTGGATATAAGCTTTCTTCTAGAAGTCTTATTTGTCTTATCTAGAATTTACATTATCCTAGGTAGTTATGAGTTAGTTGTCTCACATGATAGGATTAAGACACTTTTCATGATCTTGTCTAATCCTATATCTCACCTTTCCTTTATAAGCAAGTCATCTCTAGCATATTTTGCATCTTGTATAGCATCTTGATCATATTGTAAATCTTTTTTGATGGAATAGAATCTTCCATTTTTTCTTCTCTATTACATATGGAGGTTATTTCGTGTTGTAGATTAAAGATCTTGGTTGCTCACTTCAATGGTATCAGGGCTTTTAATCTTGCAATCCCCTTCCTTTTTATCTTAAAGAGTTTCAACCAACAAATTTTCTATTGTGATTTTATTTTCTTTTATGATGTTGTAAATTATCATATACTCTTCTCTTATTTTTAATATGATCTTGAGAATTAAAAAGGGTTTGTAAAGATTTTTTAATCCTATATTGCATGTATGGTTTTTGGTGAGATCTAGTGATTGCAACACTTTTGTCTATAGTGGTAGTATCATTGGCTATCACATTGCATCTAAGAGGCTTGAGAAAGTAATTTTTTCCTTCAGTTTCACTCAATTTGGTCACCATTTACAACATTAGAAATGAGGATTTGAAGCTTAGATCTAGGAAGCAACTTTTTACGAGAGCATTTTTAACAAAAAATAACCTTGCCATTGCATATGTGATCTGTGTAGGATCTAGACTAGATTGCAGTTTAAATGCTTAACTTTTACAATGCTTTACAATGTTTATTTCAAGTTAATTAAAATGAAATTAACTTAAAGAAATAACATAAAGAATGTAATCAAGGCGATTATAACAGAATGAAAAGAAATGAGAGACAGAAAGAGAGAAAGAGAGAAGTGCAAACAGTGTTTGATTTCGGAGTTCGTCACAAATGTGACTACGTCTCCGGGTCCACTCCAATAGGGTGTGACCGATCCGATTAATCTCCAAATCAATTACAAAAGCACCTCCATCATTCTCCAAGCACTTCGGCAGTGTAACGACGCTCTGATATGCGAGAATGATCTGAAAGAAACTCCACAAGATCTCTCCTTTGACGTCTCAGCATTAGGACTTCATCACCTGAAAAGAAAACTTATTTAACTCTCACCTCAAGCCCCCTTTTTATACAAATAATTTGCTCAATTTGGCCTTTAACCAATTGATTTGCAAATATTCACCTTATCTCTCCAAATACATGAAAATCTTCAAATATCTTCAAAAATCCCCCCTTTTACATAATAAATATTTAATAATCTCCTTTAAATAATTTAAGCCCTTGAATTTTTCATATCTTCGGGCTTTGGAGGTTTTGGAGGTTATATTTTAATCTTTAAAAAGATTGTTGTTCGTTTAAATTTTTAATTTAGGGATCTTGTTGTAATTTTGATAAGGCATTCGGGTTCAACAGTTAACAAAACGAACCGGGGCCAAACATATTTTAGACATGCTCGATGGCGTAGTGGTGGCCCTATATTTTAGAACCCGGGCGGTGCGGGGTTCCAACCCCCGGCCGTCCATTTTTTTAAACCAAATTTGAACAAATCTATGACAAAACAAAACTGTCGCCGATAATATTTGAAACCGTTGGCTCCGGTGCAACGGTGGGCGCGGACGTTTCGGTGGCTAGTGGTAGGGGTTCAAATCCTCGCCACTGCTTTTAACAAACACAGCAAGGTCTTCCAAACTGCGGACGGAGCGCGCCAAAGCCACGTGTCAAACGAAGATTCGCCGGGAGATACAACTCAGATTCCAACTCAACCATCCGAGGAGGAGAGATACGATGAGTCCACGTGGCATGCCTAGCAACTGCCACGTGGCGAAGACTAATTCACCCACGCCGATGATGTGGACTCTGACTCAACGCTGACTGTGCGCCAACTGGATGACAAGTGTCAAAACGCTATTCGCTGTCGATGCCCACGTACACAATGACCTGTCCGCTGACGTGTCTGCCACTGCGTGCCGACGTGGATGTTGACGTAGCGCTGACGCCGATGCCGAGTAGGATGCTGACTGTGCACGGAGTGATGATGTGGCGTGCTGACTGAGCGTATGGATGCCACGTGTCGTGATCTGATTGGGTCCGTACAACGCTGACAGGGAAGCCACGTGTCAGAATCTGGTTCGACCACTTCATCATCCGTACAGTACGGAATGCTGACGTTAGCATCCGTACGGTCCACCTCAACAAGTCAACTACAAACTTTGACCGCTGATAAGTTGAGCCTCCGATGTCGGATTTCAACGAAACGAACGTTGCCGGAATCGTCTCGACGAGCTCTTCGACTTGACGTTGCTTCCGTCAACTTTTGAAACAATCATTTTTTTCGCTTCCTGGATGCCCCTGATTCCAGTTTGACCAAAGGTTTGACTGGCCATAACTCGTGCAAACGGACTCCTTTTCACTCCGTTCGAGTTGCGTTGGAACCAGGACGCTGAGATCTTTCTGATGGTGCAGATTCTGGAGAAAAATGAGACACTTCAATTTCCACTGAAAAATGTCCATCGGATCAGGCCTCCCCACTGAAGACCTTTTGGACCTCCAAAAGTGGCATTTACTCTGGCAATAAGTGAGGACTTGGCCTCCCCACTTGTCCTGTATCCTCTGTACATTTGAAAACCTGGCTCACAAGCACAATAAAGACTGCAACAATGTTGTTGAACATAAACAGTATTGTATCACTTCCATAAACTTCTACATCAATTGTCGTAGCCACTAACCAACAAAAATTGACTAGCATCAAGCTGAACATCAATGCAGAAATGAAAGAAATTAAGTCAACAACAATTCGATCCTTTACAACAGGAACATTTTTACCCAAGGATCCATCAATGCTTTCAAGCATCCTTTTCTCATGCTGTACTGCGAGTGCATCCTGCAACATCTGACCCTGGTTAGCTACTCCAAGTTCAAGTTTAGAATCACCTGTACTGACAGACATCAGAGTTAATTCCTTACTTGCATTAATTACCCTCTTTAACTGTCCTGTGTTTGCAAAAGATTGACCAGTCTTAATCTTGTGAGGATGTACTATGTACTGAATGCCATCTTTAAACAAGTGATAATGATTTTGTTGCCTGTAGAAGATTGCTTTTCTGTCATAAAGATAAGGGCTTCCAAGCACTATCCCACAGATATCCAGTGGAACTACATCAAATTGAACTTCATCCACAAACTTACTAGTGATTGCGAACCTTAAGGTGCATTGTTTCGTTACTTGCAACTTGTCATTTTCACAAATCCAACCTAGTGGATAAGGTTTCTTATGTGGTGTAGTTCTTAATCCCAAGTTATTTACAACACTTTCTGAAATTAAATTCACCTAAGATCCACTATCTATGAGTGCATCAATTTTACTGTTCTTAGCCAACAACCCTTAAATGAAATAGCTCATTCCTTTTTGCATCTTCAGAGAAATCATTTACTGTAGAAGAAGAAGCACAACTAGCAACATAAACACCAGAAATAGGAGCTTTACCTTTTAGACCCATCGCTGTTATCTTAGTCTCATCATCTGAATCTGAACCAAGATCCATAACAACATTCATGGATTTATCCTTACCTTTCTGTTTCTGATTACGTCTTTGAGCCCACTTAGGCTTCAATTCGGGATGTAACTTCCAGCAGTGATCTTCATCATGACCATTCTTGTCACAATGAGAACAAGAAAGTTTCTCATCCTTCTTGACTGTAGCTGCCTTCTTTCCTTTCCCTGTCTCTGCATTCTTAGAAGATTTCTTTACATCATTATCAAACTTGTCAATGAAAGATCCTTTACCCCTTGACTCTAAGTGTGTAGCTTGAACAGACACTTCATCCAAATTACAAGGGTTCAATACCAAAATGGAATGCCTAAGATAGGAATGCAAACCTCCTATGTACTTCAACAAAGTGTCTTGGGTATACAAAGGAACATTCAAAGCAATAGCCTTCTTCCTAAATTCATGGGTGTACTCTTGGACAGTTTGACCCTTCCCTTGCCTAAACATTTGCCAATCCATCATTAATTGCTGCATATGTCCTAAGGGATAAAGCTGCTTCTTAAGAGCATTAATAAATTCTGCCCAAGTTAAACTGACTCTACCATGTTGTGAAACTTCTGCCTTAGACTTACTCTCCCACCAGGTTAAGGCTGTACCTCCTAAACGAAGAGTAGCTAATTGGATCCTATCAACATCATCTATTAGATTCTGGACTCTACAGTAGACCTCTATTTGTTGTATCCAGTCATCCAATTTTTCAGCATTAAGTTCTCCACAATATTTAGGCAAATCAAATTTTACATCCAGTTTTATTTTAGGCTTATACCCACTCTTGAAAGGATTAGAAGAAATAGAATGAGGAGAAGATGGAGAAGAAGGAGAAGGAGAAGAGGGAGGAGAAGAAGAAAAGGGATGATCTGGTTGCTTGCCACCATCTTCATGATGTTTCCCTTTCATGTCTTTGCAATCTTCTTGCTTCGACGAACCTTCTTCACGTTCCTTCCGTTCTTGTCTCTCCTGAAAAAGTATATCCACCTTTGCCTTCATCTCGAGGAATGCTTTTCGAAACTCCTGCTCACTAATTTCTTCAGGAACCTCCATTCCAGAAACTGACATCTTCAGAAATGTTCTTCGCTTCCCGATCTCAGGATCAAAGTCTTCGAGCTTGCCTTCACCCTTCTGAATCCTGGATCTCATTAGCATTCAAAACAAATAACTGCAATAAAAGTCACCCTAAAGCTCTGATACCAACTTGATCTGTATAGGATCTAGACTAGATTGCAGTTTAAATGCTTAACTTTTACAATGCTTTACAATGATTATTTCAAGTTAATTAAAATGAAATTAACTTAAGGAAATAACATAAAGAACGTAATCAAGGTGATTATAACAGAATGAAAAGAAATGAGAGACAGAAAGAGAGAGAAGAAGAGAAGTGCAAACAGTGTTTGATTTCGGAGTTCGTCACAAATGTGACTACGTCTCCGGGTCCACTCCAATAGAGTGTGACCGATCCGATTAATCTCCAAATCAATTACAAAAGCACCTCCATCATTCTCCAAGCACTTCGGCAGCGTAACGACGCTCTGATAGGCGAGAATGATCTGAAAGAATCTCCACAAGATCTCTCCTTTGACGTCTCAGCATTAGGACTTCATCACCTGAAAAGAAAACTTGATTACTCTCACCTCAAGCCCCCTTTTTATACAAAGAATTTGCTCAATTTGGTTCTCAACCAATTGATTTGCAAATATTCACCTTATCTCTCCAAATACATAACAATCTTTTACAATCTCCTTTTTTACATAATAAATCTTCAAAAATCCCCCCTTTTACATA
This sequence comes from Sequoia sempervirens, assembly GCA_007258455.2. NCBI lineage: Eukaryota > Viridiplantae > Streptophyta > Pinopsida > Cupressales > Cupressaceae > Sequoia > Sequoia sempervirens. The sequence continues at coordinate 275,914,936 of VDFB02271358.1, forward strand.
ATAAATATTTAATAATCTCCTTTAAATAATTTAAGCCCTTGAATTTTTCATATTTTCGGGCTTTGGAGGTTTTATTAAATCCTTTAAAAAAGATTGTTGTTAGATTTAGAATTTTTAATTTAGGAAGCTTGTTGTAATTTGATAAGGCATTAGGTTCATGATTAACAAAATGAACCCACGCCACACGTATTCTAGACCGGTTCAATGGCGTAGTGGTGAATATAGGTTTTGGAGCCCGGTCGGTTCAGGGTTCCAAACCCCGGCCGTCCATTTTTAAAAACAAATTTTGTGAACAAATCTGTAATAAAACAAAGCATGCGCCCGATAATATTTGAAACCGTTGGCTCGGTGCAGCGGTAAATGAGACGTTTGATTGGCGAGTGGTGGGGTTCAAATCCACCATGCTTACTTTTAACAAACCGCAATAAGGTCTTTAAGCTATTGCGGACGGGTAGCAAAGCCGCGTGTCAAAGCGAAGATTGGGAGATACAACTCAGTTCAACTCAGCGTCAGAGGAGAATCACGATGAGTCCGCGTGGCATGTAGCAAAGCGCCCCGCGTGGCGGCATTTAATTAATACGCCGATGATGTGGACTCGACTCCAGCGGCTGGTAATGCGTATTTGGATGACAAGTGTCAAAGCGGCTATTCATTTGTCGATGCTTACGTGCAATGACATCCGGTAATACGCCAGCTGCGTCTTGAGCGTGGATGTTGGCCGTAACCAGCGGCGATCTTGCGATAGGATCTTGGCCCGTGCGGGTGATGGCGTGAAGCGTCTTTGTGGTATCTGTGGATACCGCGTGTCGTGATCACGATTAGCAGGTCCATTACAAAGCGGCCCGACAGGGAAGCCACGTGGTTGACCACTTCATCATCCCGTACAGTACGGAATGCTGACGTCAGCATCCGTACGGTCCACCTCAACAAGTCAACTGCAAACTTTGACCGCTGATAAGTTGAGCCTCCGATGTCGGATTTCGACGAAACGAACGTTGCCAGAATCGTCTCGACGAGCTCTTCGACTTGATGTTGCTTCCGTCGACTTTTGAAACAATCATTTTTTTCGCTTCCTGGATGCCCCTGATTCCAGTTTGACCAAAGGTTTGACTGGCCATAACTCGTGCAAACGGACTCCTTTTCACTCCGTTCGAGTTGCGTTGGAACCAGGACGCTGAGATCTTTCTGATGGTGCAGATTCTGGAGAAAAATGAGACACTTCAATTTCCACTGAAAAATGTCCATCGGATCAATATGTGTTGCCGATTCTATGAATTTTGATATATAATTTGACTATATCTGGCAAAAGTTATTTTTGGGGCAAAAAAAATTTACTTGGGAGGCCTACGACCCCCTAGGTCATGCAAGTATGGTGGTTTTTTATTAAAAAATAAAAAAATATTTTCATAACATTTTTTGTCGTACAACCTTTTCATTAATTTTTAAAAAATAAAATCTAAGTGCTTTGTAAAAAGCACAACCTTATAAAGGCCACAAAATTTTTAAAGTTTGTGGACTTTATATAAGTTGGCTTTGGCATAAGCCGCTAATGTCTTGTAACCAGCCACTAAACACCATCAACCTTAGCCTGAAAAATTTTGTCTAGGAAAATGTCTTGAGTATCCAACCGTACATCAACATCAACCCAAACTCATTTGTCTAGATAAATGTCTTGACGATCCAACTCTATATCAGCATCAACCTAAAATTCTTTGTGTGGGAAAATGTCCTGATTATTCAATGTTTACCTATGAACTAAGACACACTTCATTATTCACAAGAAAACCACCAATGAACTGTGAATTGAGACTCGCTTTATTATCCACTATAACACTCCATTTATGGATTGAGACTTACTCAATTATCCACAAGCATAAATTTTCAAAACTATGGATTGAGATAAATTCAATTATCCATAGCTAGTTTGTGGATTCAACTATCCACAAACCAACAAAATTCACCAAGTTTGTGGATTCAACTATCCACAAACCAACAAAAACTTACCAAGTTTGTGAATTCAACTATCTGCAAACCAATAAATGACTGCATGCCCTCTCTTGCTCCTGAAAGGACTAGAGATGAAACATATTCTTCTCCTGCAAAGAATCATCCTTGAGTGAGAAGCTAGCTCGAGATGATAGATTTCCTTCTACCTCCATTTCCTCCATCCTCTAATAGGACTCTGTTACACTTTATTCACTTGATTGCACATGTGAGTCTTTGGAAACCTTCAAACTCCTGTCAAGTGTAGCATAGATGGACCCAAAAATACAAGCACTATTTGATATATGTGTGGCCATGATAAAACTTACAAGGTCTTGGAATTGATCATAAAATTCACCTTTTATACAATGTGACAAAATTATCCTCTTATCACTTTACCACATGTACAAACTAGAATTTCCCTTTCAAACCTTGTAAATTCATATAAAAACTATATTTTGATGGTTCATAAATGATGAACAATGAAAAATATTTGAACACTATAGCTCAAAATACTTGATTTCACCTATTTTACATCAAACACCCTATTTCAATTTTTCCAAGGCACTGACCATATTGCACATGAATCATCAAATGCCAGATAGTTGAAAGAATGTTCTACCAATTTTGAAAATTCAAATGGATCTCTGCACCTTCTAAAACTTATCATTTAATGCCTTTCAATGTAATATTTCAATTAACATAGTATTTCCTAAAATTGCTCAAATTTTTTAGAGAAAAATATTATGTGAGATGGTGCAATGCACCTGAAACTCCATGGAATGAATCTAAAACTCTTGTAAATATGAATGGTAGGGTATACCATTACTCTTCTTTCATCCTTTCCTATTGTGAGCAACAAATTTATTTAATGTAAATGAAAACTATATCAATAGAATGATATACAAAGCTCAACAAGTGAACAACACATCCAACTATTTCATAAAATTAGTTTCAATATCTAATTGATGCATATGTTGCATGTACCTTGATAAATTTGCACCTTTCATTACTTTATTAACTTTCCCTTCCAATAGATATGAGAGGTCAACAAATGAATACCAAAAAATTATTTTCCCTCTCTATAATTCCCATGATCTACATGCTTCTACATTTGGCTGTGCTTCCCTTATTTTCTTTCCATTTTGGATGCCTTAAACTATAGATTTTTAAGCATAGAATTTAAAAAAAAAAAACTCTACAGTTGTCTAATGTAGCAAATAAAAATATTTGGTTTTCTTCTCCCTCATCCTCCAATCCCTTCGGAATTATTCAAAGGCCTTGCCCATGCTTCCATCAAATTCTCATTTCAAGCTTTCAATTGGGTGCGAATGATTGAATAAAAAACCAAAAACAATACCAAATGACTTTATAATATGAAAACAAGACATTTAAAATCCCTCCTAAACTTATACTCCTCACTAATCATCATTCAACATCTCTCATGCCTTGCCTTTATTTGGTATAAGAACTGCCAAATTTCATACCTAACAAATTACAATGGCCTCCAAATAGATCACTCTATGTTATACCATTGTTTGCAACCGAGCAAACCCACAAAAGTGGTTTACAATTCTAGTGAGGAAGAAAAAGTTGCAAAAAATGACCCCATGCAAAAAAAATGGTTTTTAGGGGTTCAAACGAACTTTTGGTTCAAGCAAACCCAAAGGGGATTCGATAGAACACCCCCTTCAAGAAAACATAGTTAATGATGGGGCCCACCATTCTTGGAAAAAAAGAAAAAAATGAAGGATTGTGGAAAGGGGGTTCGAGTAAACTCCCCTGGTTTGTTTGAATCCCGTGTTTCCCCCCTTCTCCCCCTCAGGCTCCAAAAAGGTCTGTAATTTTGCACTTCGAAGCTCAAGTTGATGATAAAAATGGAAGAGACTTCATAGACCCAACTGGTTGATGGTAATCCTTAGAACAAGCTATCCAATGAACATAATTTTAATATGTTTTGTTTTTATTATGTATTTGTTTTTTTAGTTTTATTAAACATAGGTTTTTCACCAAAAATCAAGCACTCTATTCTACATGTGGAAAAATACTAGATTATTAAAAAAACTAAAAAATATGAGTGCGCCAGATATTGAAGTCCTTGATCCAACAAAAAAAATTGAATTTTGATACATACAAAAAAAATTATGCATTATACAATTTTCCTATGTTTGAATTGTAATTGGTTTGACTTTGAAACTTGATTAAGGAAAAAATATTAAATATAACACTATGAAACCAATTGGAAGCACTATATATCATAGTTACAAATCTAAATTTGAAAAAAATTGAATTTTATCCTTCATGGAAAAAAATTATGTGTTATATGGTGAGTGTCACTTCTTAAAAATGTTGTTTATTGAAAAAAACTAGTTTTCAAAGGAGATGAAAAAAGAAGTGCAATATGATTTCAAGAATTTTGAAAAAATAATATTTAGAATCTATAGACAAAATGTCACAAACCACTAGTTTGCATCATCTTCAAATTCCTCATGGTTAAGCTGCTGTAGATGCCCAAAGTGAAGATTTAGTTATAAAAAAAATATTCGAGTGTCCAATTTGGCCAAAAAATGTAAACCAGTATTGTGGGTCACCAAGACACAGAACTTAATGATGCTCTGATACCAATGTTAAAATGGAGAGTAAATTTTACAGATTATACCATTGTTGAACAACAATAATAGTAAACATTATATTTTTTTGAGATATTTTTACATTGAAATCATTTTCTTATAAAGCCACAAGTTTCCCATACAAACTACCAAAGCAACATATGGAAATAACTTCTCATCTAACTAACTAACTTAATAATTGATTTATTAAATGTAAACTTTAATTTCCATGCCAAATCCATAAATATTAACATCATTAAGTTAAATTTAAGCCTCTTTTCCATGCTAATTCTATCTAGGAGATCAATGCTACAAAAATTAAGACTTTCTCTATTGTCTATGAGAGTGCACCTAATTGTAGTTTCATTAATGATCACCTTTATCATCAAGGCTTCATTTTTGTTTTGAATCTCAAGTGATGGTAATTCATGTTTATGGAATGTAATTTATGATTGTGTGACTTGCATACAATCAAAGAAGGATGTTACATCATTCAATTTAATAGAAGATTGGATCTCCTCTTGCTTTATTTGCAATATTTCTTGAAATAGAAAACTGTATGTAGGTGATAGTTGAATAAGTTTCCATGTGGATATATTAGCGGGAGTATTTTAAGATCTTCAACTATATTATGAAAAGGTGTATGAGGGGCACTAGCCAAAATATGTTGAGGTGATGGCAATGAAGCTAAAGTGGTTTGTGGTTGCCTACATGTTTGAGCAACTATGTTATAATTCGGTTGCTATGAAACATTGTTACTGTCATATTGCATTATCAATTTCAAGAAATCTATTATTTTCTTCTTTTTAAGTGATTCACTATTGGTAGGTGTCTTAGAAGGCTCACTAATTAAAGGGGATCCAATTTGTGTCATCATAACCTCAAAAAACTTGTCCCTATTTTCATGATCTTTTAGTGAAGAGGGGTATAATGTCACCTCATCATCTTCATCTAAGGGGGCTTCATTATGAGTGTTTGAAATACATATGTCAATGTTCACATTTTCTTGCACCAAGATATCCTCCTTAGGAGGAGAGTTTTTAGGAGAACTAAAAATTACATGCTCATGACATTCAAAGGTTGGTTCTTGTAAAATGACTTCGTCGTGAGTACAGTAGTTATCAATGGTTGGATTGTCTTGTTCAATAAGGTTTTCCATAGGAGAAAAGGGTAAATTAATATTCTCATGACTTTCATCGATTGTATTTTCTAACATCAAAGTATTTTCTTCACAACTAGGAGAAGAACAAATGTGTTTGTCATGATTTTCCATAATTTCATTCATTTGTCCCATAATTTCTTCCAAAATAGGATAGGTATGGGAAGAAACATAAGTAATTTTGTTAGATATCTTAAAGGTTTTATTATCTAACACCATCATATATTCATTATCACAAGAGGGGAAGATGTTGGGAGATGAATGTCGACTAGTTGAAGTGTTGCAAAGGTAGATTTCAATGGTATATTGTTTTTTTATGTGATCATCATGATTACCTATTGTTAATTCCTCTTTTTTAGTAATTTCTTCCCTAATAGGAGAGGTAAGAGGAAAGAAACAACTAGGGTTCTCAAAAATATCATTGATTAGTTCTTCTAACATTGAAATGTCTTCTTCATAACTAGGAGATATATTAGGAGAAGAACAAATATGATTGTTATGATTACCCAAGGTTGTATTATTTGTCACTAAACTAACCTCACTCATAGAAGGGATACTAGGAGAGGGATCAATGATGAACAAAAAGAGAGGGGAAAGAACCTCATATTCATATGCACTTAACAAAGGTTTCTTACAACACCCAACAAGATCTGAAAATAGAACATGAAGTATGATAACTGTAGATTTTTGCAATGAAAATATGATGTAATTATTTTCATAAAAACTTGAAATGCAACAATGATAGAGAAAACATGCAAAAGGATAATGCAATTTTCATATTCTAAGCAAGGTAATTTACTGATTACACTATGCAACAATCTAAAAAATGGAATGTTGTGAATGCAAATTTGGAATTAAGCAATGCATGAAATGAACCGATTTAAGCTAGATCTAATGGAATGAATGTAATAGAAACTTGACCAATTGAGATAGATAACTAATGACAACAGGGTATGTGCAGGACCATCTTAGAAAAACAGGCCCTTAAGTGGTGAAAAATTCAAAAAAATCAAAGTTATGCAACTTGACGTAAAAATTTGAATAATTTATATATATTATTTCAAAAATATGTAAGAAAAGTAATTTGTAGCAAATTGAATTTATTTTATAAACTACTAGGTTTATTCTTTTTTAAAAAATCTATTTGGTGAAAATTTGAAATTTCAATGCAGTAGTACTTAAATTTCAGGGAAAAAATAAGACGTAGGTGTCTGTCTAACCATCCTAACCACAACAAAATGATAATATTTTTTTATAATATTTTAGATATAAGTATAGGAATCATGTCCCAATGTGATGCATATTTTTTTGTAATTTTTTTCCAAGTAAATAATTAATTATGAATTTTTTATTACAAATTTTTAAAAATATAAAAACTTGTATGTGTGACCACCTTAACTTAGTCAAAACTTCATGAAATTAATTTTTTTAATCCTATAGTTTGTGAAGAAGAGAATGTGGCACATGTTTTAGATTCAAAAAATGTGATACCTTTTGAAAGCTATAGATGTTTTTCAATCAGCGTATCAATTAGGACTTTAGTCAAAATTCAAATAGAAAATGAATAATAATAATTTATTAAATTCAAAGTAAAGCATAATTTATATTGGTGGAAAGCTGAGAATCTCCTTCAAAAAAAAAATTTGTTTCATCAATTTTGGGTAAAAAAAAGTCATCAGCGACATACCCTACACATACCCATCATATCGCCACTTTTTGGCCCATTATGATCTTGCACATACCCAACAAACAAAAGTGCATAAACAAGGTTTTCAATGTTGTAAAAGGTAGTTTTAGGGTTGATCTAGGATTAATTTACCCAGAGAAGCATATGAGTCTCATTCATGGTTTTTGGAGGGGTCAAATATTGGAAAATGCTTAATACAAAAATCCCATAAAGTGGGCAAAACAACCTATACTGGGACTAAATCACCTAGTGTACCATAGAAAAATTGATCTTTGACATTTACATGGTCATTTAGGTCTTTTCCCTATGATAATTTACCTATTTTTCTTAGATTTATTTTTTCAATGTAACTTATGCATTCACATTAGGGCTTGAATATTCAAATTATTAAGATTTTATGATGTCTTGTGGAGGTGTTGTGACGTGTTGTAACACATTTCTACACTTTTATAGACTCTTCTAATTATAACTCATCTAAATATTCCTTTTTATCCCTTACCAAGTCTTATTCTAAAGTGTTGTAAAGTCTTGTAACAAACTTTCATGCTTTTCTAGGCTTGTCATCACTAATTACACCTTTCTTATGCTTTATTTGGCCCCTTTATGCACTTACATGTCATAATTAAGTGTATTTTTTAATATAAACTTGACAAATATCATTAAATGAAACTTAATTCTAGAAAACCATTCACTTTCATTGAGGGGGAAGCATTCACCATGGGTGGCGAATGAGTCCCTCTTGGCACAAAATTCAAAATAAATTCAAATTTGTTTTGGGTTTTTATTCATTAAGACCTTATGTCGGTCTGTGATGTATTTTTGGGTAATTAGGGAATAAGTGTGTATAAATATATGTTTGTTTCCCTCATTTTTCCAATCCCCATTCATTTTATTCACCTAATCATCTCATACACTCAAGCATTCAAGCATTTTTAATCATTTAATCAAGCAATTATCAAGCATCTTGGACTAGCCATTGGCATATCTTTAGACTTTTACAACAAGGGTTTGGTGAGTTTAGGACACTTTCATGTTGTTTTTTCATCATTCCTTTCTTGTTTTCATTTCATTTCTTTATAAAGGGTTTGATTACCAAAGTGGGATTTGACCAAGGAAAATCCCTATACTCGAACCCTTCACCATTTTTTACCCTCTTTGCATGTGTGTTTGCAGGTCTTGTAGGCAGATTTTTCAAAGAGATAGGTATTGAAAAGTGGTCAACAAGTCATCAAAGCTATTCAAGTCAACTAAACCCTAATCGAAGCTTGGAGACAACATTCAACCTATTTTTTATAGATTTGGTTTCGTCAGCCCAACAAGAAGTCAATTGCAGATTTGGACCCATAGAGTTGACTTCAGAATTTGTAGATTTTTGGAGGATGACTAATTCACCATTAGTGGTGAATGAGTCCCACTTACAGGATAGAAAAGTTGATTTCTTCATTTTTCAGTTCTCGACACTTAGAAACCAGTTTCAGTAATGTTTACTAGAAGCAAGACTAATTTTCCATCAATGGCGAATGAGTCCCACTGGTCATCAACAATGATTTCTAAGTCATTTCAAAACCTTGCAACATTAGAATTCTACCTCAAGGTACACTCTGTCTAGTCTAGTTCAATTATGTTTTCATTTATACATGTTTCTAGTTCATGTTTGCATATCACACTATGTCTTCAAACACTTCATATTTCTTAGGTTTAGCATAAATAATCAATCAATTTCATCTTGTTGCATCTAGATCATTTAATTTAGGCATAATTTCATTGTACTTACACTATTTTGAGTGAACCACCTAGATTTTGGTGTGGGATCTATCTTTTTCCTTTAGGTTGAAAACCCTAATTGAGCAAAAGAATCATAACATTTCACACTCAAAAATATTTGGTTCACCTAGAGGGGCGTATGAGTCCCAAATTAGGGTTTTTGCATTGATTTCAGAAAATTTTGAGTTGTTTCTATGTTTTATAACTTGTATGATGTTTGGACTATTTGCAATTGCAGAATTTTAGTGAAAGTTAATGGGCTAAGATGCAAAAGTGCAACCTATATGCACTTTCACTAATGCAATATTTAGAAACCCTAGATGCCAATTAACTAATGCAAAACCTAATGCAAAGTCAATTCATGATAGATATAGGACTATGATGCACTCTAAATTAGAAGAGAGGTTTTCACATCAAGTTCACCAAAATGTAACAAAAATAATGTGCCCCAACTTCTAGGAGATGGAGTACAAGGAGATAGGGTCCCTATTTTAAACTTGTTCCACTCAAGGAGACCTTATAGATCTCAATCTGAATGTAGCAAGGGGGAAGGAGATCTTACAATAAGGTATTCTAGGGTGTGATTATGGACTAAAGGAGGGTTCACCACTAATCTATGGCTTGGAAAGACAAGAGATGAATGAAACATGCAAAGTACCATGCAAAACCTAACTAGATGACCTAGGAAATGAAATTGAAATATAGAATATCAAACTAGAAATAAATAGAGCGGAGCCTAGAAGAGTGATGAGGGAAAAAAAGCTTCAAAGCCATAAAAACATGTTGTTTGATGCTCATTAGGACTCATATGCTACTTTGGGCCATTAGGAATCATATGCCAGTTTGGGTGATTTAGTCCTAGACTAGGGCTTTTGTGCCAAAACTGGAATCTAATAGTGTATGATATAAATATCCTAAATCCTAAAAAAATGTGTTGTAATGGGACTCATACATCACAAATGGTGTATTATTCCCACTCTTCTTTTTTAGAGGGTTAAGATCTAAATCGGGTCTCCTATTTCTTCTCTTCTGCATTTTTTTTTGGGTCTGAATCCTTGATTTGCAACCTGTAGGTGACTTTTTGTGAAGATAGAAATCTTGTGACAACTTGACGACTTTATTCAACCTTGCAACCTAATCTTCAAAGTATCTTCAAGCTCCAAAATACATAGATCTCAAATAACACATATAGAGAGAGAGAAAAACATGTTGATTGTTAGGAAATAGGGGTTTTCCTTGGTCAAACTATGTTTAGATAATTAAACCTTATAATGAAACAATGAAATATGAACATGAAACATCAAAAATGATACCTTGAATGATGTTGTGAGATGTAAATTAGTAGTCTAACATGAAATGGAAATGTGTAATGCAGATCTTGATCTTGAACATGGATGTGAAACAATGCTTGTAAATGGATCTTCAATGATACATCACAACACTATCTCAACAACATACTTGATGTTTTACGACAATGACATGATGATGGATCTTGAATTGATGAAACAAGTTGAACCATTGATTTTTTGGCTCCTATGGGCTACTCTTGCTCTTCTAGGGTTTTTCACCTAAAAGGAGAAAGATAAGAGAAAAAATGCTAATGGTTCACTCAAATTATGTTATGTGTGATGTTGTCTAATGTAAATGAAATTGACTGATCTAAATGAATGAAGATGAATGAAAAAGTGAAATTAAAGCTATGATTGAAAACACATTGTGATATGCAAACAATGAAGTAAATGAACTATACAGAACATAAAAGAATGAGTTAAATCAGTGTGCACTTGGGTGAATCAAGAATGTTGGATAAATCATTGATTTTTCATAGTGGGACTCATTTTCCCAAGGTGGCGAATTAATCCTCCTCCTAGTGAAAAACTGTCGGGAACAAGTTTTTGTCTGTCAGGATCTAGAATCTAACAAAATTCAGATTTTTAGTCCTAAGGTGGGACTCATTCACCACAAGTGGAAAATCAGTCATCTACCAAAATTTTAAAAAATCAAGATAGAACTCTACAACACCAGATCTAGAAATCATTGCTTGTTAGGTTACCGAAGTCAATTATGCAGGAAACAGATTGAAAACCTTCTCCAAGCTTGAAATAGACTTGAGTTGACTTGAAGCACCTAGTTGACTTGTAAACCAATCTTCAACACCAAAAAGCTTGTTAAATATTCATACAAAAGGCTACAAACAAACATGCAATAGGGGAAAAAATGTTTAAGGTTAGTGAATAGGGGTTTTCCTTGGTCAAACCCCACTTTTGGTAATTAAACCCTTAATAAAATAATGGAATGCAAAGGAATGATAAACTAATAACATGTAATTTCTATCAACTTACCAAACCCTTGATGATGCAAGTCTAAAGTAATGTCAATGGCTTCTTCAAAGTGCTTGAATAGTGCTTGAATTGATGTTGAAAGATGCTTGAATGCTTGAATGTGAAGTGTGATTGAATGCTTGAATGAATGGGGGGGGGGTTGAAATGAGGTGAAAATCACTCATTTATACACACTTGTGCCTAAGTTACCCATTCATACCTCATAATAGGCTGACATCGAGTGTTTTTGAATAAAATACTAGAAGGGAATTTAAAATATTATGAATTTGGGGCCAAGGGGGACTCATTTTCCACCCATGGTGAATGGGTCCCACCTAGGACCTGAAAAATGTATATCAAGAAATATGTTGTATTTAATGTTGTTTATGGGGATAATACTTAAAAATATACTTAATTAAGCATATGAGAGCTTAAAGGGGCCAAATAAAGCATGAGAACTTAGGGATAAATAGTGAAAATATGCCTAGAAAAGTGTGAAAACTTGTTACAAGACTTTACAACACTTCAAAATAGGACTTGTTTAGTGATGAAAAAGGTGATTTTTAGGTAAATTGTAATAAATAGAGTCTAGAAGAATGTAGAAATGTCTTACAATACTTCACAACACCTTCACAAGACATCGTTCTTTGAATTTAGTACCTAAATAAACATGCTCAAGCCATGTCACAACATAAAATTAGAGCAAAATAGACAAACACCATGAAACAAGACGTAAAAGGCCATGGAAATGACAAGGGGCCATTTTTCTGTTGCACATTTAGACCCCATTTTAGTGAGCTCGGATGAAGTTGCTTCAAACTCACTCTAAAGTAGCCATGAACATCGAGAGGAGGGTTCAAATGCACTTATGTTAGCAAATGGAATACAAGGATCAAGAGGGATGATGAATCCCCTAGGATGAAGATCCCATAGCAAACTAGACACAAGAACAAAAGAACACACAAGATGAATTGGATAAAGCTTCAATCGTCAATCCAACTAGTTGTGGATTAGATCTAGGCTGATTGTTTGAAAAAGAGAATGTGTACTCACTTTGGGGCCATGAAACTTCAGGTTGTCTACGGGGTGAGAGGGCCCAAATGTACTCACTCTAGGGCCACATAACTAGTTGTTAGTGGGGTGAGAAAACCCAAAAAGGTAAGATACATACACTAGTTGGCATGCACTCACAAACACAAAGGTGGCTATGGGGAAAATTCATGCCGCTAGGTGGGCTTCCTGCTCAACCATATTAAATTTATACCAATTGATAAATTTAACAAGACACCACAAGGAAAATTCCATGAACAAAAAGAAAGGTACCACAATCATGGAAGTTGTGTTATGCAAGGTAGAAAAAATGCAAAATGTAAAAGATGTTCAAAGGAGTCTTGTTCAGTTCATGCAAGGTCAATCACTTAGGGAACATTGTGTCTAATGTCTCCAAAAGAGGATCAATCAAAGAATAGTATATTCGCAACTTAGGGGATGGAGTGTGTCACATCAAGCCACCAAGAGGAATGTAATATGCTTAGATAGATCACACTTATGAAGGAAATCAGACCCAATGTGATCCACAAAGTGACAAACACATCATATAAATGACAAGGCTGCACTAGGAACAAAGAATGCTAATGAATTATGGTAATGTATGCCTCCCACTTTAATGGAATTGTGACACATCGTTTGGTGAGAAATTACCTTAAAGTAGAGAAGAAAAGATGAAAAAAGAAAACATGAGAGCCAACCTAGAAAGCCCTATGCCAAGTCATATGTTTCAAATTTAGGTTGCATCATATCAAGGAAAAAAGAAAAAAAAAGAAAGGGAGTTGCCCCATAGAAAAGAGCACACCAAACACATAAGGGATCTATGAATTTGGGGTCAATATATTCACTACTGCAATGTTTTTATGAAAGAGCTCAGAACTATCATCATTCCCCAAAGTACATAGAATTGAAAGAATGACACAAAGAGAGTGAAAATAGAACAAAGTCCATTTTAGGTCAACATGGAAGAGACATTGTGGTATCAATGCCTTGCATTGTCCAAAAAAGGAAAACACTAGCGAAAAGAAAGAAAACAAAAAGGCGAAAGAAAATGAATTTGTTCAACATGAAGGAGACATTGCGGTCTTGACACCTTGTGTCATCCCTAAAAGGAAAACACAAAACAAAATAAAAAATACAAGAACCTTGTGCATCAACATGGAAGAGACATAGGGTTTCTCTATGCTTTGCGTCATCCCCAAAAGGAAAACACAAAACAAAAGAAAAAAAGATGAGGACCTTTGTGGGTCAACATGGAAGAAACATAGGTCATCTCTATGCTTTGTGTCATCCCCAAAAGGAAAACATAAAAAAAAAGTGAAAAAGACAATGCACAATGAATAGAAGAATAGAGGTACAAATAGAAGAAGTGTACAAAGAGAGAGAGAAAACATCAAACACATGATACGAGGGAACACGATATGCACATGAAAAGGAAAAGAAAAAGAAAAAGAGAAAAAGCGAAAAGGCTAGTTAGGTGAATGCAAGTTAACCATCTAAAAGGTCATTTTCTTCCCAATCATGTTCAGTGTAATGCAAGGGCGGTTGACTATCTAAAGGAATAATTGCAAGCACCAAACTAGGAGCTGTACCATGTTATTCACTCGGTGGAGAGGATTTATCATGTAAGCTCATTATAGATGAACATAGAGAATTTAAGTTGTTATGCACTTCTTCATCTATTTTTTCTATCATCGTATCATCATCATCATCATCAAGATTAATGACAATGCAAGGATGAAAGGTGATTTCTAAGGATGGATGTATCAAAAGTTGTGGCTATTGGATTGGTTCATTTTGGTGTGATTGTTGTATTGGACTATCCTGTGGTAGGTTAGATGAAGCAGTATGGTTATCTATCACTTTTGTCAAGGGTGGAAGTTGATTTTCTTTATCTTCTTCCATATGAGATTGATGAGTAAGGAGTCGACGATGATGCCTATGTTCCCTAGCACCGTGGTTTCATTTTATTCAATTTTGGAGTTGTTGAGGTGTAAGAGTGGATTGAGGAATCATAGGTTCTTCTGCTTCTGAAGAGGGAAGAATAGAAGAAACTAAAGAAGACAGGTAAACCACTTTCTCTTTGGCTTTATACACTTGTTTAAGGTGATGAGGCATGACAGGAGTGGTTTCATTTTCTCTTGGTCATTTGAATGATGGCAGGGAAGTGTCTAAGGGTGGTTGTTCAATAGGTTGTGTGGTTTGCTCAATGTTAGACTCAAGTTGAAGTAGGGTTTCATCTATGATAGGAGGTGTGGAAGTGGATGGGGCCACATTACGAAGAGACAATTCAACTATCTTTTTGGTTTTAAACTTTTGATAAGTAATGAAAAAGAAGTCGTATTGAGGGGTGATGGGTTCCATGGGTGTAGGCCAAAAGGCTTCTAATGAAAAATTGCCTTTGGAAGATAAGGGATTAAAGCCTCTATGGTGTATGGTGACTATCTCATTATCATGCAAAAAATTCAAACACTTGTGAACAACTAATGGGACCACTTTCATTGAGTGAAGCCAAAGGTGGCCTAGCCATAAATAATTTTGGTTAGATTGTGGAATAATTGAAAATGTTACCTCCAAAATTTTAGGTACTATCTGTGAGGGTAGCATGATCAATCTGATCGTAGGGCATGCAAAACCAGTATGTTTCTTAATCCATGCAGTTGGTTTATTATATTCATCGTGATATAGACCGTGTAATACTATAAACTCCTCTATGATCACATTCTCTCCACAAGTAAGATTTATTAATATCCCATTAGTAGGCTTATCATAGATTTGGCTAGCTATGTAGAGAGGACCATCATGAAGATTTATATTATGTCTTTAGTGGAAAAAGTGATATCAAGAGATTTAGTGGTTTGGCCCTTACGAGGGATAATGCCTATTGTAGCCAATAGTTCATCCATAGGACTTTCTGTAGTAACAGGTGGAGGTGTATCATGTTGTTCATTAGTTGTATCAACAATCATTACATTAGTGTTTGAAGGTTTGCTAGCCTTGACAAATGAGGTAGTATGTTTAGGCATGGGATTAGTGAAAATTTTCAAATTCTAGTTAGGGGGTGTAACAAAATTATTGCCTTAATCATTAACACCCGCAATGGACAAGTAGCCTGAATCAATGAGGCCTTGAACTAAATGTTTTATATGCTTGCAGTGTTCAGTGTCATGTCCATTTTGGCAATGAAAATGACAATAAGCGTTAGGTTTGAAGATGCGTGGTAAGGGCTAGTTTTGATCAAGTGGTCTAATGGGTGGTAAAGTGAGAATACATTGTTGAATTAATTGGTTCATCATGTTATGAAGGGTATAGAGTAGGGGAGTAAACTATCTCTTTAGATCCCCATAGTTATAGGGCACCACTGCTTTAACAACCGCTACTTGATTTGGAATGGGTTCTAGGTTAGTTGAGGTTGAGCAGGCAGATTAAACTGTAAAAAGCCTCTATTTGGTTTGCGAAATTTTTGTGTGTTATTTTAGTTTTGATTGTTGTGTTTAGGTTTTTTAGCTCAGCTAGAAGTGGATTTTGAATCACGGCTTGAAACTGAGTTTTGATAGAAATAGAAGGTTATGCATAAATGCATGAAGGAAAGCAATTTCATAATGGTTAATTTATCCTAAAGGTGTGTGTGCAAGTTTTTGATAAACATCTTTTGTAGATGTGCATCAGGAATCTTAACATTCATTTGAGCATACAAGGATTGGTATCATGAGATAAAATCTATTACTTTTTCATCTATTTTTTGTCTACATCACATGAGGTCAACCATTATCTTTTTAGGTGTCATGTGAACTTGAAAGTGACTTATGAAAGCATCCACCAATTCATTGAAAGAATAGATGGAATGACTAGTTAAGTTGGAAAACCACTCTAAGGCAGTGTCTTTCAAGGTCCTTGGAAATAGTTTGGCTAACAGTTTATCATCAAGGAAAAAATCACTACACAAAGTTATATAAGCATTAACATGGTTGATAGGGTCTCCTTTGCCTCCATATTTCTCAAACCGAGGCATTTCTATCCCTTGTGGCATCGAGTTACGCAAGATTTCTAATGATAAAGGGTTACTATGGACATGATATGTAGGTGGAGTGGATTGACCTTAGCTAATGGTGGAAAGTTGATGTTGCATGGATGAAATGGTGGTAAGGAGTTGTGTAAGAAGGGGATCAGGGTATGTGGGTTGAGGTGGAGAGGAAAATGGTGATGGAGTAAAGGTGATGTAAGGGGAAGTGAAATGAATACTATGGAGTGTGAAGGTAGTGGAAGTGACTTGCGATACCACAAGAGAAGTAGGAATACTAATGGAAATCAGGAAAGAAGTAGCCACATAATTAACCTAGTGCATTGTTGTGTGGACATGCGAATTGGTATAAGTTGGTATTGAAGCTATGATTTTGAGGTTTTTGGGGTTTTGGGCCTTCAAAGGCCGTACACAGGGGTAACCCTAATTTTGAGAGATTTAGGGATTTTTAAGCCACTTCTTGTGCACATAGTGAACAATATGCTTCTTTTAGCCACCAAATGGATTGGTGAAGACCCCTGATTCTTGCCAAGCCTTTGTAAGGCCTCCTTCAACTTCCACACACCCTGAGTTGCCCGAAGGTGAACACCCCTACAACGTTAGTGACTGTTTTGCACTGTCTTTCCTAACTGGGCATAGTCAGCTCACCTAGGAATAGACTTTTTGCATGCTCCTTGGACTTCTATAGACCCCTACTCCTAATATATGTACAGTCATGGAGTTTAGATTCATTCCCAATGAGCCCGTACTCAAAGTACAGTGGCAATGCAAGCTAAAACCCCATTGTTCTACAATTTACCAGTCAAGACTGCAAATGAAAGAAGAACACAGTATTTACAAAAACCCTTGAAAATGAATACTAGTTAGCTACTGTTCCAATCAATGCTTCAAAAAAAATCACACTATAGGCTAAACCTTCCAAGATCCTTGATCATTTCATTATTTTTCTGAAACAAAAACAAGAACAAGGAAACAAAAAATTGCACACTAAAAACTGTCTCTATTCTCTTGATCACAAGCTATTACAACTTCAACATTCCTTCCAACCCTATTTCATGGTTGAGCCATGTCTTAAATAGGCCTCCAAAACAATTAAGCTCTTCTTGTCAAACCCATAGATGACCTAATGTTGCAAATTATAAAACCCTTTGTGTTTTCTAACCTTTGACAAGGTTGGCAACCTAGACAAGTTAGAGCTTCAAAACCCATCCATGCTTTCCACCTCCCAATCCATTGATCACAACAGCTCAAGTTTTATTCCTAATCCACCAAATGCTAAAAAAATGGTCAATATGACCTAAAGATAACACAACCAAAATAGAACTTTAAACAAAACTTCTAGAAAACCTAGTATTTTCCCAGGTGCTCCTACACCATTCTCCCCCTCTCAGCCCAAACACTAAGTAATGGGGGAAGAGAGTAGTGATTCATCAATGCCCTGCTCTCGAACTCAACTTCATCCACCCAAGTGGCCTCAGATTCATGCTTGTTCTTCCACTTAATGAGGTTTTCCATGTACACCTTATGTCTTGTGGCCTTTTTCACCCTTGACTCCAAGATATTCTCTACCTAAGGCTTGTCCTGAGTAGGTAAGGTCATGTTGCTGATGTCCTTGAAGATCTCCTTACTATCTTGATCCAAATCCTTGACTATCCCCTTATACTTGATCAAATCAACAACATTGAATACTGGTGAGATTCCTAGATCGGTAGGTAACTCCACCTTGTATGCATTCTACCCATATTTGGCCAATATCTTGTATGGACCCACTCTTTTCATCTACAACTTGGTTGAAATTCCCTTCTGCAACCTTGATTTGTTAAGGTGGACCATGACATAGTCTCAAACTTCAAATTGCACATCTTTCCTAGACATATCTGCCTTCTCCTTCAATTTTTGTGTAGCCTCAGTGACTGTCCTCTTGACTTGCTCTTGAATCTCCTTCATGGTTTGACTGAAGTCTTCTGCATGTACACTCCTATTCTCCATAGATCCAAAATCTCTGAGCTCACATATGCCTCTTGGGTGTATCCCATACACAACCTCAAATGGACTCTTCCCCGTGGTCCGATTGACACTGTCATTATAAGCATACTCATCTTGTGAGATAACCATATCCCATGTTTGTCCATATTCCTTAGTTAGGAACCTTAAAAGATTACCAAGCACCCTATTAACCACCTCTATTTGGCCATTGGTCTAAGGATGGTAAGCTGATCCAAATGACAGATTTGTACCCAATCTACTCCATAGAGTCTTCCAAAAGTGACTCATGAACTTCACATCCCTATCTGAAACAATGCTCAAAGGCAATCCATGGATCCTCACAACCTCCTTGAAAAAAAGATGAGCTATGTAGCTAGCATCATAAGTAGTTTTGCAGGGAATGAAATGAATCATCTTACTAAATATGTCTACCACTACGTAAACACTATCAAAACTAGTCTTGGTCTTAGGAAGGCCTACCACAAAATCCATGCTCACACACTCCCATGGTCTATTAGGAATGGGTAGGGGTTCATATAAGCCAGCATTACTAGCTCCTCCCTTAGCTTTCATGCACACAACACACTGTTCCACATACCTTCTAACATCTCTTGCCAACTTAGGCTAGTAATAAAATCTTTGCACTAGCTCTAAGGTCTTATTTATTCCAAAATACCCACTCAGACTGCTGATGAGCCCAAAATATGCTCATAATCTGGATATCATGGTGTACTATTACTACCCTCACTTTTGTTGTTCATGGTTGTTTAACTCTTTTGAAACCTTTTATTGGGGATATCCTGTAGCAATACACTTTCATGTTCTTGCAGCCTATCATGTTGACATGTCTATATTTATTACCCTGTTTGACTCCCCAAATGACTGGTATAACGCATGTAGTTTTTGAATGATGAAATAGATTTAAATATGTGATTAATGAATGGAAATTGTGTATGTGCCATGCTCTTTTCTTTCACATCTGTTACCTTGTGTTTCACAGGTTTTTGAAGAAAGTATGATCAAGTCAAGCACAACTGATCTCGGCCTTGCAGTAAAGTCCATTTCCTGCACGACTTTGAAGAAGCTCTAGCGAAGACTTTTTGACCGAAACTGTTGGGATGGATTTTAAATGTCAGTTATTCTGGAAAGAGTGGAGTGCTAGATTCTCTCTGGATTGGGTTGAATGGATAAAATCATTTATGAAGTTTGTTCCTCGATTTTGGGATACATTTTACATCCACGTCTTTCTCTGTTAGGGTTAGTTAGTTAGTTGTTTTCCTTATTTAAATAAGTGTTCCTCCTACATGGGTGAACAAGAGAGAGAAGAGAATAGAAAATAGGAAATAGATAGAGGAGCAGATTGTGTAAGAGTTAGAGTTATAATATGAATTAGAGTTTTTGTTAGTTTTCTAAAGTAGAACAATCAATGTAAATGATTTCACATTATGAATAAAAGTTGATGGAGTTCTAAGCACAATCTTCTGTGTAAATTAGTTGATGCTTGCTAAGGGGGCCCACTTAGTAAGTATCTACAGGAGAGTAGTTGTTTATCCTTTGTTAATTCAAGTTAGATTTCATTTTAGAAGTTTCAGCACAAGCTCAGTCTTATACTATTCCTGCAACATCGGTAATCCATCCCTGTGTTTGTTCCTACAGCATAAGGCTAGTTTATAGTTTGTTTCTCAGTTGTAGCTATTATGATTTTTGCTTTGGTTAGATTATGGTTGAGTTAAGAGAACTTTGCATTACCTTCCTATAGCATAGGTAGAATTTCTTTCCAAGTATTTATTTTTAATAGATTGTGACTGAAACTGGTTCTTAGTGCACATATAGTGCTGCTCCATTTAAAGTATACGTTCCCTAGTTTGACAAGTAAATGAATGACCATGAAGAGGTATTAGTCGCTTGCTGGAATGTCCAATTCCCAGGATAGGTTTTGCCGTGATTTTCATATCCTTTTGTGGGCGCGACCATTTTTGGTGCTATTGCCAGGGATGGTGTCAATCTAAGAACCGTCTTTAGTCATTGTTAGTAGTAGTTTAGTCAGTTTTTCAACTATTTTCAAAATCTTTTAAAATACCATCCATTTTCATTACATGCATAGAAGAAGAGATGCTAAGGGAAGATTTCTCCCTAACCTGCCATCCATTTCTAAGAAAACTGAACCAGCTTATAGTCTATTTGAGGATGAAGGAGACTTAGATATTGACCCATTTGCTGAAGATTTGTGTGTTGACTTGCTATTCGGCCCATTTGACAAAGAACCTAAAGAAAATCCATTTGCTTTTATACTTGATCAAGTGAACATGACACGTAATCCACCTAATTGACCTCCTGCTTTTGAATTCCCCATTGTTGCTCAACAAGACAATGACAACCTTAAGAATATTCATTTTTCATTACTTCCCAAGTTCTATGGCTTAGTTACAGAAGACCCAAAGACTTTCTTGTTCAAGTTTGATATCCTCTGTCGCAGTTATGACTACACTTCAGATGCTCACAAACTAAAATTGTTTCCTGCTACCTCGAAGGAGGGAGCTCTCAGATGGTTCATGAGTTTGGGAAGGGGTGTTCTTGATAGTTGGGTAGCCATGCAAACAAAATTTCTTGAGAAATACAAGGAATATTGTCAAAGTGGTAGTAAAGGTGATGATATAATCAGAATTCAATAGAAGGAGGGTGAAAGTCTAGAGGATTATATATCAAGATTCCTATTTTCTCTAAAAAAAATTCAAACCATACTCTTAACGAAGAATCTCAGAAATTACTTTTTCTAAGGGGAATCAATGATACCTATATAGATGCCTTGGACCTGATGGGAGGCAAAGATATCACTCAAGCATCTTGGGATGATATCAAAAAGATATGTCTCAATTACTCCCAAGAAAATGTGAAGAAGGGTAGAGGTCATCAAGCTATAGTGGGAAAGTCTTCTTCTAGTGGAGTTTCCCAGATAGAGATCACAAATTTGCTATCTGATTTCAAGTAGGACATCATAAATAACATGGCTACACAGTTGGATACCATGCAAGCTTGCAAGAAACATGCAGAGGCTAAGGCAATCCTAGCTGAGTTCTGTCCACATTGTAAACATAAGAAACGTGACTGTAGATGCAAGATGGTGGCCAACATGGAGGCTAAGCAGTTACCTACTGATTTTAAGATAATAGAAGGTGATGATGACCAAGTCTTCTTTGTTGCACAAAGAAGACCATGGGCTCCAAGACAAGGTATGCCTCAAGATCCTTTGAATTTTGGTAATCCTTACTCTAATTATAATAACCAATGGCAACCTACATATGGCCCATCTCCACCTTGGAATGCCCCTCAACCATACTGACCTAACTATTAGAGCCCTCAATGGCAACCCCCTCAAGGAGGTTGGCAGCAGGCCACAAGTACAATGGACTCCACCTCCAGGTAACTAGCAGAAAAACCTTCAATGGAGAGGTTCTCAGCAATGGCAGAACCAACCCCCTGGATTCCTGCAATCTCAGTAGCCACAACCTCCGACCCTTATGCCTCCTCCTACAACACCTGCAGCAAATACTAGCCCTCCAAAGAAAATGCCTATGCCTACTCAACCATTGTCAAATCCTAATAATAAACAACAACAACAACAGCAACCTATGTATTTTGTAGAAGCCAACCAGTATCCAGCTTATGCCCTGAATATCAATGATATCCATCTCAGGTCTGAAACCACTCTCCCTGTTCCACAACCACCTGTAATTACTAAGATTCTAGACTATGCCACTGAACAACCTACTGATTAAGCAGAAGATATACCTGTATCAGCTATTTCCTCTAAGGAACCTATCCTGCAGCCTCAAGCTACACCACCTTTTCCTTAGAGATTGCAAATTACTACACCCAATACCATTGAAGAGCCTACCTTTGATATTTTGGAGCAGTTAAAGAATGTACAAGTTTAAATTCCTCTTTTTCAAACTATTAAAGATGTTCCAATCTATGGAAAAGCCATTAAAGAGGCATGTTTAAAAAAACAATGAAGAAAGAAAGAAGATCCCCAAACTATCCATGTTCTAGGACAGTTAGCCAATATTATGTTGGGGAAGGTTGTCATTCCAAAATATACTAATCCTGGAAGTCCTATAGTAAAAATAAATATCAATAGTCAAGTAGTAAGAAATATTTTGGTTGACCTTGGTATAGCCATTAATGTGATGACCAAGCACACTATGGAGTGTTTGAATATCCCAAACATTCGGTCTACACCGACTATCCTGTAGTTTGCTGATAGTTCCATGGTTACACCTGATGGAGTGATAGAAGATGTCATTGTCACCCTTGAATCTTGGGAATACACTGCTGATTTCACCATATTGTCCACTAAGGCAACCTTAGGAGGATATCTTATTATCCTAGGCAGACTTTGGTTAGCTACAACTGATACCCTTATAGGATGTCGTTCAGGAGACATGACAATTTCTGATGGTCAGTCAAGAAAGAAATTGACTTTATACCCACCTACACAACCTCTGCCAAATTTGTCTCAACCAATTTGGCTAGATCTAGGAGAGGAAACTAAAGAAGTCAATTCATTAGCTCAGTTAATGATGCTACAAACTGATCCATTCTCCCAGCTTCAGAGTGAAGATAACCTACTTCTACACATTTTGTAGTTTAGTTCTGGTTTGAATAACCCATCTATTTTGGATAGTCGTTCTTCATAATGTTTCCTGCAGCAACTAGATCCTGAGAGCCATCATGATTTGCTATTATGTGATATACAAGCACCACCTTTATCAACAACCTCAATAAGTGATCTCACCAAACAGATAGAAGTATCTCCAGGCCACTGTTTGCATATTAATAATAAGTTGTCTTCGTCTCAACAAACTGCCCTAGCCACAATGCTGCAAGCCCACCACAAAGCTTTTGCATGGGACTGTGGGGATGTGAAGGGTCTAGACCCAAAACTCTGTACACATCACATATATATTAATAGTGCCTTCAGACCTATCAGGAAGCTTCAAAGAAGAATTAATCCAACTTTGAGAGAAATTGTTAAAGAATAATTGCATAAAATGTTAACAGTTGGCTTTATCTACCCAATCTCTGATAGTCAGTGGGTTTCCCCATTGGTCATTATTCCTAAGAAAGATTACTTTCCTCTTCCATTCATTGATCAAGTTCTAGATAATTTAGATGGGAAAAAATACTTCTCATTCTTAGATGGCTTCAGTGGGTACAATAAAATCAAGATTGCTCCTGAGGATCAAGAAAAGACTACTTTTACATGCCCTTGGGGAATGTTTGCCTATTCAGTTTTGCCTTTTGGTCTCTGCAATGCTCCTGCAACTTTCCAGAGGGAAGTCATAAGTATCTTCTCAGACATCTCATATGATTGCATGGAAATATACATGGATGACTTTACTGTTTATGGTACGACATTTGAGGAAGCTCAAGCCAACTTGAAGAAAGTACTACAGAGATGTGAAAATTACAACCTATCGCTGAATAGTCAAAAGTGCTTCATGATGATGTAGGAGGGAATAGTGCTTGGTCACTATATTTTTGCTGCAGGAATTTAGGTTGATCTTGCTAAGATTGAGATCATCTCTAAGCTACCCTCTCCTACTAAGTAGAAAGAAGTACAGAGCTTTCTAGGCTATGCTGGATACTATAGAAGATTCATCAAGGACTTCAGCCAAACAACAGGCCCCTTATACAACCTGTTGAAGAAAGATGTAGATTTTTCTGAGACAGGGGAATGTGAGAAAGCATTCCTTGATTTAAAAGTTGAGCTTACATAGGCACCTATTCTAAAAGGACCAGATTGGTCACTTCCATTTCATATTCATACTAATGTATCAGATTATGCCATTGGAGCAGTGTTAGGGAAAAAGGATGGTTCGACAGAACATGCACTCTACTACATTAGCAAAAATCTGCAAGGGGCTGAATTAAACTACACTGTTACAGAAAAAGAAATGTTGGAAATCATCTATGCCCTTAATAAATTTAGGCATTACATCACTGGTTATCAAATATTTGTCCATACTGATCATGCAGCAATCTGGTATCTCATGAACAAAGCTTCAATATTCGGTAGACTGGCAAGATGGTTATTGTTGATGCAAGAATTTGACATTACAATTTTGGACAAGCCAGGTAAAGCTAATGTGGTTGCTGATTTCCTTTCTAGAATTCAAAGGCAAGATGAATCTGCACTTATTGAAGACTCCTTCCCTGATGAGAACCTGTTTGCAATCAAGGTTATTCACCCATGGTATGCTGATATAACAAATTATCTGGCAACAAGAAGAACTCCTCCTCAATTCTCCCCTAAGGAAAAAAGATTATTGATAGAGAAAAGCTTTAACTTTTCTTGGATTACAGATTGCATGTTTTATACAGGGCCAGATCAAGTCATGAGGAGATGTGTACAAGAGGAGGACACTCATGATATACTGCATGCAAGCCATGATGAGTCGTGTGGTGGAAATTTTGCTGCCAAAAAGGACAACAATAAAAATTTTAAATACTAGTTACTATTGGCCAACTTTGCATAGAGATGCAGCCAAATATACCAAGAGATGTGATAGATGCCAACAGATGGGAAGATCAACTCGATCTGATGAAATGCCTCTATTTCCACAAGTTGTAGTTACACCCTTTGACAAATGGGGACTAGATTTTGTAGGATCAATTGATCCACCTTCCAATGGTAAGTCCTACATTCTTGTATGCACAAATTATGTCACAAAATGGGTAGAAGCTAAACCTATGAAACATGCTAGGGATAATAAAATGGCTGAATTCCTTTATGAGGAAATATTTACTAGGTTTGGTGTCCCTAGGGAAATAGTGACAGATCAAGGAGCACAATTTACTTCTACACTTATCACAACTTTAGTCAATGAATACAATATACGGCACATGAAATCAACTCCTTATCACCCCTAGGCCAATGGCTAGGTTGAGGTCACCAATAGGGACATAGAGGCCATTTTGACTAAAACTGTAGATTTGCATAGGAAGGACTGGGCCACAAGGTTACCATAAGCTATTTGGGCCTATCGTACTACCTGGAAGACTGCTACATGATATACACCTTTTGAAATGGTGTATGGTAAAACAACTGTGATGCCAATAGAATTTGAACATAAGACTAAGAACAGCACTGGAGATGGACATGGATTTTAAAAATGCACAAAAGGACAGAATCATGCATCTCAATGCTCTCGATGAGCTTCGAAAGAATGCCCTGTAGCACACTGAGATAATACAAAATTAGAGAATAAGGTGGCATGATAAATACATTAAGGAAAATAAATTCAAAGTAGGAGATTGGGATCTGCTTTATGACTCACGATATAAGGACAGTCCAGGAAAATTACAAACCAGATGGTTGGGCCTGTATGAAATTGAGAATGTATTTGCTAATGGTTTAGTTCAACTTGTTACAATTGATCATGTTAGATTCAAGCTGTTAGTTAATGGACACCACCTCCGGCTGTACCATAAACCAGTCTTAAAAGAAGAATTCATGCAACAGTTCATTCAGGATCCTACCACTAATCTTCTTGTAGCCAAAGGCTTTAGCCTTTCTCCTGTAGCTTCACCGTAATTTTGTAACGCATGCTCATAATAAAGGTTTCCTTTTTAAGAAACCCCTTTTTATTCATTCCCACTTGTCGCCACATTTCACTTCTTTATCTTCTGTCCCATCCATCCATTCCATCCATTCATCACGTCTGTCCACGTCACCCATCCACCTCATTCATCCATACCACCCTTAATTATGATCTCATTTCCAACTGTCATCTCATGCCAAAGTCGTCATCTTTCTCAGCACGTACAAGCATTTATTGAAAGGTACGTAATATCTTTTATTATTGCATCATTGATTTATTTTATTTTATTTATTTACTACTATGTCTGTATCAGTCATTATTACTCGATCTCCACCTATTCCTTAGTACATGTGTGGACACATGTCATACTTTAAGTAGGGGTGGGATAATCCACTTTTAAAACCTGTCCTTTCGCTGCTGTCACAACTGCTCAGATAATCTTTCTTTATTATTTTTTGGTACTTTCCAAATATGATCGCATGTTTTTCATTTCATGTTTTTCATTGTAAATCACAATTAAAACTACTTGTTTAAGTAGTTCATTTTTGGAAAAGAAGAGAAAAGTGACGGTGGGATAGAAAAGAACCAGAACAGAAAGGAAAATTTTTGGATTTTCAGAAAAGAGTTGAGTTCAGCTAAGGTAAAACTATGAATATGGGTGGTCAATTGGTAAGACATGAGCTTGTAGCTCATGAGTTATTAATGCAAAATCCTCAAACAGTCCAAGCATTTAGCCTCTGTGGTTGGTTGAATTACTTTTTGAGTTTAGATGTTTTCAATGAGGAGGTTGCAGGAAAATTTTTAAGCACCCTTTCTAAAGGAGAGGCTAGAATATGGGGTCTAACAGTTGTTGTAACTAAAGAAAGAATTGCAGAAGTAACCAGGCTTCTAGCCGTTGGAGAGAAAAAAATTTCGGATGCTGTCTCTGCAAGGGAAAAATTTACAATACCCACTGATGGACCCTTGGAAGTCTCTAAGCAGGGATGCAAGCGAGTGTCATTGCCTCCTCCATATCCAGAATACGCTGCTTTCATAATTAGGTATTTAACATGTGAAGGCCATTTTTCTTACCTACATTCTTACCATTTCAAATTGCTGAGTCATATGAGGCATGGGTTAGCTATTAATTTTCTGAACTTTTTGTTAAAATTTTTGGAACAATGTGCCCACGGAACCCAACAGGGGAAAGATAACTCCATTTCCCACCATGGCCTTATAAAATTATTGATTGAACGCTCTTTGAGAGATATATCACCTCTTTCCTGGAAATAATTTGTTGTCCAAAAGAGCCTGCAACTTCCAGAACCCCCTAGGGCACTTATCCCATGACCTCAGAAGAAGAAAACAGAAATAGCTTCTACTAGTAGGAGAACAGAGCAAGGGTCATTTGCTCCTGTAGCACCTGGTCCTATAGCTCTCACACCAGAGTCCTCTGCCTGGGTGCAAACTAGGGCAGCCAATAGGAGAGAAAAAGGAAAAACAAAGGCAGTAGAGTCATCTGGGGTGGAACAAACCCCAGAATTTGACCCTCGTTCTCAGAAAAGGCAATGCTCTTCTCTTGCGGCATCTTCCCCTACAAAAATTTCTCCTACAACAACACCTATTACCATCACCAGTTCACCATCATCCTCTGACAAGGCAGAACCCTCTAGGAAATTCTGAAAGAGGAAGGCTACGAAAGCACCTCTGGCAGCCGCAACATTGCCAAGAAGAGTTTCCACAAGAAAACAATGTAAAGTATCCCCTGCTTCACCTCAACTTGAGGTTATTATAATTTTAGAATAATCTGTAGAGTCTGAATATGATGTTTCTTAGAATGTGTCTGAGAGTGCTACACATAGTTCATTTGTTATTCCTGAAGAAGAACAAATTAAGACAAGGGATGTTGAGCATAATGAAAGGGGGGTACCAAGTCTCGATGACTTGGCTACTGCGGCTATGCAGATTTTGAAAGAAGCGCAGTCTTCTCCACTACAACAATAGGAATTCATCCTGCAGCAAGAGGAGAAACAAACTGAACAATTGGAAGTGGCCAATGAAGCTTCATTTCCCCCTGCAATTTGTCAAGCCATTGTTGTCTACAAAAATATATTTTTGATTGAATTTTTAGAATATTTCAAAGCTACATGGAGATCGGTTACATTGCAAACTCTGAGTTTCCGCCACCTAGCCAAGACTGAAATGCAACAAAGTCTTTGGGAGGAAGAAAAGAAGAAACTGAAAAAGGAAATTGAAGGGCAGAAATAGGAAATTTAGGAGTTAAAGGAGAAAATGGATGAAATGCTGAAGGTAACTGGTCAGATTATGGAATGCAGACCACCACCCAGAGTTTATGCTTTATGCCTCAAGGAACAATTTTTGTGGTTCCAGCTAATGATAATTTCCAGAAATCTAGATCCTATTATTCACACTGCTAAAGAATTCTATGATGCATACCAGGCAACTCCTAATTGGCTAAGGAATTCTTTGTGCGAATTTTATTTACATGGTTTTATAATTCCACTTGAAACAAAGTGGAATCCCCTTCTGTACATTAGCGACATCCATTTGAGATCACTTATATCTTGGGAAAAAATGAAGCAAATTATGGCAGGCAATGGGAAGCATATGAAGAAGCCGAAAGGAATGAGCCTATTCCATTATGCCCTGAGAGTTCAGACCCCCATACAATGTTGAAAACCTGGCTTACTGTGGCATATGGCTTTAATATTGATACAACCAGGATGAAAATATTTGATCTCAGAAAACAAGTATATAATGAGTTTCAAGAACAGACATACTCATTTTGGAAACTGTCATACTCCAGAATTGAGAAGAGGTGGGAGAGATTAACTGTTGGGTTAAGAAGGTCTGAGCCTCACAGTCCCCTAAATTTTACGGCAGCTCTCAAATGATCAAGTAGATACATATAGTTGGGCCTTCAAAAGAGGTTTGACTTGTGGTTTCCATTGACATTTAAACCTCCTATGCTAATGTGGCCCCTTTATCCTTACCAAGCTACAAATATTAATGAAGATACAGAAGCTCGTAAGTATGAAAGGTGGTAGAGTTTCAGAGGTTTTTATTACAAATTTGGAACTCCATTTCAGGGTCATGCCTCAACCACTGATTTCAGAGAGACCACCAGAAAGTTTAATGTTGGAGGACCAGCATTGGGATAAGTAGGGGGCAAATGATGAGCCCAAAATATGCTCATAATTTGGATATCATGGTGTACTATTACTACCCTCACTTTTGTTGTTCATGGTTGTTTAACTCTTTTGAAACCTTTTATTGGGGGATATCCTGTAGCAATACACTTTCATGTTCCTACAGCCTATCATGTTGACATGTCTATATTTATTACCCTGTTTGACTCCCCAAATGACTGGTATAATGCATGTAGTTTTTGAATGATGAAATAGATTTAAATATGTGATTAATGAATGGATATTCTGTATGTTCCATGCATCTTTTCTTTCACATCTGTTACCTTGTGTTTCACAGGTTGTTGAAGAAAGTATGATCGAGTCAAGCGCAACTGATCTCGGCCTTGCAGTAAAGTCCATTTCTTGCACGACTTCGAGGAAGCTCTGGTGAAGACTTTTTGACCAAAACTTTTGGGATGGATTTTAAATGTTAGTTAATCTGGAAAGAGTGGAGTGCTAGATTCTCTCTGGATTGGGTTGAATGGATAAACTCATTTATGAAGTATGTTCCTCGATTTCGGGATACATTTTACATCCACGTCTTTCTCTGTTAGGGTTAGTTATTTTTTTTCCTGATTTAAATAAGTGTTCCTCCTGTGCGGGTGAACAAAAGAGAGAAGAGAACAAAAAATAGGAAATAGATAGAGAAGCAAATTATGTAAGAGTTAGAGTTATAATATGAATTAGAGTTTTTGTTAGTTTTCTGAAGCAGAACAATCAATGTAAATGATTTCACATTATGAATAAAAGTTGATGGAGTTCTTAGTACAATCTTCTGTGTAAATTATTTGATGCTTGCTAAGGGGACCCACTTAGTAAGTATCTATAGGAGAGTAGTTGTTTATCCTTTGTTAATTCAAGTTAGATTTCATTTTAGAAGTTTTAGCACAAGCTCAATCTTATACTATTCCTACAGCATCGAGAATCCATCCCTGTGTTTGTTCCTGCAACATAAGGCTAGTTTATAGTTTGTTTCTTAGTTGTAGCTATTATGATTTTTGCTTTGGTTAGATTATGGTTGAGTTAAGAGAACTTTGCATTACCTTCCTATAGCATAGGTAGAATTTCTTTCCAAGTATTTATTTTTAATAGATTGTGACTGAAACTGGTTCTTAGTGCACATATAGTGCTGCTCCATTTAAAGTATATGTTCCCTGGTTTGATAAGTAAATGAACGACTACGAAGAGGTATTAGTCGCCTGCTAGAATTTCCAATTCCTAGGATAAGTTTTTCCATGATTCTCATATCCTTTTGTGGGCGCGACCAACTACCATTATGCTTTTCCTGAATCAAATTTTCCCTCATTGAACCTCTTGGAACACATAACTGATTACTCTTAAACAACAACCCACTTTGCAAAGTATACTCTGAGTATTGGCTATGGAAATGGCTCTCAAAGTTAGAACATACTTTATAAACCTCTGAAAAGTATTTATCTTCCCCATATAGATCCTTGAAACTCTCTATACCAATGCTCTTGATATGTATCTCTTGGACTGTCAACAATCTCCTGCTTAATGCATCTGCCACCTTGTTTAGTTGTCCCTTCTTGTGCTTGATGGTGAAGGTAAAAGCTTGGATGTATTTCATCCATTTCAAATGCCTATTACTCAACTTCTCTTGAGTGCTGATAAAACTGAGTGCTTGATTGTCACAAAAGACTACAAACTCCTTGGGTAGAAGGTAATGCCTCCATTTTCTAAGTGATTGAACCAAAGCATAAAGTTCCAAGTAATAGGTTGAATATTTCTTCTTTGCTTCATTGAGCTTCTCACTAAAGAAGGCTATAGGCCTGCCATCTTGACTAAGCACTCCTCCTACTGCCACTCCACTAGCATCACATTCAATAGTGAACAACTTGTCAAAGCTAGGTAATAAGAGAATTGGATGAGTTGCCACCTCTTGTTTCAGTTTCTCAAAACCTTTCTCAGCTTCTTGAGTCCACACAAACTTAGTTTTCAAACCACCCTTGATTGTATCTAGAACTGGTGCACATATACCACTAAATTTTCTTATGAATTTCCTATAGAATTGAGCCAATCCATGAAAACTTCTTACCTCTATCCTTGTAGTTGGTGTAGGCCAGTTTAGAATGGCTTCCACCTTGCTTGGATCCATCTTCAGTGATCCTTTTGACACTACAAAACCCAAATAGACAAGCTCTTGCTTAAAGAACTCACACTTCTCTAGATTAATTGCCAACTTTTCTTCTTGCAACCTTCTAAGAACTTGCTCTACATGTTTCAGATGCTCTTCTGCTGTCTTGTTGTATATGAGGATGTCATCAAGATACACTACCACAAATATCCCTATAAAGTCCTTAAGCACTTCATTCATGAGCCTCATGAATGTACTAGAGGCATAAGAGAGGCCAAATGGCATCACTCTCCACTCATATAACCCATCATTTGTCTTAAAAGTTGTCTTCCACTCATCACCATCCTTAATTCTAATCTGATGGTATCCACTCTTGAGATCCAACTTTGTGAAGAACTGAGCTCCTCCTAGACAATCCATTAAGTCTTCAATCCTAGGGATAGGGAATCCATATCTGATTGTGATTCTATTTATTGCTTTAGAATTAGTACATAACCTCCACTTACCTCCTTTCTTGGTTGCTAAAACCACTGGTACTGCACATGGGTTGATACTCTTTTGAATCAATCCTTGATCCAATAATTCTTGCACTTTCCTAGCTACCTCCAAATTCTGATATGGTGTGAGTTTTTATGCTGCCTTGTTAGGTAATGAGGCTCCAAGTATGAATTCAATTTGATGACTTATAGCTCTCTTTGGTGGTAGAGTTACAGGTGTACCATCATTGACTATACTCTTGTACCTATCAAGCAACTTTTGGACTGCTTCCGGTAGGATTGTCTTTTTAGCCTTATCTTCCTCTTTAGGTTGTAACATAACCACATATCCTTCACTCCCTTGATGTAAGTTGTTAAGGAACTCTTTACCAGTGCTCAACATAATGTTTGGTGTCTTTGACTATCCTTCTCCCTCTGAAAGTGACTACAACTTGAAAGTCTTCCCATCCTTCTTGAATGATATGGTATTCTCTTTCCCATCATACATAACACTTCTGTCATACTACCATGGTCTTCCCAAGAGTAGATGGCATGCATCCATGGGTAAAACATCACAAACTAACTTGTCTTTATATCCTCCAATGGAGAACTCCACCGTTACTTTCTCATTCACTAAAACACTCTGCCCTTTGTTTAGCCATGTGACTTTGTAAGGGTTAGTATGAGGTACTTTCTCCAATTTCAGTTTCATTACTGCCTCCTCTAAGATGATATTATCTGTTGAACCTGAATCTACTATGACCTTGCACACTTTTCCAATTATCTTGCACCTTACTCTAAATAGAGCTCTTCTCTGTTTTGGTTCTTCCTTAACCGGTTGTCTGATCAAAACCTTGTTGAACATCAGATTCTCTCCTACCTTAGATTCAATATGATTGAGCTCAGATGCCTTAGGACTCATGGTGTCCTCTTGTGCATAAGACAATCTCTTTTCATTGCTTGATGAAGATGCTTTCTCCGGGCACCTATAAGCAGGATGGCCTATTTGATTACAATGATAACACTTCATGTTTGCAAAATAAGAATTGCTCCTACCTGCTCCTCTTCCTCTGTTTGAACCTCCTTGAGGTCCTCTTCCTCTATTATATCCACCTCTGGAAGATGTTTCACCTCCATGCTCAGTGAGTTTAGATTCTCCTTAATTTCTTTGGTCACTGCCTCTACCTTGGTAGCCACCATGCTGTCCTCTTTGATCTTTTTGATCTCTGCCTTTGCCTCTACCCTTAGAAGTCTGATCTTGCTTTCTCTTGTTCCGTTCCTCAATCTTAATAGCCAATTGGTAACATTGATGTATTGTCTTAGGACTCAAAAGAGCCATCTCCTCTTGGATGTTTCATTTCAAACCATTAAGGTACCTAGCCACCTTAAGACTTTCATCCTCTGTAACATTGGACCTCATACAAAGTTTTTGAAACTCTTCAGTATAGGTGTTCACATCTTGGTCCTTTTGCCTTAAGCTTTGCCTCTTCTTGTGTAACAGAATCTCATAGTCATCTGGCATATAGGCTTCTATTACTTTGGCAACCATTCCTTTCCAAGTTGAGACAGGTTGCTTACCTTCTTTCTCCCTCTCTATCTAAACGAATTTCCACCAAGTCAAGGCAGATCCTCTTAGTCTTTATTTAGCCATCTTTACCTTTTGTGCCTCAGTGATATCATCACATTCAAAATGGTTTTCCATGCCCTCTATCCAATCCATGACCAAATCAGGTTTCTTTTTCCCACTGAATAGTGGTATGCCCTCAAGTCCTTTTCCACTCAATTCCTTTAATGCTTTCAAGAAAGGTTCTTCCTCCAAAATAGAGTCAGGTTCAGGGATCTTTTCTTCCTCTGCAACCTCTTCTTCCTTTGGTATTTTTCCTTCCAACTTCACATTGTTCAATGCTTTCTCAAGTTGCTCTATTCTTTCTTTTAACGACTTATTGTCTTCCTGTTGCTCTTCAACCATCTTGGCTAATTGTGCATTTGTCACCATGATGGGAGAATCACTAGACTCAACCTCTGACATATAAGATGCTTCCCAAATCTTTAACTTGCTCTAATACCAATCTGATAGAGCTAGGGTTGGATGAGACAATCACCGTACCATGCTCCAGGTCTCACCTTGGCAAAACCTTTGGTGTTACTCACCACCTTCTTGAACCTATAGGTCCTAAAACCTTTTTAGACACCCCTGGCTCTCCTGGGCAACCCTTCTATCAATTGCATACACCTAACCAAGTCAAACTTGGTGCTTTCTCCTCCATTTTCCTTCCTAGCCCTTATTCTTCCTAAAGGCTTGCTACCTCTCCAAACCTCACTAACTTGTTGAAGGGTCATGTGGTATCCTCCAAGGCTTCAAAACCATCCCATTGTGCTTCTTGTTCAATCACAAGGCTTCATTCCTTCATCGCTGCCACCAAAACCTAGTTTAGGGTTTAAGAAGGGCTAGTAGCCCTTGAGCCCCTACTAGGCCTCTTAGCCCGAGAAATGAGGCTATAACTCCTTCCTGCTTGATGAACACCACAAAATTACAAAAAGAACCCTTGCTCAATTTTCTAGTACTCCAAGGTTTTTGGGGTTTTGGGCCTTCATAGGCCGTACACAGGGGTAACCCTGATTTTGAGAGATTTAGGGCTTTTTAAGCCACTTCTTGTGCACACAGTGAATAGTCTGCTTCTTTCAGCCACCAAATGGACTAGTGAAGACCCCTGATTCTTGCCAAGCATTTGTAAGGCCTCCTTCAACTTCCACACACCTTGAGTTTCCTTAAGGTGAACACCCCTGCAACGTTAGTGACTGTTTTGCACTGTCTTTCCTAATTGGGCATAGTCAGCTTGCCTAGGAATAGACTTTTTGCATGATCCTTGGAATTCTACAGACCCCTACTCCTAATATATGTACAATCATGGAGTTTAGCTTCATTCCCAATGAGCCCGTACTCAAAGTACAGTGGCAATGCAAGCTAAATCCCCATTGTTCTACAATTTACCAGTCAAGACTGCAAATGAAAGAAGAACACAGTATTTACAAAAACCCTTGAAAATGAATACTAGTTAGCTACTATTCCAATCAATGCTTCAAAAACAATCACACTACAGGCTAAACCTTCCAAGATCCTTGATTATTTCATTATTTTGCTGAAGCAAAAACAAGAACAAGGAAACAAAAAATTGCACACTAAAAATTGTCTCTATTCTCTTGATCACAAGCTATTACAACTTCAACATTCCTTCCAACCCTATTTCATGGTCAAGCCATGTCTTAAATAGGCCTCCAAAACAATTAATCTCTTCTTGTCGAACCCATAGATGACCTAATGTTGCAAATTATAAAACCCTCTGTGTTTTCTAACCTTTGACAAGGTTGGTAGCCTAGACAAGTTAGAGCTTCAAAACCCATCCATGCTTTCCACCTCCCAATCCATTGATCACAACAGATCAAGTTTTATTCCTAATCCACCAAATGCTAAAAAAATGGTCAACATGACCTAAAGATAACACAACCAAAATAGAACTTTAAACAAAACTTCTAGAAAACCTAGTATTTTCCCAGATGCTCCTACACAAGTTGGCTACAATCAATTATTTTTCACAGTGGGACTCATTTTCCCATGGTGGCGAATTAGTCCTCCTAGTGAAAAACTATTGGGAACAAGTTTTTGTCTATCGGGATCTGGAAACTAACAAAATTTAGATTTTCAGTCCTAAGGTGGGACTCATTCGCCATAGGTGGTGAATCAATCTCTCCCAATTTTTTGAAAAATCAGGAGACAACTCTTCAACACCAAATCTAGAAATCACTGCTTGTCAGGTTGTCGAAGTCAATTTTGCATGAAACAAATTGAAAACCTTCTCCAAGCTTGAAATAGACTTGAGTTGACTTGAAGCACCTAGTTGACTTGTAAACCAATCTTCAACACCAAAAAGCTTGTTAAATCTGCACACAAAAGACTTCAAACAAACATGCAATAGGGGGGAAATGGTTTAGGGTTAGTGAATAGGGGTTTTCCTTGGTCCAACCCCACTTTTGGTAATTAAACCCTTAATAAAATAATGGAATGCAAAGGAATGATAAAATAATAATATGTAATTGCTATCAACTTACCAAACCCTTGATAATGCAAGTTTGAAGTAATGTAAATGGTTGCTTTAAAGTGCTTGAATAGTGCTTGAATTGATGTTGAAATATGCTTGAATGCTTGAATGTGAAGTGTGATTGAATGCTTGAATGAATGGGGGGTTGAAATAAGGTGAAAATCACTTATTTATACACACTTGTACCTTAGTTACCCATTCATACCTCATCACAGGCCGACATCAAGTGCTTTTGAATAAAATCCCAAAATAAAATTTAAAATATTTTGAATTTGGGGCCAAGGGGGACTCATTCACCACCCATGGCGAATGGGTCCCACCTAGGGCCTGAAAAAAGTGTGTTAGGAAATATGTTGTATTTAATGTTGTTTGTTGGGATAATACTCAAAAATACACTTAATTAAGCATATGAGAGTATAAAGGGGCCAAATAAAGCATGAGAAAGGGATAAATAGTGAAAACATGGCTAGAAAAGTGTGAAAGCTTGTTACAAGACTTTACAACACTTCAAAATAGGACTTGTTTAGTGATGAAAAGGTGATTTTTAGGTAAATTACAATAAATAGAGTCTAGAAGAATGTAGAAATGTCTTACAATACTTCACAACACCTTCAGAAGACATCGTTCTTTGAATTTTAGTACCTAAATAAGCATGTTCAAGCCATGTCACAACATAAAATCAAAGAAAAATAGACAAACACCATGAAACAAGACCTAAAAGGCCATGAAAATGACAAGGGGCCATTTTTATATGGTACACAAGTGATGAAGAATTCTTTTGTTGAATGCTTTAGAAATGCTCTTGTAGACTCTCTTGACACTCTTGTGAAGTCTTGGAATGATTAGCTCTTGATGGCTTATGTTGATATCATGAAGGCTTAGTGAAATAATGATTTGGGACCTCGTTTATATAGGAAATCCATCCAACTTACCCTTTATTAGATCACAGAGGCTGGCATTCATGAAATTTGAACTTAAAACTCTGATTTCCCACTCGAAGCCCTAAAAAGGGGTGAAATGGGACTCATACATCACTTGTGGCATATAGGTCCCATCTAGATGGGACTCATATTCCCAAGGTGGCATATGGGTCCCACCAAGCTTTTTCAGGTGGAGGAAATGTTAGAGTTGAGAAATTAATTTTATTTGATGATCTTGTTAGTATTTTGGTTGAAATATGCCTTGGGATGCATAATATAGCGTCTTAGGGGCCTATTAATGATGATATGAAGATCACAAGTGCAAGAGGGCCCAAAACTTAATGTGAAGGTGTAAATAAATACAATTTGTAACAAGATTAAATTAATGAAAAAATAGGTCTATTTAGCTTAAAAGGGCCTTAAATCATATGTGAATGTGGAAAAAACATTACAACACTAGATTGAGGTGGCATTAGGTGAATTCTAGAGATGAATGTAAATATGAATGTAAAGTGAATTCTGGAGATGAATAAATTATGCTTGAACCTTGTTATCATGTGAATGTTATCACATTTGATGTTATCTCATGGAAAAGTATTGCATTTATGTGAATGGATGGCTATTGAATTATTATTTTAACTTAAGAGATGTTTTACATATACTCCATATGTTGTGAATAATTGAATATCATGTGCATGTGTTAGTGGATGCAGGTATATGTTTCATTCATCTAGGCGGAGGGGAAATATCACTCAAGAGAAGATCTTGGTCAGGTAACTAGTAACATAAACTATCTGAGCATATACACACCACATTAGAATGATTGAGTTGAATTAGTTTGTGGGAAGTTGGTAAGTCATTCATAGTTGATGTGTTAGCATTAGTAGAGTCTTGTTTAATTTTGTGTGCATTTTTGGGTGTTGTTTATCTATTCGAGCTTTGGCGATCTTTTTTGTACTATTATGATTATATTGATAAGTGGGACATATGTGGAGTAGGAGTATATATATGCATATACATTTCAATGAGATCTAAACAACCTGTATATGCACATGTATAGATGTACTACACATAGTTACCTATCAATATGGTGGTAATTATGAATAGTTATATGTGAATCAAATGTGAACATATATATATGGTATATACAGGTATCCATATATATATATATATATATTGTGTATTGATACACTCGTACGTTGGTAGATGGACATTCTCATACGAATGCATCAATATAGATATACCTACATATACATGTACATAGAGGCATATACTTTTATACATATGTATATATGCATTCATTCGATATATTGTGATTATATGAAAATACTATCTTGACTGTATTCATTTATACTTATATATATATATGAGTGTATATGATATTATATATATATATAATATTTAAACATATTATATATTATTTATCGACTATCATTTACTTATAGAAGCTGATTTATAAAGGTTGATTATAGTTGATAATGACTATGTTTTTGGAAGCTGAATGAAAGTTTCTTATGACAGTTTTGTGAAGCCGAGTCTCACTCAAACTGTCATGCAATATGAGACATTTGTATTGCATTTGGTGTTGTTTTCATGGGTGGATATAAAGCATGGACTTATTCGACACCTTTGATAAGATTATATTTTACTTGGTAAACATATCTTCCATGATTTTATACAACTTTCAATGACTTTATCAAACGTATTTAATGTCTTAATTGACTCATCTTCAAACCAATTTGATGGATGCTTGGTGTTACGATTTGGTAGTTGACTATTTCTAATGGAAAATAAACTGTGCCAAACAGTGAGGAGTGTGGATGGATTTGGTGCCACCTGTGGAAATCCAGTTGCTATAGATGTCTATTGCATGAGATAATTCGAATTGAGCATATAAAAAATTTGAATAAGTCTCTAACTGTTGTTAGTACTGCAAGTTGATCTAGAGATGATTTTGTTGAGTATGAACTTAGGAAGTTGCCACCTTTCTACTATGTTTCATGTGTTGCTTTGCATGGAGTTTGTTGTCCATTATCATGCCTAAACTATAGGCTATGAAGTTACCAAGCTGCTCTATAAATAGTTGAGCCATTTCATTTGAAGGGACACATCTTTTGCATTCTTCTTGCAAGTTGTTATATTACATTATTTCCATCCATGTACTCTGTTTTATTTTGTGAGTGAGAAAGGGAGAGAGTTCTATTTTGTTTGTGAGAAAGTTTTCTATTGAGAGATGTAAGCCATCAACTTGGGAGGTAGAGTTTTTTTGTGATGTTCTAGAGAATCTGATTATCAAGCTTGCTATTGTTGGAAAGGGCTGCATTGTTGTCATTTATTTGGATAAGTGATAACAGGCATAAATATATCTTCTTCTTTGTTATTTTACTTATGAATGATGTGTCTTCCATGAATGCTTGAGTTGTCTTTTCCAGTGTGTGCATTAGAGAAATTAAAGTGACTTTGAAAAGAAAATTGAAGCTTTTATGTTATTTTTGTATTGTTCTTGTAAGTACTCCATAATAGGAGTTTGGTGTTTATCATATAGGTATTATATACTAGGTATGATTGAACATGAGAGGCACTTGTGATACACTTAGCTAAGTTATTCAGTTAACTAGGAAAACTTGTGTTTACTCCTAAGATAGTTTATCCAGGATGGGAGGGAGCTTGTGTACTTACTTGTTAAGTAGGATTATTCCAAGTAGATTAAAATGGTGATAGGTTATCTCTGGGATGATAGATTATCCATTGAAAAAAATACCTATGCGTAGTTTAAGATGGTCTTAAGTCAAATTGGCCCTGAGTAGTGTATGTGATAGATGACCATCAGTAGGAATAATGAATGCAATACTTTGGCCAAAGTAGTGGGAATGTTCGAGGCTCCACTAAAAATAGTGGGAATGTCGAGACTCCACTGTCTGTTTACCATGATTTAGTATTACATGCTAGCTTGAGATTGTGGGATTACAAGTTTTAGTTATGTAAGACACAACACTATGCTCAGTTGGTTGTCATTATTGGTTACTCTACCAATCTCTTTGTCGTAGGGAAGGGCCATCTATCAAATGATGGATGTGTGGGGGACTACATTAAGAGTCTGAGGTTGACAGAAAAACACTTGAGTGATGCTTCTCCTCCATAGAAAAAAACAAAAGAACCAAAATTTGAAAGGAAAGATCCTATGTCGTCTTATAGCTATTTGTTCTAAAGCTCATTGAGCTATGTATGTAAATATATGCATTCTTGTATTAATGTAACTTATGATTTATTGTAATGAAATGGAATCCTTATTGTATTATGTTATACATATTTGTTCGTATATTCTCAATAAAGAAAATAATTTTTTTATTGCAA
The DNA here is from genome assembly GCA_007258455.2 of Sequoia sempervirens. NCBI lineage: Eukaryota > Viridiplantae > Streptophyta > Pinopsida > Cupressales > Cupressaceae > Sequoia > Sequoia sempervirens. The sequence goes on from VDFB02271358.1 coordinate 275,955,250, forward strand.
TGGCTTGTTACATAGTTCATTTACTTGTAAGGTGAAAAATTATAAATTTTTACTTCAATGAAGGTTGGTATGTTACATGTATTGTTAATCATTCCCAAATTAAGTGTGAAAATGGAGAGGGATACTTTTTCAATTGTTACAATTTATTAAATGTAAAGCTTAATTTCCTAACAAGTAGATGCAAGTGTGTAAAGCTTACTTATGGCAATTCAATACGACAAGCTACAATCGATGGCTTTACTATCTATGGGTAGTCCTGTGGCTTCGACAAGAGTTCTGTAGTTGATCATTCAAGTGTCGTCTAAGAACTACCTTGATAGTTTTCATATTGCAACAAAGAATGTCTCACTGATTGATGGAAATCAACGATATTTTTCTCTAAAACCGAAAATTACAATTTAAAAAAACAAAACTGTTTACAAAGTCAAATTCAACATTCTACAAAGTTCTAGATTTAAATGTTAGGTCACATTTCACATCTTTTATCTTTTCTTTGGGTTGTGATTTTTAAGGCTGCTTAACATATTTTAATCGTCACCTATTTCATTCATCACCTACCAAACATGTCCGTCATTTGCACTCAACTTTTGATAAAAGTAAATGCCTAAGAAACAAACATTACAAAGTCACATTGAAAATAAAAATAATGAAATTTTAAAATAAACAAACCTTGTAAATTTCGAGTGAGCTTTTCTTATAAATGTGGGCGTAAAAACTTGTAAGAAGTAGTGGTATATGGAAAGGACAGTGTTTTCCAATTTAGTCCATGTTATCGAGAGCATTGTTGTCGTTGTGAAAGACCACTAAAACATCTCTCTGAACGACTGCGTAAAACCATCAAACCCAAAAATGGTGGTTGATCATATTTGGTAGACGAATCAATCAAACCATTCAAGAGAAATTAGAAAGCTTCTTGAATGGAAAAAGAAGATTTCAAATCAATAATGTCAACATAAGTGATGGTAGCACACATGATTATATCTGAATTATGGAAGATATAGTCAAATTTGTATATTTATTTTTGTTTTGTTTTTTTAAAATGTATTTTGAAAGATGGTTAAAATAGTATAGTTTTCAACAAAATTGAATCTATTTTTCTAATTTTTAATATATATAATTTATTCATCTTATTCATATATCAATTTTTGGTTGATTCATTTTATTTATTTTTTTATATTAAAAAAATTAAATACATATTTTATAAAATCTGATGTTGTGTATTGGTATTAAGAGGTTCCAATTTTATTCATTTACATACAATTTATATTATAAAACTTTAGTTGATGCATTAAAACAAATCTAGATGTATATGAGCATTCTAAGAATATATGTAAGTTTGTAGAGTATTGTCCTCAATCATTTTCTCAAGTTTCCAAAGGGTGGACCTAAGGAAACATATCATATCTCTTGTAAGACTATTGACAAATCTCTAAAGTTATTTTTAAATATTTTCTATTCCAAATATTAGATTTAAGACTTAAAATTAATAGAGGAAGATTAGGTGAGCAAAAGAGGAAAAAAAATATTGCATGGGATCAAATTAGGATGTGGAGGATAAGTCCACAGTCACTGACCTAGCTTAGACTTATAGACTTGACCTAGAATAAAATATAAGGAACACATAAAGCCCAAGGAGTTACCTAGATAGAGAAGCACCATTTCCCAAGTAAATGCCACCAAACTCTAGAAATTTTAGCAAAGACATCCATTCTTCAATCAACAACCTAAGTACCTTTCTCTTTCACACTTATCTTTACTAAATAATTATTAAAATTATTTAGTTTTACCATTCTTGGTTGTCATTATTTAAATAAGGTCAATTTTTTTCAACTACTTGCATTTTCTTAATTATCATAAGTTAAGTGTAGGGAAATTTTATTTCCATTTTACATTTTTGTGAACTCATTCAATCTTGCACAATCTAATTTTCCTCCTAAGTTTTCTTATACTATTAGGGTTTTTAAATCTATATTATTTTTATTTCATACCTTATTTTTACATATCATATTCCCTTTTCATCCTCCCACTTAATTAATATATCCTTTTTCTTGAGTTTGGTAGGTTTATTCACATATGCGCTCTTGTTAACCCTACCTACCCTTGTATTTGATTTAAGGTTTCAATTTTACATGTATTTTAGATCTATTATAATAATTCTCTTTTGATTTCTAATATTTTTTACCTAATTTGCATATTATTTTATTGGTCTTGTTATGTTTTTACATCTTTAACACATAATTGTGTGAACCTGATATTTCATAACCTTGGATAGGTCATTACTTTTACATCATAGTTTCTCACGGTTCTTTATCCTTGGTATTTTTTTTATTATTTTGTATACAATTTTTAACATGTGATCAATCTTTCTTTTATTCACTTATGGCATGCTATAAAAATTGGGTTCATTTTGTCAATGGAAGCATTTAGCCACCGCATATGTTCATTGTATTTACCCATATATTGAATTATATGTTAATATTAACATGCTTGACTATAACTGCATCCTACCTTTGATAACCTTTTGGTCACATGATATACTTCATGGTACATCTATTGTGAAGAATATACTTGTTACAACTACACCTTCCTTTTTATAGATGATACATCTCATGAGATGAAACATACAACACTCTTTATATGTTCCATATGTATCATGCTTCTCCATCTCTACATCCTATACTAATAATAGTTCTATTTCTTTCTTAGTTAAATTACCAATTCATTGTACACTTAAGCATGCAACCATAAGGATCAAATGTATGTGATCATTCTCATAATACATCCATGAAAATACCCATTTCATATTTTCTATGTTCTTAAAAATATCATAATAAAATATTAAAGAAGGATATTCTAGATTGTACAAATAGTTTCATCCACTCTTATCACAAGGGCTTATATTCAATATTGCAACCAATCCTTATATATAATGATCAAATCTCCTTTGTGCCTCATAAACTACAATTTCCACATATGAAGTATAGACCATTCTATACTATGGTAAGATTAAAAGATTACAATTTAACATGCAATAGTGTATAATGGAACTAGATTGATTACATGGACCAAGTATTTTTTGAATTTGATACATCTTAAATTCATTCTAATAGCCCAAATTTTAACATATTCATCAAAGGTTTTTCAATAATTCCATTCATGAATTCCTTAGTTACAATAATTTACCTATCATTTGATAACATGTTACCCTTAAAACTACCTTTTGTGCAGTTCTAAAAGCTTAATTTGATATAAATTTACATTTATCCTCATTTTTAGAATTTATTTTACACATGTCTACAGGTTAATCACTTGATAAGGAGGTAAGTTAGAGTTAGAGAAGTAGTTATATCTCACAATTTGGTATGAATTTTAAACAAGCCTTTCTATTTTTTTTATAATTCAATTTTCTCAAAATTCCTTTATATAATCATTATTTGATCAATGTGAACACATCAATTTGACCTACAATCTCTTGTATTTTTTTTATTCAATACTAATATTCTACTTAGTTATCCTATATGAATTTATTTTCTAAGTGTTTCATGTGTGTAGAAGCTTAGATATCATCATATCTTTGTGGAGGTTTTCTTTGAGACATTATGGAATAAATTGAGGTTTTATCACATCAAAGAGGTTAATTTTGGTGTTCTAGTTTAAATTTTAAATTTTTGATTAAAAATTGAATTAATTTTGGTCATGTGAATAGGAACTTTAAATAAATTTAATTAAAATCAACACCAAATCAAACCTAATTTTATGTATTTTATTTCAATTAAGGTCTTTAAATTTGGGAAAGTCATTTCCATTTTTTAAATTCTAGGAATGACTCTTAGAAAATAAATTTGAATGAATTGCATTTTTAAATTATGGAAAATGTGTTTTCTATATGGGTTTTAGTTGATATTGGTTTAATCTTTGTGTGAAATACCTTTTTATGTTGAAAGAAAAAATTGTAAGGCTTAATCTCAATGCAAAAGATTTTTTTGGAAGCAAAATTTGTAGGAGGATGTTCGAATTCACAAGCCTTAGCATAGTGAAGGGAATTTTTCTATCAAATTATTTGTAAAAAATAGGTACACTATTCATCCTCAAAAATGTATATTTTATTGCCTCGTCTCAACTAAGAAAAGGAGGCTTGAATTTCCCCTCCATCTTCTCAAATTTTCTATTCCTTTTTGTGACCACTAAAATTGTACTCCCTTCTTGGAGATAGTACAATCCTTGGTCTAATTTTCACCTATATTAGGCACCCTTGCATTAATTATCCTTTAAATAAACATTTATAGGCCCCTAGGACCCATTATTTTGGATCTCAAGGCTTATTTCACTCAAAAATCATATAAAATCCCAACAAAAAGCATTTAATACATTCAAATCCCAAAAACCCACCTAAAAAATATTAGGTGGGACTCATTCACCACCTTGGGAAAATGAGTCCCCTTTGGAGGGACCCATTCACCAAGGGTGGTGAATGAGTCCCTTTTGGGGCATTTTTCAAGTTTGAGCAAGAAATTCACCAATTTAATTCAAATTTCCAATGGATGTTGACCTTTGAGGTCTAAATAATGGTCAACTAGGTGTCAATGCATATAAATACAAGTTTATAAATCATTCTCATCACATATAAGTAATCCAAGCATAATTCTAAGTCCTTTGAGCAAGCAAATTCAAGAGTCAACTAGTGTTGAGAATCTTTCACAAGAGCATTCACAAGTCTATTTGCAACAAAGTTGAAGCTTTGGAGCAGCATTCAAGTGTTTTTGCAGGTCTTCAAGTTCACTTTCATTCAAGATCTATCATTTTCAAGGGTTGGTCATGATTCCTATGGTGAATCATGAAGAATTCTAGGTTGGGGAGATGTAACTAGCTATCAAGCCAAACCTAAGGACTTGTTTTCTAAGTGATTCCATCTTCCATCTTCACTCTATTTTCAAGGTTTACACATAATTTTGGTTCATTTGAGGTGATTGTAAATCTCCTAAGGTGAATCATACATCTTTCAAGTTCTTTCATGCATCTTGTTATTGCACATTAGAATAGGATTGCATCATGTTTCAGATTTATTAGTCTTAGACACACTTAAGGCTAGGGTTTGTATACACATTATTTTATTCTCTTCAAGGTTTAATTACCAAGCTAGGAGTTTGACCGAGGAAAACCCCTCATTGAAAACTCAAGTTCTATTATGTTTTGTAGGTATTTTCATAGGTTCAAATCTAAAACCTAGTTTGGAAGGAAAGTGTAGGTGTTGAAGTGTAGATTAGAGTCTCTAACTTGATAAAGAAAAACAAGACTGGTTCACCATTAATGGTGAATGAGTCCCATTGAAGGTGTATGTCAGATATATTTATAGATTCCAATACCCTTTTCCCCAAAACAACTTTCTGGGCAAAAACCTTGATCTAGGACCGATTCACCCAGATTGGCGAATGAGTCCCAATAAGTCAAAAAGTCATATTTTCTAGAATTTCAGAGCCACTTCTAGTCTTCACTCTAACCTCTACAAGTTTCCAAGTGTACTATTTCTATTTTTCTTTCCTATTTTATTTTATTTGCATTCAACTTATCTTTCTAGTTCTTTTTGCATATTACACTATGTTTTCAAACATTTTATATTTTCCAAGTTTACACTTGGTGGTGAACCCCTTTTCTTGTATCAATCATCTCCAAGGATACCTTATAGTCAGATCTCTCACACCCTTCATTGGGTTGAGATCTCTAAGGTTTCCTTCAATGTGAATATTGTGAATTTGGATCCCTCTCCTTGTATCCATTTTGTGAATAAGTGAAGCATCCATTTCCAGTGTCCACATTTTGGTGAACCTAACTTTTGAACATCATAATTCTGATTTGGAATGTATTTACATCCTATATTTATCTTGCACTAACATTTCATTACATTTTGCATTAGTTAATTTGCATTCTAGGGTTTCAAAGTTTGCATTAGTGAAAGGCTCATATAGCTTGCATTATTGCATTTAAATCTAGTGAAAATCATTGAAATTCTACATTTACATCTTAGGTATACATCATAAAACATAAATAAAATAAAAATCAACCAAAAAAATTATAAAAAATCCCTCCTGGGACTCATTCGCCACCTTGGGTGAATCAGTCCCAGTGCAAGTTTGGCACTACTATTTACAAAATTAAATTTTGAGTTTTTAAGTTTTTGTTTGCCCCTATTAAATTTCTATTTTAGTTCAATTTTTTTTGTTACATTCAACTCATTATAAATAACATTATTTACATTCATGGAAATTATGGATAGCATTAGATTTTTGCAACTTTCATTTTCAACATTAATTCCTAGTTCATTAAGAACAAATTCATCAGCAAACGAAAATAAAAAACTAAAACATCAAATGAAATAATTTAAAAGATGCTTCAATTTAGAAAAAATCATATCATCCAATCCTTTTAGTAGTGATGACTTAGACATGTTAGATGAATCCCTTTAGGACTTCCTCTCACTAAGATCATCCACTAAGGCTTGTCATGAAAAATCCAAACCAACCAAAGTTAACTTACCCCTCAAGCCTTTTAGTAGTGATGACTTTGACATGCTAGATGAAACCCTTGAAGGATTCATCTCACAAATCCCATCCTCTAAGGCTTGTAGCAAGAAACCAAAAGAAAAAGAATTCAATGTGATTAAACCTCAACTTATCTTTTTCCCACCTTCGTACAAGCCTCAACCTAAAAAAAAACCCTTCTTCATCCTTTATCCACCTAAGAATAATGTTTTGAAGCAATTGAGTCAAGATATCATTGCTCACACATATAACACTAGAAATAATCAACAACCACAACAACCCGCCCCGACAACCTTAGCTTTTCCTAATCCCATATTGCGTAGTGCTCCTCACTTGCCTTCAAATAGTGAGGAATATGATCTTATTAAAAAACTTAAGAATAATCCTACAAAAATATCTCTTTGGGACCTAATTCAAAATTCACCAAACTATCACGCTATGTTTCAAATAGCCTTACAACAAGTAGTGGTTCCTCCTGGTACAAACAAAAATAATGCGACAACTCTAATACAATGAATGAATATAGTTAATGTAGACATTACCTTTCCACAACATGTGCTCCCTCCCTTGGAATTGAGAAAGAAAAATGAAACCTTTATGATAATAGCCCAATTCAATAGAATAGGTATCAAAAGGAGCCTTGTTGATAATGGATCAACCCTTAATGTGTGCAATGTGAAACTCTTTGATAGATTGCTTGTAGAAAAATCCAAAAACAAGTTTGACTCCTTATCTATTAGAGGATTTGATAATGTCAACAAGTAACCACTCAGTGTGATTACCTTACCTATTACAGTTGGAAAGGCTACCCTACAAAATCTTATTCATGTCATGCCTCATGAACTTTCATACAATCTTCTTTTGGGAAGAACATGGATTCATGATATGTATGTAGTGCCTTCAACCCTCTATCGTATCATGAAATATGTCTATAACAACAAGGTATACCAAGTTGAAATAGACCCCAAGCTTGAAAGTTGCTTACAACCCAAAAATGGAACAAGTCATCTAAGTACATTCATTCCAGCATACCACATAGAACCAAGCTAGAAGAAGAAACAATGTCCAAATTAGTAGGTGATGATTGGGGTTCCTTGGAGTTCACACCTTGATTTATGGGAGAGTATATAATCATAAGAAAGTAGGATTAAAAACAAGAACAACCAATGTTTATGTCAACTCAGAATTTGGAAGAACCTTCACAAGTATCCACCTCATCTACTTTGGAAGAAAATAAAATTTGCACAACTAAATTTTGATGAGATAGATTACCAACAACCACTGAACCTGAAATAAATGGAAAAATTTTATGGGAGAGGTTATGAACTGGTGAAACAATTGGGATGTAGTGGTAAAGGTGTGGAAAGAAAGAACAAGGAATTTGAGTTCCTGTAGAACCTAACATGCAAGAGACAAAGACTAGTTTAGGGTATTCTCTTTCTAAGAAAACAAAAGCAAATAAGAGACCATCATTAAACATCAACACTATCATGTGCAAGCCATGAACCAATCTTACTATGAAGCATTTTGAATTGCTTGACATGACTTCCCCACCATCATGGGAGTACTTTGAAAGTGATGAAGCCTTGAAACAAATGTTAGGATTTTATGATAAGTCATCTTCTACTCCCGCAAAGAAAAGGTTACATGTACTATGATCAATACCAAAAAAAAGATGTGGAAAACAAAAGTAATGAGCAAGAAACAAGTCTGGATCAATATGACCCTGAATTTCCAACTTCTAATGCACTTCCCTTAGGTGATACAATTGATTTACCAATGGACATAGAAGATAAAGAAAAAGTGATTAATATAGGGAAGTACCTCAAGCATGAAGAACAAGAAGACACTACAATCTTGCTCCATGACTTTCCCAAACTTTTTTCTTGGAAATACGTAGATATGCCAGAAATAGATTCAAAGATAGTAACACATAACATTGTCCTTACTAAAAATGCTAAGCCCATTCGACAAAAGATACAAAAAATGAATCCCAAGATAACATTGTTGGTTAAAGGTGAACTTGAAAAACTCCTTGACGCTGGTTTCATACAACCTATAGATTATTCCCCTTGGATCTCAAACATTGTTGCAATTGCAAAACTTGACAATCATATTAGGATGTGCACTAATTTTCATGATTTAAATAAAGCATATTTAAAAGATGATTTTCCCCTTCCTAATATTGACATGATAGTAGACTCAATTGTGGGACATGCTTTGTTGTCATTCATGGTTGGATTTTCTAGATATAATCAAATCTTTATCAACCCTCAAGATCAATATAAGATAGCATTTATGACTATTTGGGGAACATTTTGTTGGGTTATGATGCCTTTTGGATTAAAGAATTCCAAAACAACATATCAATGAGCTATGGCACTAATATTCCACGACTACATACCTAATATTTTGGAATATTTTGTTGATGACATCCTAGCTAAATATTTAACATGACACTACAATGTGAATGTCCTTCATAAAATATTTGAGATGCAAAAAAATAACATGAGGTTGAATCTAAAAAAGAGTCTTTGGTGTAGAAAGTGGGAAAATTTTAGGGTTTATCATATCTCACAGAGGCATAGAGGTGGACATAAAGAAAATTGATGCTATAATCAACATGCTACCTCCCAAAAACTTTTATCAATTATGCACATTACAAGGAAGAATCCAATCCATCTGTCATTTTGTATCATCTTTAGCTGACCAAACATTACCATTCACACATCTCCTTAAAAAGGATGTGTGATTTGATTGGAATGAAGATTATAAATAGGATTTTGACAATTTGAAAGAATACCTTGCAACTCCACCCATTTTACAACCTGTTATTCCAAACAAACCATTCATAATTTACATAGCTACATCAACTCATGCTCTTGCAATATTGTTGGCTCAACAAGATGAAAATGGTAAAGAACGTCCTATTTATTACATTAGTAGAACTTTGATATATTATGAGAAGTGGCACACAACAATCGGAAAAAAATGTTTGTCCTTGTATTCGCTACTAGTAAGTTGTGACATTATTTACTGAATACAGAAACACAAATGATGACATAATTTGACCCTCTCAAACATCTATTCAATAAAATAGATTTTTCAAGATGCCTAGCTAGGTGGGTGATGTTGTTGAATGATTTTCATCTTAATTTTTTTTCACAAAAATAAATTAAAGGCCAAGCCTTAACCAACCACTTGGCTGATGCTCTTTCCACTTTGACATTACCTAGCACTCACTCTTTCCCTGATGATAATGTGTTGACAACTGAACTTAATACATGGGAGTTATATTTCAACGAATCTAAGTGTAGAACTAGCTCTGGTGTTGGAGTTATACTAATCCTTCCTATAGGAAAGCCTATTCCTTGGTCATATTAGTTAAACTTCCTATGTACAAACAACATTGTTGAGTATGAAGCTTTGCTCACCGGATTACGTGTTACTCTGATCTTGGGTGTAAAAGAAATTAAAATATTTGGTGACTCGAAATTAGTAATCAAACAAATAAATGGAACATATCAAGAAAAGCATGATAATTTATCAACATACAAGGATCATTACAATGCACTTATTATATAAGTTTGAATCATTTACCATTGATAACATCCCACAAAAAGATAATTGCCATGCAGATGCAATGGTGAGTGCAACCTTTCTTATACCACCTCAAAATCCTTCAAAATATTTCACATTAATTGTTCATCCCATCATGAAACCTTCAATCGATGATAAACTCTAAGAAATGCTAACAACAAATGAGGAAGACTCGAGTGAATGGTATGATACAATATTTAACTATTTGAAAAACAATGCCTTGCCCGAGCTAAAAACCAAGAACATTTGAGCCTATTTGTGCAAGCTCACATCTAAGTATATAATTTTCGTTGATGTTTTGTATCGAATATCATTCCATGGTATCTTACTTAGATGCCTAAAAAAATATAAGATACCCATAGCACTTGAACATGCCCATGAAAGTGCTTGTGGTGGCCATTATGGAGGAAAAACATTGGTTCAAAAACTTATCTGCATTAGGTATTATTGGAGAAACATGGAACAAGATTGCTTTGACTACATCAGAAAATGCCACAAATGTTAGGAGCATAGCAATCTAATCCATGCTCTTGCTTGTGAATTCCAAGCTCAAGTCCTGATATGGCCCTTTGCAATTTGGGGATTAGACATTATAGGAAAGATACCACCTCCTTCTGTTGGACATACATTTATCATCACTGCAACCAATTACTTCACAAAATGGGTAGATGTCATTCCCCTTTGATCAACAATAGCTAAGGTAATGTGTCATTTCATATTGGAACACATTATTGCTCACTTTGGAATCCCTTCCTCATTAGTCTCTAATAATGGTACACCATTTAAGAATAATGACGTGAAGAAATTCTTAGAGACATTTAACATACATCACTTTTTGACACCTTATTACCCACAATCTAATGGTCAAGCTGAATCAACTAATAAAGTTATCAAACAAATCCTAAGGGAAACTATTAACAAGCATCATAAGGATTGGCATACACAATTACACTATGCGAGGCGCTATGGGCTTATCGTAGAAGTGTTAAATCCTCTATAGGGACTACACTTTACAATATTTTCTATGGTAGTGAGGCAATAATGCCCTTGGAGTTAGAGATTCCTACATTAAGAATCACTCTTCAAGGACTTATTAACAATAGAAACTATAAAGAGAAAATATTACATCAGCTTGAAATGCTCAATTAATAGCGCATCAATGCTATTGAACATCTTCAAGCTTATTGCCAAAGGAAACAGTGACATTACAATATCAAGATCATCCCTCACACATTCAACAAAGGTGATTTAGTCCTATCTGAAAATCAATGCAATATCAATCCTGACCCAAATGAAAAAGGAAATTTTAGTCCTAATTGGTTAGGACCCTACATGAAATTTTTTTGGGTATGGTGCATATGTGTTAACTAAACTAGATGGCACACCTCTCAAAGAACCTATCAATGTCATGCATCTATGCTAGTATTATGTCTAAACCTTTGAATAGTATGAATGATAAATAATTTTTGTTAGAGCTACTGGATTATATTCCATATGCTTTCACATTGCTTCGTTCCTGACAAACACTTAGGTGTATGTCTTGAACACTAAGGTGATTATGTAAGTCATTTTTTATATAATTACTTTGGATTTCATGCTATTCAAGTTCATCTTGTGTGTTATGCTAGATTAGATCCTTATATGCATTTAATGTTCTTCAATTAGATCATAGGTGCATTAATTTAGCATAACATACTTAATTACAATGTTGCATCTAATAGAAAATGTAATAAGTTTTAATTATATCACATAAAGCATTTTAAACCATGCAGATATTCATTAAATAATATTACAAAGGTTATTTAATTAATTGCATTTCCCTTTAACATTCAACACATAAATTCAACTAATAAAACATCATATTCTCATATATATATATATAAATATATAAATATATATATATATCACAGTTTTTTGTACATGTCATCAATATATACAATATCACTAAGGTTTGTGGCTACTAGATCCCTCAGGATCTAGTACTCATGTTGCTCCAGTGGTGGTACATCGGGAGACAGTGGTGTGCGATCGTGATCATGATTTTTTTAGTCTGAGAGAAAACTCTAAGCCTCATATCTATTCAAGGGCCTCCGAATGTGCTCCTACTATTTGATCTCTCTTTGCTTGCAGCCTGGATACCTTCCACTCTATTCTCTTGAACTTTTTTGGGGTCTAGGATGATCGTGCCTTGTGTGCAGTGTTGGCTCGGTGGACTCACCTCCTAAAACTATCATATGTCATATGTAGTCTTGTGAATGGCATGAGTTACTTTGGGTCCTAATAAACAAGGGGTGGGGGCACATAGTTTGAGTCTATGGCCTCCTCATTGACTAATGTAGGTATTATCTCTACACCTTCCTATCGATAGAGATCTTGAAAATCTCTCATAGCTCCTACAAGATAAAAAAAAATACTCAGCACACATCATGACATATATATATAAATCATAAGCATATGAACAAAGTACATGAATAAATAAAATATCATCACCAATATCTTTGGCAGGCTATGAAACATCAACCTCATCCTATGCAGGGGGCATGGAAGATGTGCTAGCCCCTCCATGATTGTGGGTACTGATGCCATCTATGACTGTTACTCATGATCTAGTCATACAAATGGGCGAGGTCTCTCCCCACTAGTGTTGTGATCGATCCTCAGCTATTGCCTCATCACCCTCGCTCATGGGTGGCTCCTCCTCCTCATCCACCTCCTAGTCCTCATCATCATCCTTCTCATCTCCTCCATCCTGACCATCATAATTAGGATCTACATCCTCATCATAGTCCTCATCTATGACATCTATAAATATGTCTACAACCTTATACAGTGTCTCCTCGATCTTTTCCTCTATCGCATCCCCCTCATCTGGGAATGGTACTACATCTCCTATAGGCTCACCCGTGGGAAATAAAGAGCTTGTCATGATACTGTCCACCACTCCTCATAATCATTTGTGGAACTGACGTCATTAGTGTCAAATACTAGAGGCATATCATGATTTGAGTACTCAAAGTCATTGTAGACAACATTCTCTACAATGAACTGTATTGTATCACTAGGTCTCTAGGCGCTCTGCACTGACCTCTTGAAGAAGGGTTGTGCCCTAGGTGGTGTCTAGATCTTCCCAAATTGTTGCACAACCTAATCATAGTAGAAAGGATGTACTATGTAATCATGTCATCCAATAAAAAAATTGTCCAGTTATAATCTCCTCGTCTATAAAGTGTGATTTGGCCACTAAAGTGTAAGTTGATATGGTCTCCAAAGAATCTCTTCCTCCTCCATTCGATCAAACCGCACTCTCTAAAAGTGAAAATCAGGTAAAGGATAGCTAAAGGCCCATAGGTATCCCACGACTGTTGGAAACAGGAAGTTGGTAGGTCTGGTACAATTGATATGCTCAAGGCACTAAACTTGTAGAAGCATATAGTCTACCATGCTATCCACCTCTCGAAAGAAAAACTAGTGCACTAGGATATAGCACCCCTAGGCATATATTGTCTTGTGCTCTGCCATCCCCCATATCAAGTGTACTAGTCCTCCCTATAGGTGTGTTACCTTCCCATCAAGGATGGGTACTAGTCCAACTGTGTGCATTTGGTAGATCAATCCCTGTCCTCACTCGCTTGTCATCCACTAGTCCATTAAGGAAATACTGCATGTCAGCCTTCTCCTCATGGAATTTATGATCTCCTTGGAAGTTTATCTGCTCACCCTGAATAGGAACTTAGAGTATGCATTGGACGTCCTTTAGGGTGATCATCATCTCACTAGTAGGAAGGTGGATTTTACATGTGTTAGAATCCCAACACTCAGCTAGAGCCATCAGCATCGCATCGTGGTACCTCATGGGGGAAATGAGGTATTCCCAATATACCCCTACATATTGTAATAGCTCAGTTTCCTCTACTAAAATGGTGGGGGATAAGTCTCTAAGAAAGCTAAGCTATCTGCCAACCAAATGTTGATGTGAACAGGTGGGTATCTATCAATAAAGCATAAATGTGCCCTATGAGCAATCTAATCTCTTCAATGGTTACATGAATCATCATAAAAGTGTACTAAAGTTACTCTAGTGTGATTTTCTAAAGGCCCTAGACACTTTAGACCCCTTTTGGGACACTTCATGAAGAAACGAGACACTTTACAAAAAATGTGGGACACTTTGCAAACAAAAGGGACACTTCATGAAAAAAGGGGACACTCTGGGAACTATTTTTCCAAGGCCCTAAATTAACATAGAAATGTATAAAATTCATAAAATAACTATGCAGAGACAAATCAAAGGAAACATAATTGAGTCACCTAATGATGACGTTTGTCATGTGCCACTTGGTCCTGGAGCACGTCCAATCTCATAGGCCGATAGTCTTGTCTGCTCGATATATCTCACTATTCTTCAATTAATCTCAAGCTACAAAAAGGTAAAATAAAAAGTAATAATTTACTTTGCTTTTTTCTCTTATGTATGTTAAAACTAGGGTTTTTACTATATTAGAGTTTAAAACTTCCTTTTCATTCAAGTTAACATAACAAATCATGCTAGAGAGCTCCATTTTCAATTCTACTGCCGACATCACCAACCATCTATCATTATGTGCCATGGTACTTGGAAATTCCATTTGATATGACTTACCATATTCGATGTGGCTGGATTTCTACCTTAATTCCCCCTCTGTAAAGCAAGTGGAATCAAGGGGGGGCATACATCTACCTCGAATTTGATTTCAAAAAGTTAGATAAGAGGATTTTTGGTCAACTAACGAATTTGTGTTGTAGGATGTGGTTCCTAACATTGTGGTTTTGTAGATAACTACATTGGGGGCTTCATTCTCTTGTCTTTTGAATGAGTATCCCTTTATGAGATAAAGTGTATTGTTTAGGGTCCTTTAGCTTGCATATGCATGCAGAGTCATATGGGCACTAGAGTGGGGGCTAAATGTGACCACTAAAATTGTACTCCCTTCTTAGAGATAGTACAATACATGGTATAATTTGGACCTGTCTTGGGAACATCCTTGCATTAATTATCCTTTAAATTATCATTTATAGGCCCCTAGGACCCATTTTTTTGGATCTTGAGGCTTATTCTACTCAAAAATCATCTAAAATATTACAAAAAGCATTTAAGACATTCAAATCCTAAAAACCCACCTCAAAACCTTAGGTGGGACTTATTTTCTACCTTGGGTGAATGAGTCCCCTTTGGTGGGACCCATTCACCAAGGGTAGCGAGTGAGTTCCTTTTAGGGAATTTTCTAAGTTTGAGTGGGAAATTCACCAATTTAATTCAATTTTTCAGTGTATGTTGGCCTTTGAGGTCTAAATAATAGTCAATAAGGTGTTAATTCCTAAAATACAAGCTTCTAAATCATTTTCATTGCCTCTAAGAAATCCAAGCATAATTTTGAGCCCTTTGAGCAAGCAAATTCAAGAGCCAAGTGTTGAGAATCTTTCACAAGAGCATTCACAAGTTTATTTTCAGCAAAGTTGAAGCTTTGGAGCAGAATTCAAGTGTTTTTGTAGGTCTTCAAGCTTGCTTTCATTCAAGATCTAGCATTTCCAAGGGTTGATCATGGATTCCTATGGTGAATCATGAAGAATTCTAGGTTGGGGACATGCAACTAGCCATCAAGACAAACCTAAAGACTTGTTTTCTAAGTGATTGCATCTTCCATCATCACTCTATTTTCATCCTAAGGAAGGTTTACACATCATTGTGGTTCATTTGAGGTGATTGGAGATCTCCTAAGGTGAATCCTACATAATTCAAGTTCTTTCATGAATCTTGTTCTTGCACATTAGAATACGATTGCATCATGTTTCAAATTTTTGTCTTAGACACACTTAAGGCTAGGGTTTGTATGCACATTTCGTTATTCTCATCAAGGTTTAATTACCAAGCTAGGGGTTTTACTGAGGAAAATACACCATTATAAAATCAAGTTCTATTATATTTTGTAAGTATTTTCATAGGTTTAGATTCAAAACCTTGTTTGGAAGGAAAGTGTACGTGATTGAGTACAGATCAGAATCTCTAGTTTTGGAAAAAGTTCAATGGGACTGATTCACCATTAATGGAGAATGAGTCCCACTAAAGGTGTCTATCAGATCTATTTGCATATTCCAGCACCCTTTTCCCTGAAACAACTTTCTAGACAGAAATCCTAATCTAGGACTAATTTTCCCAGATTGGTGAATGAATCCCAACAAGTCAAATAGTTATATTTTCCAAAATTTTAGAGCCACTTCTAGTATTCACTTCAGCTTCTACAAGTTTCCAGGTGCATGCTTTCTATTTGGATTTCTTATTTTATTTTATTTGATTCAACTTATCTTTCTAGGTCTTTTTGCATATTACACTGTGTTTTCAAAATAATTGTATTTTCCAAGTTTACACTTGGTGGTTAACCCCATTTCTTGTCTCAATCATCTCCAAGGGTACCTTATAGTTAGATCTCTCACATCCTTCATTGGGTTGAGATCTCTAAGGTGTCCTTGAATGTGAATATTGTGAATCGGATCTCTCTCCTTGTATCCATTTTGTGAGCAAGGAAGTGAAGCATCCATTTCTAGTGTCGACACTTTCAAATTTGTAAAATATTTTGTTCAATTTTTTCTAGAATTTTTTTTTTCATAATTAGGAAAATTAGGTAAATTTTAAAATTGATCTAATGTTCTTGTGTTGTGTGCACTTCCTTCTATTTTTCAAATTTTACACTTCTATTTATTGTAAAAATCAACATAAATCATGGATGCAAATATACCTATTTCTCCTTTAACTCCATTTAATTATCATAAATGGAAATCTAACATAAAACTTATACTAAAATAATCATGTTGAATTTTGTAGATGGGAGGATACTATCCATTTCTAGAATAAGAATTTTACTAGCCTTTGGTACAATAAAAATTAATATTTCCTTATAAGAGAAAAAGAGAAAATCTAAAATGATAAATTAGAACTTTTCCACATGAGAGAAAGAGAGATCCGGAAAAAATAAAATAGTAAACTTCTAGTGAAAAAGAAAAAAAATAATAATACTTTGCCTCTAACAAGTTGTGAAGCTAGAAAATGAGAAGTCAATAAATAAGGAATATAAGCCTATTGGAAGAATGACTAGGTTATCTATATGTTGTCATTGATGTCGCCATGTTGGTATTTTTTTGGTCTGGTACTCTAAACTGATGTGTATGACTGATTAATCTTCTCCAGTGGCTGATTTTGTATTGCAGTTTTCAGAAATGACTTATGGATGTTAATGGCATGCATGATCAGGTTATTTTGTGTTCTCGTGCTCATACAATGAAGTGGCATTATTCTATTGGTTGCATTAAAGACTATTCATGTCTGACTTGTTAAGTTAATTTTGATATGATATGAAAACTTATTTCTTGGTCCAATCCAACATAATGCATCGTGCTAATAGTTAAATTGCATTTTGAAAATATTTTTTGGAGCTGACGGTTGATATATTTTATAATGAATTGCATCTAATTAGGTTGACCTAATTAATGCTTGTGATGGAGATCAAATATATATAAATGTATGGTGAATAGTTTTTTTCATGTAAAGTGTAGTAAGTTTGTGTAAACAATAGAAAAGAGACAAAAGAAATAGCGAGTGAGTAATGAATGTGAAGATGTGATAAAAAAGGTAGTAGTTGTGAGAATCTCTGGAATTGTATCAACACATGATAGATGCATCTTTCAAGTTCATTTTGGGTTGTAAATCGTTATTCTATTTTGTATAATCCTATGTAGGAAGTGAGCCTCCTTGTTGGACAGTGAGTCCCTTTTCTAGGCAGTGAGCCTTTTTGGTAGTAAGCCTCTTTTGAAAATACTATATAGTGTGAGTTAACCCTGACTATGGTTTTTCCCTTAATGGGTTTTCCACAAAAAATTTGGTGTTCATTGTGTTGATTTACTTTATGTTATTTATGTTTTATGCTTATATTTAATAACAAAATAGTGTGGTTGAAGATTTGATAAGTGATAAAGTTTTAAGTTTGAATTTGAGTGACAACTAGTTCACCCCCCCTCTTAGTTGACCTACACCTGTTTAACAATTGGTATCAGAGCTTTTGGTTCCTTGTGTAGAACTTGACTGCTTGAGGAGGATCCTAAAGGCCAGTTGAATGGATGATAAAGGAGAGCTCCAAACTGTTCTTGAATATCTTGACAAAGTGGAAAGAGAAAACAAAGATCTGAAAGAGAATCTTGATGAAGCAAATGAATGTGTTCAAAAATTGAAGGAATAGTTGAAGAAATTTAAGGAAAGACACGGAGAAGTAGGTGAACAGATGAAACAAGAGATAATTGGATTGAAAGTGAGAGTAGAAGAAAAGAAGAGGATTGAAGAATTTATGAATACAATGGTGTAGAACAAGTTTGATGAATGTTCTAGACTTGAGCAATAGATAGTAAACTTAAGAGTGAAAATAGAGAAGGCTAAACTTTGTGAAAGTAATTTCAAATCTAGCTCTGGAAAAATTGAAGAACTGCTTGTAGGAAAAAAACCATGTAAGGACAAAGGTGTCTTAGGAGTTGATACCAGTGAATTTTCTAAAGATGTAAAGAAGAATCAGGGCAAGAGAAAGAAGAGAAGGAATTTTGCAAGAAGACCGCTTATGAGACAACCTAATGTATAGAGGTATCCCTCTTTTGATGGTATTTTTTTTCTTGTAACAAATATGGTCATAGAGCAACTGAATATAGGAGCAAGATGAAATAGTTTTTGGCTCTCTTTCCAGAAAATGTTTTGAATGTGGGAAATTTGGACATAAGACTACAAAATGTAGATCTCAAGTGAGTATGATCAGTCAAGTAATGAGGAACAGGTTTAATGAAGGAAAAATGAACCAATTCTTTAATGGCTATTGCTATACCTGCAATAAATTTGGACACAAAGCAAATCAGTGTAGATCGAGGAATAATGGAGGACAAACTAATCAAAAAACTGTGATCTCTTATAACAGTAATAAACCTAGACATGTATCAAAAAATTTCAAGAATAAGAAAGGAAAGAAGTCTACTTTGGAAGAGAAGAGTGAATCAATAAACAAGATTGACAAAGAAGAAATGAAGCAAGAAGTGGATAAGGTGTGGAAGAAGAAAGAAGAAGAAGAAAAACTTGAGACTCCTGATGTGTTTGTACCCGCATCTGGTACAAATGAGTTATTCAGAATGTAGACCTAGCATGGTCTTAGGGGGAGTATTATCAGAAGATTATAAAAAACCCCTGGAAGAATGGCGTGTCAGAGGTTGGTACGTGGTTGGAATGTGAAGAACGTCTATTCAGAGGTGTTTGAAAAGGAACTAGAGAAATGTTGGTGTGAATAAATGTCTTGTACCTAGCTAATTCATTCACTAGGTAATTAGGAGACATATTCACATGTTAAGCTTACTTCTAGGATATAAGATTCTTTCTAGAAGTCTTAGTTGGATTTTCTAGAACTTATCTTATCTAGCTATATTGCATGATTCCTAGGTAGTTAGTTGTCTCATATCATAGAATTAAGACACTTTTCATGATCTTTTCTAATCCTATCTCTCAACCTTGCCTTTATAAGCAAGGTATCTATGTACATTTGCATTGAATCAATTCAATCATATTTAACCAATATTCAATCTTGCATTGTGAAGCAAGCTTTCTTTCCATTCTCTCTCTTGTGGAAGTGGTTTTGGTCTAGCAACTATTCTTGGGGGTGTTGGGGAGTCACCATTTACTCCCACAAGAAAATATGTTGGTATGAAGATTTAAGGACTGAATAAGGGCTTTCTATGATAAGAAGGATGCTTTTAACAATGTTTTGGTGTCGACCACATTTAATGTGTTTTAGGGTAAGCTTGATGGTGTATAAGATGAAGTGTGCAAGTCTTGGTTAAATCATGCCTTTGAAGAGATTGAACAGAAGCCTAGAATAATCTTGGGGCAAGCATGAAGTGTTTCTGAAAAAAATTAAAGAGATTATATCAGGTAATTTGGAAACCTTCTAATGATTGCAAAATAAAAGAAGAAAATCAAAGAAGTTTCAGTAAATTTTAAGAAATCATATGTAGTAATGGATAGTGGATCGAGTGGTGGTACCCCTCTAAAGTTGAAAAGTGTCAAATTGGAAGAATATGATCATAGGAAAATGAAAGGAATTGAGCTAGGGTTGAGAAAAATTGAATTACAAAAAATGAAAACCCTAGGGATGGATTTATGGAGTGAATTTTTGTGGGTTAAATATAAAGAGGTTATCTTGTTCTTGTTGAACCATTTCAATGACAAAAGCATTGTTTTGGACAAACCCTACTTAATCTCAAAGGAAGTAATCGAAGTCATCAATAGTTTTATGCAGTGTTGGATAACTCCCTAGAAAGAAAACTATGAAGTATAAAGATGTGGAGGAGTTGGTTGGAATCACTAGAGATTTTAGAGCAGTATTGATTGATACACTTTCTAACTCGGTCATTAGGTATGTTGTGTATGGTATCTCAAACAAAATTTATTTCAGAAATCGTGAGAACTCAACTTTGGCTATTGTCATATATATTTCCCACATGATTGTTAAGGAGAATAGATAGTTTGATTTATGTAGCTTGTTACTTAAGAATTTTCTTAAAAAATTTCAAATGTCATTGGTTGAGAATTATCTCTTTCATTTCAAATCCTTGAGCTAGTATGTCTAGTGTTCTACTTTTTGAATTCTCTCCCCAGAAAAGATAATGTGATGTGGGAATCTTGTATCCCTATTGGAAAATAAATTTACAAATATCTAGAGTCTTTGAAAGATAATGTGAACATGTATAGATCATATTTCTCATCTTTGTGATCAAACCCTTGCTCCAGTATATCTGCACCATGTCAATTTGAAGTGGGTTCTTCCTCTGGAAAAAGAGAGATGGAGGTTGTTATCAATGATTCTCTGAAATAAAAAAGGAGAAAAGAGATAATTAAAGACATTATTGACATTTCAGATGAGAAGGAGAAAGAATCTCTAACTAGCACTGAATCCCCTAATCCAAATGACATCTAGTCTATGATAGTTGAAGGAAAAATTAAGAAAATTAGTGAACTGTGGAATGTTGCCTCGCCTATTGACAAATTGAAAATTGATGATGCTCTGGTAGATGGGTATGTGCAGGATCATGATGGGCCAAAAAGTGGTGATATGATGGGTATGTGTAAGGTATGTGGCTGACAACCTTTTTTTTATCCAAAATTGATGAAACAAAAAGAGTTTTTAAAGGAGATTCTCAGCTTTCCACCAATATAAGTTATGCTTTATTTTGAATTTAATAAATTATTATTATTCATTTTCTAATTGAATTACAACTAAAGTCCTAATTAATAGGTTGATTGAAAAACATCTATAGCTTTCAAACGGTATTAGATTTTTTGAATCTGAAACATGCATCACATTCTATGCTTCACATACTATAGGATTAAATTTTTTTTTTGAATTTCATGAAGTTTGACCAAGTTAAGGTTGCTAGACATACAAGTTTTTATATTTTTTAAAAGTTGTAATAAAAAATTCATAATTAATTATTTACTTAGAAAAAAAATATAGAAAAATATGCATCACATCGGGAAATGAGTCCTTTAATTATATCTAAAATATTATAAAAAATATATTATTATTTTATTGTGATTAGGGTGGTCAGACAAACACCTACTTCTTATTTTTCCCTAAAATTTAAGTACTGCTGCATTGAAATTTCAAAATTTCACCAAATATATATATTTTTTAAATAATCCTAATATTTTAGAAACTACATTCAATTTTCTACATATTCTATTCTTACATATTTTTGAAGTAATATAGATAACTTATTCAATTTTTTACATCAAGTTTCCTAACTCTGATTTTTTTGAGTTTTTCACCACTTAAGGGCTTGTTTTTTCGATGATGATCCTGTACATACCCATATTATCTACTTCAGAAAGGTATTGAAGTATTTGTTGTTTCTAATTTCTTGCTAGGAAATATAATTGAGATTGTTGAAGAAAGGATGTTGCTCAAGGGTCTGGAAGGACATAAAATGGGGATATTGGTTGAAAGGAGATGTAAAAAGGCTATGCAGAGACTGTCTGGATTGATTGAGAAAACAAAGAAGTGTGTTAAAGAAATTTCAGATGTTTACAAGTATTGTCTATAGTGGCTTGTAGTTGTAGATAATTTCATAAGCATAATTGAAGCAATTGAAGCTAAGGTGAACAACATTGGAAAGAATTTTGATATATTTTAAGATAAAGAAGGGAAGCAAAGGATAAGATTTGGTGAACTATAGGCTAAACTAATCATTACACAAAGATAGAGAGATGATATGACAAAGACCTTCTGGCTCCTTAAAGAAATTGTTGAAGTCCAGTTAGAGCATCTTTCCAGAATTCTTATTGATGCAAAAGATGTTGAGAAACAATGTTTTATTGTAGATTGGTCACCCTCTTTTACTCTGTTGGGATTATTGGAAAGTACATGTACAAAATGGAGTCCATTGTTTTTAACTAGAAGTTGTATCCAGTTCTCAAAGAAAGTTATAAGAAGGTGTTCCAGGTGAACAATGTCATCTTCACTTAACATTTTTTTGCTTAAATGTTTTGGATTGTTGGAAGTTTTTGAAGTTTTTTTTTTAATCTTTTGAAATTTTGATGTCACCATGTTTACACTCATTTTTGGTGCCCTTTTCTATTGATGTCAAAGGGGAAGAGTGTTGGAGATAGTGGAAAGAGTTAAAAAGTGTTGGAGATAGTGGAGAGAGTTAAAAAAATTTGAGGAAAGGAGAATTTTTGTTTAAATGTTGCCATCAATGACAAAGGGGGAGATTGTTGGAAGAATGACTAGGTTATCTATATGTTGTCATTGATGTCACCATGTTGGTAGTTTCTTGGTCTGATACTCTAAACCAGTGTGTATGACTGACTAATCTTCTTTGGTGGATGATCTGGTATTTTTTGTGCCCCTCTGGTATTCTAGTCTGCATTTCTCCACAATCAAAAATTTCTAATTGTGGTTTTGGGAGATTGCTTATGGATGTTAAAGCAATGCATGATCAAGTTATTTCATGTTCTCATGCTCGTACAATGAAGTGACATTATTCTATTGGTTGCATTAAAGACTATTCCTGGCTGACTTGTTAAGTTAATTTTGATATGAGATGAAAACTTATTTCTTGGTCCAATCCAACATAATGCATCGTGCTAATAGTTAAATTGCATTTTGAAAATATTTTTTGGAGCTGACGGTTGATATCTTTTATAATGAATTGCATCTAATTAGGTCAACCTAATTGATGCTTGCGATGGAGATTGGATATATATAAATGTATGGCAAAAAAAAAATTGTGTGAAGTGTAGTAAGTTTGTGTAAACAATAGAAAAGAGAGAAGAAGTAGCAAGAAATTAATGAATGCGAAGGTGTGATCAGAAAGGTGGTAGTTGTGAGCATCTCCGAAACTATATCAGCACATGATAAGTGCATTTATCCAGTTTATTTTGGGTTGTAAAGCCTTATTCTATTTTGTATAATCCTATGTAGGCAATGACCCTCCTTGTTGGATAGTGAGTCCCTTTTGTAGGCAGCAAGCCTTTGTACTTGGATAGTGAGTCCTTCTTTTGGCAGTGAGCCTCTTTTAAAAATACTATATACTGTGAGTTAACCCTCACTGTGGTTTTTCCCTTATTGGGTTTTCCACTTAAAAATTTGGTGTTCATTGTGTTGATTTACTTTATGTTATTTATGTTTCATGCTTATATTCAATAACAAAATAGTATGGCTCAAGATTTGATAAGTGATAAAGTTTTAAGTTTCAATTTGAGTGACAATTGATTCACCCCCACTCTTAGTTGTCCTACACCTATTTAAAACCTCTAGTTATAATAATTTAAAACCTACATATATTTAGATAAGTATATATTGGCATCATCTAAGGATTATAAAATCAATTTGAAAGGGGAGTATCACCCACTCACTTGAAGGAGAAGATTTTGTGGCATTATTAGTTTAAGTAGTCTATTGTGTCATTTTTTTATATAATTTATTTCAGTTTTATGTTCATGATTGTGAATTTCTTATTATCTTAATATTATCACATAAAGTGATACAAGCATATCATTTAAATTACTCAAAAGAAACAAAAAATTATTTCAATATTTTCCATTACAATGTAAAAGAAATTCTATTTTGTAAAAGATAAAAATATTTTGAATAGATTTAATTTTCAATAGAGTGTGGTTTTAATTAGTTCATATTTACTTTCAAGAAAATTACTATTTATTTTAAACATAATTACTTTTCATCAATTATTTCTCCTAAAAATGATAATATTATTTTTTCTAACTTTAGAATCCATAATATAAGTTAAAATTAGTTAAAAGAAGCTTGTTATCATATTAAATTAGGACCATATTAAAAATTACCTTTAGACACATGTGGATTGATAAAAAATTAAATTATAAATAATTTAAATCACTACAACAACCTTATGAATCACCAAACCTAACAACACTTTGATTAACTTTAGAAGGACCATCAACATCACTTTCTAAAAATCCTAGTTATTGAATATATCATTTACTTGATCTATTCATGTTCAATAAAAACAAAATTGCACAAATATAGTTTCCTCAATTGATCTAAAGGAGTTATGACTTCCTCGAAGGACACTTAGTAGCTAAATTTTCTTTAACTGAGCCCAAAATATTTTTAAAAACATACCCAATAAGAATCTAGGGTAACCTTAGAAGATTCAAAGATTCTACTCCAAGGTTCCAAATATGTCAAAAGATAGATATGACACTAATAAATTCTATGCAACCAAGATTAAATAATAGGCAAAAAAAAATAGCATAGACAAGGGGCTAGTTAAAACTTTACCACCACCACCTCCAAAGGAAAATAGTAGAGGTTCATTAAAATAAACTATAACCTATATATTCCTCACTAGCACCGTTGGGAACACATTATAAAGAACCTTGAAAGGCTCCATATTTCATATGTTATCTTAGGTGAAATCTATTTTATGACAAAGCAACCTTATAAACAAACTACACTTAGATCAACAATATTTCTTCTAAAAAATATCCACCAAGGGAAAACCCTATACCCACTTTTTTAATGTATATTATTTAGTACCTAAGAAAAAAATAAAAAATACCTTTAAACAACAACATCTACCATCTCTAAAGAACAAGGTTAATAAACCAAAATAAAAGGGTAGCTTTAGTATCCAATTTTCCTCCTAACAACCACATACTCAAATATTTCTAGTGATAGATGTGAGAAACCACTAAATATTCCCTCACCAACCAAAATATCTTAAAATTAGAATCTTTATACCAATTATATTTTATAAATACTTCACTCAAATGGAGGAGATGAAGGTAGGAATTTAGGTTCGGTTAAACGAGGTCCCAAGAGTTAATCCAAGAAAGTTTATAGCTATAAATGATGATCGAGAAGATGCCCCTATTAACAACTAAAGAATCCTTATTTATGGTATTCTAAATCATGAAGCTTTTCCCAATAAAATACATTCTTGGAACCTTATCAACATTAACACCGCATGAATAATTGTAGTTCATAAGTTTGGCCCAAGGTTGATCCTACTTGTACCATCTCCAATATAATTTATCTAAGGATTATCTAAACTAAAAATAAAATACCTAAGATCAAGGCCACCATTTTTCTTAGGCCTGCAAACCTAGTCCCAACTAATTATACTCTATTTTGGGGAGTCCAAATTATCTACCAAAAGAAACTTCCTAGAAAGAGAATCAAAATCCTTCAAAAAAAATTAGGAGAAAATAATATCATAAATCTACAGACAAGAAGAAATTGCACCATATATTTTAAAAGGGTAAGATGCCCATCAAATGAAAATCAATGAAAATTCCAAAAATTAAATTTCACTCTAAATCTACCAAGAATCCTCTTCAAACGATCTTTTTTAGGAAGATTAATTGACAAGACACTAGCAAGATAATCCAAGGAAAACTATCTTGTTTTAAAATGGAAAATAAGAGAAATTCTCTATTGGATAGGAAAATGGGTATTGAATAAAAAGTATTAGACTTATTCTCATTAATCTATTGACCAAAAGTTATCATATACATAGCCAATATGTTCTTGAAATTAAACACCTTCTAAATTTTGACAACACCCAAGAAGATAATATCATATGTAAATTGAAGATGGGAGTGGGGATTAAGATCCCTAGCCACCTTTCAACCTTGAACAATGCTATTTATTCTATAATAATTAAGGAATCTTCCCAAACCTTC
Source organism: Sequoia sempervirens (assembly GCA_007258455.2). Taxonomy (NCBI): domain Eukaryota; kingdom Viridiplantae; phylum Streptophyta; class Pinopsida; order Cupressales; family Cupressaceae; genus Sequoia; species Sequoia sempervirens. The sequence goes on from VDFB02271358.1 coordinate 275,981,662, forward strand.
AAACATAAGAATGAAAAGATAGGGAGAGATTGGACCACCTTTTCACAACCCTTTTGAAGCTAAAGAAAGATAAGATTGGATACCATTAATAAGAATAGAGAAGAAAGAAGAAGGAACACAACTCATGACCCACTTAATCCATCATGAATAAAAATTAAAGATAATACATTCTTGAGGAAGGATAATGTGACCTTATCATAAGCCTTAGACATATATCTTCATAAAAATACCTTTATCCTTATAGAAACCCATATAATAGATGGATTCTAAGTCTATGATGACAATGCTAGAGTAAGTAGGACATCACTTGATAATTATTTAATCATTAATTAATTTATTAAGTCCCTTATTACTTTATTCCCTTAAGCTAAACTTAGGAGTACTTTTTATTAGATTAAATTGGGATAATTATAGGTTATATTATCTCATTGCATGAGGCTAATACACTTATCACAATCTAATAAAATCCTCATCAAGGGTTTTTTTTTCTCCTTTTATAACAATTGGTCATTCATTGTAATCAATCATCCATATAATATAGGTATTCATTATTCAATATAGAAGGTATATCAAATGATTTTATTAATCAATATTTTCTCTCTTGGTTGTATAGAAAATCAATTGCTTCCATCTCTCGTTTGTGATAGGAATTTTAGTTGTGAGTGATTTTTGGTAGTTGTGAGGTTCACCGTCAAATCTAGTATGGTAAAAAAGCACCAAATATATGAATTCCTATCCAAATTTTGAGAGATATAGTCTTGAAGGAAAATTGGCTCATCCTAAAGGGTATGTGAAAAATCATGATGGGCCAAAAAGTGGCGATAGGATGGGTATGTGTAGGGTATGTGGCTGACAACTTTTGTTTTACCCAAAATTGATGAAATGAAAAGGGTTTTTAAAGGAGATTCTCATCTTTCCACCAATATAAATTGTGCTTTAATTTTAATTTAATAAATAACTATTATTCATTTTCTATTTGAATTATGACTAAAGTCTTAATTGATAGGTCGATTGTAAAACATCTATAGCTTTTAAGTGGCATCATATTTTTTGAATCGGAAACATGTGTCACATTCTATACTTCACATACTATAAGATAAAAAAAAAGAATTTCATGAAGTTTTGACCAAGTTAAGGTGGTCAGACATACAAGTTTGTATATTTTTTAAAAGTTGTAATAAAAAATTCATAATTAATTATTTACTTGGAAAAAAAATACAAAAAAATATGCATCACATTAGGACATGAGTCCTCTACATTTATCTAAAATATTATAAAAAAATATTATTATTTTATTGTGGTTAGGTTGGTCAGGAAAACACCTACTTCTTTTTTTTTTCCCTTAAATTTAAGTACTACTATATTGAAATTTCAAATTTTCACCAAATAGATTTAAAATAAATAAATAAACCTAGTAGTTTAGAAACTACATTTAATTTACTACAGATTCTATTCTTACATATTTTTGAAATAATATATATAACTTACTCAATTTTTTATGTCAAGTTGCCTAACTCTGATTTTTCTAAACTTTTCGCCACTTAAGGGCCTGGTTTTTCCATGATGATCTTGCACATACCCTAAAGTGAAATAGGTATCACTATTGAGTCTAGAATGACGAAAAATCCTAGGATCACTTATCATTTTGTCAAATTTGGAAAAGTTGAAAAATGAAAAATAGCAGTAGGGACCTCCATACAAAAATCCATATGACTTTATGGAACCTATTGCATTGGTTCTTATATAAATGAATTCTCAAGTATGGATGAAATTTAGGTTTTTTTAATATTTCATACTTACACAAAAGATAAATGAAAAATTATAGAAAAAATCATTAAAAAAATTGAAAATACAAAAGGTTTTAGGAGAAAATACAAAAAAGGTTTTGAAATCAACCATATGTCTTATCAAAGTACCTTGTAGCAAGTTGACCAATTGTGGGCCACTCATTGGCTCTATGTGGCCCTTTCCCCCTTGCCAATGGTAGTCCAAGTTTGTGCCAACCAACCACAAACAAAGTAGCTATCATTTTTGAGCCACCTAGTAGCCTATGAAACCGTATTAGTGGGTGCCTTAAAATATTTTTCAACACCCTCAATGAAATGCCCAATGACAGCCTTGACTAGGGAATATTCCTTTCCAAAAGTATATTTCATAGCTAATTTGACCAAAGAATACTTTGACGCCAAAGGCAATATTTCATGTATGAGTAACTTTTGTGATGACCTTTTTTTTTTTTTTTGCAGGTGGAAGGAATATTCCAAGGAATATTTGTTGGCATCATGTTGATGTCAACATGAATTTAGTAGTACAAGCACCATATAGATGCCTCCATGCCCCAAATTACATTAAAGGATCTCTTTTATCTTTTTGGAATAACTTGGACATACAATATTGAAATAAAGAAAATGAGATATCATTAGAAACTAGTTCTAAGAATTTTCTTATGTCTAAGTATCATCATATTTTGTTTATTTTTTATTTTATGCTCAATCAAAGTGAAATCTTTATTTTGCACTTTTGAGCTCATAAAATTTTTCTTGTATCTTTGATTTTCGTGATCCCATCAATATTAGAAAGGTATTTATGAGCTCTTCAGATCTATTCATTTATTTTTTCTAGACTTTTCCCACGTATATTTTATTCAAGTTTTTGTGATTTCACACATTTTTCAATTACTTGGATTTCTTGGCACTTGGAAAGGATTTGTTTGTGTTTAAAATGACTTAATTTGATCTAATTTATATGTATTAAGGTTATTAGTCTCTAATTTTATCATCTAAGGAAGTATCATGGGTTTTTATTCATCCTTCTATGGTAATCCTTGCAAAGGGTAACTATGATTTTTGGTGAAATGGAATCCTAACACATCTTAACTGACTTGATCTTTTTCCTTATCTTTATTAGACTCATACCTACATAAACACATTAGGGAGTTATTCAACATGAGATACTATTAGTGATCATGTTTTAGGGGTTATATGTTATAGTGTTGTTCATGACACTATGTGTGTTGTATCGTACATTGATTTTCCTCACACAATTTTGACTTAGCTTTGGGAGATACATGGAGCCCCTCATATTCAGAAAAGAGGTTGTCATTGATGGAAAAGGTGTGAGGCCTAAGAAGGTGTATTGCTAGTTGAACTTTGAATGTGGTAGTACTTGAATTATCATTATATTTTGAGAATAATAAATTTGATTGCTTAATTATTACAATATTGTTGATGTGTTTTTTATGCACTTCTCAACATAGGTAATTCATAGATGCATCACCTCTCTTGAAACACAATCTTCCACAATCAAATTGCAGAATATTGTCCCAAGGTCTCTAATGTCAGGTCTTGATAGTGCTTGGAATATCTTAGTTGATTTATGTGATTTTTTGGAATCATAAGGTAGACTTAAGGATTAGTTACAAAGTGGGGAAGTTGGATCTACAAATGGAGTTCTTAAGATGGGAAAGTTGTTGTGCATTTGCTACAGGTTAAAACAGTAGTCTTGAACTCCATTTCAACTTTGGATTTGACTTTACAATGTGCAATGAACCTTGCCTAGAGTTACTTATTAAAAAACAAAAGAAAAAGCGCAGGGAAGAGAGGAAGTTCCTGGACCTGAAACTACGAATGAATAGTGATCATGGAGGCTACTATAGTAGAAAAACTCCCTAAAACTAAGTTTTGTTTCACCAAGAGAACCTACAACTACAAAAAATAGTGCAATCTTCTAAGAACTGCAGATTTTCATATTACACACACACATTAGGCACATGTAAGTGAACTAAGTTACAACAATGAAGTAAAGAGCTCAGACTAGCTTTGCAAAGTGATTCATCATCAATGAGCCACAAAAAACATGAGTTGTAAATTTATCAAATATTGAAACAACAATCACCATCACCACTTCCATTCAAGAAACTAACACCTAAACTAATAGGGAAGTTGAACCATGCATACATAAAGAGAAAAATCAAAAGGAACACCCATAAATTATGCAATGATGTTTTCTACTGTTGCAGAATGTATTTACAACAGTTCTCCAACCTTTTACAAATGAGGGGCAAACCCCTATTTATAGTTTTCCAAGGCCCAAATGAATGGATAGGATTGAATTACATCGAATGGCCCAAATTTGTTTACATTAGGGTTTCACCTACCCCACATTATCCAACAATTTAAAATACATCTTTTTTCTTTTCCCTATTTTGTCCTGTAGTGGCCAGTCATTATAGCAGCTTTGTCATTTGGTTGATTTCCCTTTTCACTGTAGTAGAAACTACCTAAATATTTCCCTTTGCTTGATGTGTTTGCAACATTTTCCATTGGATCAAACAGGTCTGTCAACGACTGGCATCAATGGATTGGTTGCCCCTGATTCGGGGGACAGGTCATCATCCTCTGGTGAAAATTAGGATAGCTCCCTCATGCCTTCTTCAAGGCCACCCCCTTGCATTTTTGTCATTGACTTCCTTGGCATAGGCCTTCTTCTAACACTTACCCTATTGGTGGGTGCTAGGGGGAGAGGCGAACATGAAATGAATGGTGACATGAGCTATGCACATTCCTTGTTCAACTTTCTCAATCAGCCTCCCCAATGGACCCGATATGCTTCTTAAATCCTACATACTTGAATCACTATAAGTGCTTTCATAAATAAATCAAGGAAAACATTAGTCAAATCCTACAAACTCTTTGTTATATCCATCCATGCATCATCAAAAGGTCATAATATTCATATTTGGAGCTCATTTGGACAATAAACATTAATGAGGGCCCAAGGGGGTGGGTAGTGAATGGGGGACAACAAACTAGAAGGGAAGTTCCCAGACCTCACAAAACTTAGCAAAACCAAGATTTTTCAATTATAGCACATGGGGAAAGGGGAATGAAGAGTTCCAAGAAAAAATTCCTCAAGATTGGACTCATTTTGGAAAAAGTGGAAGTTTGGAAAGGGAAAGCTGGAGGGTCACCGCCCTTTTGAAATGACAATGAGCACACAATGGCCCAAAAGGAAAGTCCCAGATAGCAAAGGAGGGGTGGAGTCCCAAAATCAGCCACGAAGGGGCTGGGTTCTGGAGGTTACGTCGTAGGTAGCCAACAGATGTTCAAAATTTCCATGGAGGGATGGAGTCCCGTAAACGGCCATAGAGAGGTCAGGTCGTCGGGGCTGGTGGATGTTCAAAATGGCCACAGAGGGATGGAATCCTAGAAACGACCATATAGGGGTCACATGCCAGAGGCTGAGTCATCGGGGGCTGGCGGATATTCAAAATGATCAAGGAGGGATAGAGTCCCAGAAATAGCCATAGAGGGGATAGGTTCCTAAGGTCAGGTCACTGGAGGCTAGTGGATGTTCGAAAATGGCCATGAAGGGACGAAGTCTTGCAAATGGCCATGAAGGGCCTGGGTTCTGGAGGTCGGGTCGTCGGGGGCCAGGTCGCCGGGGGTCGACGGATGTTCAAAATGGCCAATGAGGGATGGAGTCTCGAAAATAGCCACGGAGGGACAGAGTCTCAAAAACGGCCACAGAGAGGCCAGGTTTTGGAGGCTAGGTCATCGGGGGCTAGCAAATGTTTAAAATGGCCACAGAGGGGTGGAGTCCCGGAGACAGCCACAGAGGGGTTAGGTCGTCAGGAGCTGGAAAATGTTCAAAATGTCCAAGAAGGGAAGAGGTCCCAGAAATGGCCACAGAGGGGATAGATTCCAGAGGTTGGGTCGTCGGGGGCTGGTGGATGTTCAAAATAGTCAATGAGGGACAAAGTCCCGGAAACGACCATGGAGGGGCTGGGTTCTGGAGGCTGGGTTACCGAGGGTTGCAGATGTTCAAAACGGCCACGAAGGGCAGGAGTCCCAGAAATGACCATGGAGGGGTCAGGTTCTGGAGGCCAGATCATCAAGGGTTAGTGGATGTTCAAAACGGCCATGGAGGTGCCAAGTCCCGGATGTTGGGTCACCGAGGGCCGACAGATGTTCAAAACGACCATAGAGGGGTGAAGTCCCAAAATGAAATTTTCACAACTTCCTGAAACTTAACAAAACCTTGGTAGTTCACTTAGGCACCACAAAAACATCCCAAATCCATAGGAAACCTATCCCCAAAGTCAAAAATGAAGTAAAAAGTGAATCGAGCAAGTAGGGAAATTCGACCAAGGAAATCCGATAGGGCGGACCCGGAGGACCCGAAAGACTCAAAAATTTTGCGGGGTGAAACATGGTTGACTTGAAATGATACTATGAGGCTCGTTGACCATTTTAGATGCCAAAATTAGGGGCATGAAAAATGAGGTAATGACACAAAATGACCCGGCAAGGCAACAGGAAGAGAGGATCCTCGTTCTGAATGGGGTGTGTGTGCAAAACATGCACAACAAATGGAGACTCACTGAGGAAATTCTCTAGATAATTTTGATGAAAAATTGGAATCACTAACCCATAATCTCTGGTTCTGATCTTCACACTAGGGTAAACAAACTAGATTCTCAACCAAAGGATCAAAACTGCTAGTTAATCCAACCTTCAATATGTTGAAAATCCAAGTGTGTATAGTTGCATTAATTCTCATCCTTCAGTTGCTATAGGAACCCAAGCTATGTCAAGTTAAGCTACATAGTTTATTCTAACTCCAAAACCATCCAGGAAATTTCCTCGCTGCCAGTCAAACGTTCATAGCCCCGACGAGGTTGTCATTGTAATTCTCCTAAACATTTCTCTATTGTCGGCCGGACGTCCATAACCTCGGTAGAGTTGCTTGGATACCCACGAAAATTTGAATTTTCTCTTTCTTTTAATTTTCAATGCTTTCTTTCTTTCTTTCTTTTGATTTTTTCAGTTTTCAATTCTTTTTATGTCAACCTGCAAGCATTGAAGCTCACACTAAGGGCTAAGAATCACAGTGGCGCTGAAGAAAAATTTTAGATTTTTCACTTAACTAGACGTCACAAAGGACCTAAAACAACCTCTAGACTCTTAAATATGTGAGAGATATAAGATCCCAAAATACATCAAAATTAGACCAACCAACGACATATCCTCTTTTAATCAAACACCCAGATCACTTGACACTAACAAAAGATCCTCACCATCCACTCTGAAAACTTGATTAGAGTTTAACAAAGAAATACATAGAACAATCCCAGGTGATAAGTATGGTTGTTGTGTACACAAATGTGTCTAGCTTAAAGCAAAGGGACCTCAAGTAAAACAACAGCAAAGCAAAAGAAAACAAAAATAAAACAACCCCAAAGCAAGCAACCTACATCAAACCAACTAACCTAAGGAAAGTAGGAAAGCGGAGTATTTATAGGAAACCTATACTACTCAAAATAGGCTATGTACAAAGATATTTACAAAGCACTATGTTCAAGCAGGGTGAGCTGACATTAACATTCATTTGATTTCACAATGCATGAGCAAGAAAATGGGTGATCATTATCATTCTGAACCATGCAAATTTATCTTTATATTCTTGAAAAAGAGATTCAATGTTGCAGCACTCAAGTTCAGTCACACAGTCAGGGAAAATCAGCAATTAAGGAGGCTCATTAAACCCATGGTTAATCTATAAACATGCTTTCCTTCCCTCACTCCCATAACAAAAATGATAAGTGCAACTATGACAATTAACATGAGCAAGGAAGGATAGAACTTGGATGTCGTCATGTGGATGTGGCAGTGTTGGACAAAAAAGAGTGAGCACAACATCATCGGTAGGTGCATTAGCGGCTTCGGATGGAGGCACCGAGTGGTGCAACATTTCATACATCAAGCCTACATAAGGCAAGGAGAATGGGGCAACAAGAACTTCTTCCAGGTCTTGTGCGAGATTGGCGATCCCTATCAGTTTTTCTTCGAGAAGATAGACTTCATCTTGTTGATCTTTCACAAACTTGATGTCCACTTGATTACTGCCCTCAAAAGGCAGCACGTTGTCCCATTTCCTTTCCTAAGTGTTTTCCTTCTTTATGTGGCATTCAATGTTGTCGTACAATGACATGGACACATATGTCCTCTTACAACTCCCTAAATATGAAGGAGGATCAACAATGTTCATGGTAGGACTTCTAGTTGTGTCTTGTAGTTGGTCAATTCTGCCATACTTGTTGGAAGCCATCAAAACACCCCCACCTTTGTCTTCTTCCCTTTGTTGTGCATGCATTTCCTTATGGAATTCAGTCATTTCTTCTTGGTCGCCATTGTTGTAGATAGAGAAGGAACCCCTCTCCCACTCTAGAGGCTCTAGTATTTCATCAATGGGAGGGGCAAGTGGTATGCCTTCATCGCTACCATCTTCTAGAATGTATTCTTCTTCAGTGTTGGTGTATCTCCGCAATACAACCCATAATGGAAAAAAGTCATCAAATAATGAAACCTCATCAAGGGGACCAAAATACTCTATGCAATCTCCCTCCAAAGACTCACCAAAAATCCAATCATCCATGGTACACAACAGCTCTTCAAGAGGAAGAACTTCTTGGTGACTGGTGAGCAGCATTCCCGCTTGATCTACTTCATCACTCGGAGGCTCAAGATTGTATTGTTGTCCTATTGTTGTCCCAACATCCTCTTGAGGACTACCTTCAACTAGGTTGTCACTTGGCTCAGGCTCTTGAGCTTCACGTCCCATCCATGAAGCAACTGCAGGAGGTGGTGTGGTTGGCTACCTTGCTTGTTCTTTGACTTGCTTGATGACTTCTTGGCACAGTCTGCACGTGAACTCCGGGTGTGATGAATCATGAAGTCTGCACCAATTTTTCAATAGTAGCACCTCCAAATCCACTTGGTATTTTAGCTCAAACCAATCCCTTGATAATCTCGATACTAGTTGGTCATATCTTTCTGTTATCGGGTCCTAATCATCATTTGGGAAGGAAGGTGAATAGTAAACAACTGGGGTGAGTGGTTGTTCCCACTCCTCCAAACCTACATTTTTATATGCTTGATCATTGTCATTCATGAAGGAGATGTCCTCTAATCTAATCTCACTCATTTCTTTGTCATCATTCTCTACTATCCTAAGGTTGTCAACCCTATCTTCTTCATGATTTTCAACATCTTCATTGGTTGTCCCAACATACACTGTTGCAGACTTTGCTAATCCATCCTCAACTACCAATGGTTCTTCTTCCAAAGTGGAGGACTACTCTTTTTTTATGGAGAAAGGGCCATATAATTCCTTTGTAGCTGAGTTTTTATCAAGACCACCTTTTTTCTTGAGGGGATTAGCTCCTTTCTAACTTTCAGCTTTCGTGTTTGTTGTCCCAACACTAGCTCATGTCCAATCCATTGGTTCCTCTTCGATGTGTTGTCCTCCAGATGTTGATAGATCTTTGGCCTCATGGGGTGACTTGTCCTCCTTGAAAGTTAACTGCTCCAACTTATTCGAACAACCCTTGGTTTGAGCGATGATGTTTGTGCATGATGAGCAAGTGAATTCGAAGTGGGGTGCATTGTGAAATCTGCACCAATCAGACATTAATATTTCATCCAATCTTGGTCCATCTTTGCTGCCCAAACATTCTTGGACCAGCTCCTTGAATTCCTTGGCTTCCATGGTTTTCAATTCTTCATGTGGGTCTTCAGGGGCCAAGGGCTAGTATATTTCCCAAAAGGGAATTTCTCCTTGCAAGACTCTTTCAACTCTCTCCAAGAATGTTAGACACCCCAATTCATTGTGTCTATGAGTGCAATGAATCCTGCACTTATTCATCGATGTGAATTGTTGCAACGATTTTCTCAATCTTCTATTTAAATCTACATGTAGCTGAGTGATGCTAATTTGTGCATGTTGATCCATTTTGATTAAGCTTTTGTTTGCCTTTAGAATTTTAGAATTTTAAGTTTCAGCATGTGATGAGATCTCCCTATCCTGATTTCTTCTTGAAATTGTTCTTTTCAACTTCTAGCTTTCAACTTTGTAGCCTCAACATGTCATGCCCTCCTTCTAGCATCAGTTATGTTGATGTGTTTTTTATGCACTTCTCAACACAGGTAATGCATAGATGCATCACCTCTCTTGAAAGACAATCTTCCACAAATCAAATTGCAAAACACTATCACAAGGTATCTAATGTCAAGTCTTCACAGTGCTTGGAATATCTTGGTTGATTTATGTGATTTTTTGGAATCACAAGGCAGACTTACGGATGAGTTACAAAGTGGGAAAGTTGGATCTACAAATGGAGTTCTTAAGATGGGAAAGTTGTTGCATGTTTGTTGCAGGTTCAAATAGCAGTCTTGAACTCCATTTCAACTTTGGATTTTGCTTTACAATGTGCAATGAACCTTGCCTAAGGTTACTTATTAAAAAAAAAAAAGGCAAGGAAGAGAGGAAGTTCCTGGACCTAAAACTACGAATGAACAATGATCATGGAGGCTGATACAGTAGAAAAAACTCCCTAAAACTAATTTTTGCTTGTCCAAGAGAACCTAAAACCACAAAAAATTAGTGCAATCTTCTAAGGACTGCAGATTTTCAGATTATACACACATCAAGCACATGTAATTGAACTAAATTGCAGCAATGAAGTAAAGAGCTTAGACTACCTTTGAAAAGTGACTCATCATCAATGAAGCACAAAAAACATGAGCTGGAAATTCATCAAATACTGAAACAACAATCATCATCACCACTTCCATTCAAGAAACTAACACCTAAACTAATACGGAAGTTGAACCATGGATACATAAAGAGAAAACTCAAAAGGAACACCCATAAATCATGCAATGTTGCTTTCTATATTTGTAGAATGTCTTTACTTCAGTTCTCCAACCTTTTACAAATGAGGTGCAAGCCCCTATTTATAGTTTTCCAAAGCCCAAATGAATGGATAGAATTGAATTACATCGAATGGCCCAGATTTTTTTACATTAGGGTTTCACCTACCCCCATTGTCCAGCAATTTAAAATACATCTTTTGTCTTTTCCCTATTTTGTCCTGTAGTGGCCAGTCATTGTAGCAGTTTTGTCATTTGGCTGATTGCCCTTTTCACTGTAGTAGAAACTACCTAAAAGCTTCCCTTTTCTTGATGTGTTCACAACATTTTCCATTAGATCAAATGGGCCCGTTGATGACTAGCATCAATGGATTGGTTGCCACTAATTTGAGGGATAGGTCATCATCCTCTAGTGAAAAGTAGGACAACTCCCTCATTCCTTCTTCAAGGCCACCCCCTTGCATTTTTTTCATTGAATTCCTTGGCACAAGCCTTCTTCTAACACTAAATGAATGGTGATATGAGCTATGTGCATTCCTTGTTCAACTTTCTAAATGGATCTCCCTGACGGACCCACGGTGGGATATTCCTTGGCACAAGCCTTCTTCTAACACTGACCCTATTGGTGGGTGCTAGGGGAGAGGCAGACATGAAATGAATGGTGATAGGAGCTATGCACATTCCTTGTTCAACTTTCTGAATGGATCTCCCTGACGGACCCACGACAGGCTCCTTAAATCCTGCTTACATGAAACATCATAAGTGTTTCATAAATAAATCAAGGAAAACGTTAGTCAAATCCTGCAAACTCCTTATTACATCCATCCATGCATCATCAAAAGATCATAATATTCATATTTGGAGCTCATTTGGACCATAAACATTAATAAGGGCCTAAGGGGGCGGGCAATGAATGGGGGACAACAAACTAGAAGGGAAGTTCCCGGACCTCACAAAACTTAGCAAAACTAAGATTTTTCAATTATAGCACATGGGAAAAGGGGAAGGAAGAGTGCCCAGAAAAACTTCCTCAAGATTGGACTCATTTTGGAAAAAGCGAAAGTTTGGAAGGGTAAAGCTAGAGGTCACTACCCTTTTGAAATGACAATGAGCACATAGCAGCCTAGAAGGAAAGTCTCAACTGATGACGGAGGGGAAAAGTCTCAAAAAAAGCCAGGGAGGGGCCGGGTTCTAGAGGTTGAGTCGCCAGGGGCTAGCAGATGTTCAAAATGGCCACAAAGGGATGGAGTCCTAGAAACGACCACAGAGGGGCTGGGTTCCAGAGGTCAGGTTGCCAGGGTCCGACAGATATTCAAAATGACTAAGGATGGATAGAGTCTTGGAAACGGCCACAGAGGGGCTGGGTTCTAGAGGCTGGGTCACCGGGAGCCAACAGATGTTCAAAAATGGCCATAGAGGGATGGAGTCCCAGAAATGGCCACAAAGGGGTTGGGTTCCAAAGGTTGGTTCGCGTGGGGGCCGACGGATGTTCAAAATGGCCACAGAGGGGCGAAGTCTCAGAAATAGCCATAGAGGGGTTGGGTCGTCGGGGGCCGGTGAATGTCCAAAACAACTTAGGGAGAAAGTCCCAAAAATGGTCACGGAGGGGCCAGGTTCTTGAGGCCAGTTTTCTAGGGGGCGGAAAATGTTCAAAATGGCCAAGGAGGGATGAAGCCCCATAAATGACCACGGAGGGGCCAGGTTCCAGAGGCCACGTCATCAAGGGCTGACGAATGTTCAAAATGGCCATAGAGGTACAGAGTTCCAGAAACAACCATTGAGGGGCTGGATTCAAAAGGTTGGGTTGTTGAGGGCTAGAAAATGTTCAAAACATCCACGGAGTGAAGAAGTCCCAGAAACGACCACAAAAGGGCCAGGTCCTGGAGGCTGAGTCACTAGGGGCCGGCGAATGTTCAAAATGACCACAGAGGGCAGAGTCCCAGAATTAAATTTTTGCAACTTCCCAAAACTTAACAAAACCTTGGTAGTTCACTTAGGCACCACAAAAACATCCCAAATCCATAGTAATCTTGTCCCCAAAGTCAAAAATAAAGGAAAAAGTGAATCAAGCAAGTAGGGAAATTTGACCAAGGAAATCCAATAGGGTGGATCCAGAGTACCCAAAGGACTCAAAACTTTTGCGGGGTGAAACATGGTCGACTTGAAATTATACTATGAGGCTTTTTGACCATTTTAGACACCAAATCGAGGGCACACGAAACAAGGAAATGACATAAAATGACCCAACAAGGAAAAAAGAAGAGAGGGTCCCCATTCCAAACGGGGCATGCGTGCAAAACATGCACAACAAATATGTTTGCAATATCATGCATACATCTATTAATGTTGATAAAGGTTATCCAAAATGTTTGAAGTTAGTTACTCAAGGAAAAGAGATTTCTCTAGCAATACAGTATGTTTATTGTTTCTTGTTGAATGAAAGTTTGGTTGTAGTTTGAATAGAGAGGATTTCTACACATTTTCTATCATACTCCAAAGTTTCTAGAAGTTATGGTTATCATGAAAGAATTTTAAAGTGACAAAAGGGTCACTATGCTAGTGTAGAGAAGGAAAATTCACTACTCATGAGTCTCTTTATTCTCAAGAGATTCCCAAGGGATGAACTACCCTAAACTACCTCAAGGAACAACATGAGAGTTATAGAATCAGAAAGAGTAGTTAGCAAATGTTTTCTAGACAAACTGACGATCTCTTGGCCAAATGACGGTAGCAGAATGTGGACGATAGCACAAAATGTTGGCATCTCATATAGAATAGAAAGCAAGAATATCCTAGAAAACAAGGAAACTACTGACAATATAATTATTGATAACTTCCAAAATGAAAGAAAGTAATAGAAAGCAATAAGACTTAAATAAGATAAAGTAAATGATAGAACTAAAGAGGATAGAGAAAGAAACTTCTCACAGAAGCCCAAGTAATGAAGCCTCCAGTATGTGAATATCTTCAATACCTGCATGTGCAAGATCTAGAGAAAATTTTGGGGCTATATAGGGTTTTGCCTCAATCAAACCCCTATTTTGGTGTTCCCACCTCCACAAGTAGCCAGATAGATAGAGAGAAATAAAGTGTGTGATGAGTGATAAAATAAAACCCCACTTGAAGAGGAGAACTCGTATCACAAAGTAAAGTTATGAAAGAAATCCTTGCTCAAGGAGGAGAACCTATATCACAAAGTAGAGATGCAATATATAGGGGATGTGTGAAATCCTAGGATGTTCAAAAGCACAAGATAAGGGAAATAGAGTTACAAGGCTTAAGGAAGCCAAGAAGAGCAAGGAAAAGAGAGAGAGAGGGTTGCGAGAGATAAAAGAGAGCAACAAAAGGTATTGTGATGGTTTAAGAGCTTGAGGTTGTTGTAGCAAGATATATGGAGTTGTGCAGGAAAGAGCTGGAGAGTATAAGGTTGGATCCAAAGCTAAAGAGAAGTTAGAAGCACAAATGAATTGAAAATATAACTTTTAAAGGGATAATAGAAGCAAAAAGAAGCTTCCTAGAAAATTACAAGGAATCCTAAGTCATTGCCACTGACAAAAGAGATGACAAGTGGAAAACATGCTCAAAAATGGTCATTTGAACATTAAAATGTTGTAGGAAGCTAGCACGGTGCGTGAAAATCTGCATGGCATGCTAGTGTCTAGACACATCACACTATAAAATGATAACAATGAGAAAATCACAAGTTTTGATGCAAAGCTGACGCATGAAGGTAGCTATTGAAAAGGGGTTTCAAGAATCATGAAAGGGGGAAAAGGCTAATACAAGGGATAAACTGAGCCTACAAAAAGGATAGGGGAGTGGAAACTAAAGAAGATGGAAGAATGTAAGTGAAATTGTGAGGGGTACAATTTTACAACATTACATTTTTCCCCCACTTTAGTGGGCATATGAATATACACTAATATGCATGCTAAACGAAGTCTACTAAACATAAATAATATCATGATGCCAAAAAGGATACTATAGAGGAAGCAAATAACCCCTTGAACCAATGAAGCATGCCCCTAGGTTGAAGACCTACAAAATAAACACATTAGACAAGAAAAACCTACAGAAGACAATAATGTTAGAACATATAAAGTCATTACACCATGGGGAAGCAACCAATGTCAAAGAGAGAAAGAGCATATACTCGGGATGAAGAAGATTCAGATCTTCAATCCAATATATACAATTTGAGAAGAGAAGAGAAAAGATAATTTAAGCTAGAAAGGAATGAAGATTCCAAGAGAGATGGCTCCATAGATCCTCAGACCCAAGGAGAGTCAAAAAAATGAGTTGTAGATCCATAGACCTATGAGAGGTGAATAAAAGGCTCTATAGGTACTCTCTCCTACAAAGTTGAAAAAACTGCACCAAAGACCCATAGACCAATGGTGAATAGATCCCATAGGATGTAAGCATCTCACAAGCCTGCAGACCTACAAGAAGGCAACATCCAAGTTCTCTCTCATGAAGGAATCCCAATGAAGTAAGTGTCTTATAGTCCCGCAGACCTGCAAGAAGGCATCCCCCAAGTTCTCTCTCATGAAGGAGCCCAGTGAAAGGGGACTTCACAGAGTTAGATTAGAAAGAGGCTTCACAAGTGCACCTATAAAGCAACATCTTAATCTATAGATATAACATGTCAAAAAATAAAAAGTAGCCACATAGTCAAACAAGAAAACAGTCACGCAAATAGTCCATAATTTGAAAGCTTTCAAAAAGGTCCCTCAGGAACCCTTCAAAAGAAAAGGGGTCCACTCAAGGGATGCACTATTTGAAAAGTGAGGTCTAGTCAGGCTACCTACAAGCTAGATGCAAATGATTTCATTCAAAGGAGAATATTTCAAAGGGGGTTCCTTTAGTAGGGAACCCTTCAAGACACAAATGGTCCCATTCAAATGAATGCACCAACTGAAAGATAGGGATAAGAGAGGGGGTCCATAAGAAGGATGTACATCTTCGAAAAAAGTTTCCATTGCCCCCAACATATAGGGGAGGAGAACCATGTGAGATACTTAGAACATATAGTATAGAGGAAAATCTCGATATCACTTGTCATTTGAAGAAGAGGTAGGTGCATCAACAAATAAATGAGTGATGGCACTTGAATCATGAAGTTGTTATATTTTATCCTTTAAGGCCTTACATTCACTAGTGGAATGGCCAAGCACTCGATGGTATGCACAAAAAGAATGTTTTTATTTATCATGCTTATGATATTTCTTACATGTAGGAGAAGGAAGAGTAATCAAGTGGGCTTTTAGAAGCTTCAACAAAATACACTCTTTCTCAAATAAATAATGAGTAGGAAGCAAACCCTTCTCTTGTGGAGAAAAATTTACTGCTCACAAGAAGACATAAAGGCAGTGGATAATGGAGGATAAATCAATCCAAGAGAGTGAGGTTGAGAAAAACTCATGTCATTTAACCATGGCTTTTGCTTAGATTATTCACTTGATAAAACAAGCCCTAAATTATGCTCTTGACGTACACATTCTATAGGGACCTAAATGCCTTGTTGTTATGCCCACAACCTTTATGCCCGTAGCCATATTTAGAAACAAGCTTAAAGCCAGGGCCATAATGCACTTGCAAATCTTGAGAAGGAGGAGGATCTTTATAGAGAGAATTGTTCCAACAATGGGGATCACACTCTTCTATGGGATCACCATTATCCTTCTTGAAAAGACTACCAACATTATTCTTTTTAACAAAAGTGTGATCATCTTCCTTTGAAGGAGGAGGATCAGCATTAAGGACATTACAATTGTTGTTCACATTATCCCGCGATAAAAAATAATACTCATCTATGATAGTGGGTTTGGATGATGTTACTAGAAGGATTAAGTGGATTGGGTTGACTTTTTGTTCCCCAATAAAGGAATCTGTAAAGTCTAGAGAACACCAATCATCACCAAGACATGCATTCTCTTGAGAAGAGGTACAAGGAGCAAACTTAATATTTATTATTTCAAAAAGGATCTTTTCAGGGACATCTATTTCAAGAGTATCCTTTGTAGTATGTACTATTGGAGTAAACATTGACACATTGGAAGAAATTGAAGGAATAAGAGTAGGCACAACTGAAACTTTACCTACTATTGCCATCTCACATAAGTGCATAGCATTAGGGTTAGCCTTAACTGTGACTGCTTTGTTGTTACAAATGAACTTAATAGATTTATGCAAGGTAAATGAGACTGCACCCAACATGAATCCATGATCTACCAAGAAGAATACCTTATATGGTAATTTTTCTGACATAACATATACAAGGGTGGGTACGATGACAGATCCCAATCTCAAAGGCAAGATTATCATGCCTAGGGGTTTTCAACCAACATTATCAAACCCATGAATAACAAAATAAGATGAATCAATATTAATTTTAGGCAATAGATAAATGCTACATGCATTGAGCATTGAACCAATGTCAATGAGAGTACGTTTAATGCTGATATTGTTAATGTTAACTATAATAATCAAAGGATCTGCTTGCTTCTACACTCCTGAAGGATGGAGTTCCTTTGGATAGAACATAATATATAATGAATATGTACAAATATGAGCTATCAATGCATTAGAATCCATTGGCCTAGCAGAAGAAGGAAAGAGGATCTTTTGCAAGGATTCTTGAAGCATACCTCGGTAAACTAAAGTAGACTGAAACAAGTCCCATAGTGAGATCTTATCTAGAGTAACTTAAAGTTGCTCAAGAAGATCATAATCATTGGGTGCTTTAGTTGTAGGTATAGGAGCTTGAAGAAGGCTTAGTTGTTCATTCATTCTATTTTTATAAGTATGGACTACTGCTCTATAAGAGGGAGCCATAGAAATATCAAGACAATCCTAGTATCAAGTGGGACACCGTCAATAGAACAAAGCCTTTTAGGAGAAGGACTAGTTGGATTCAGGTAAATGACTCGTGTCTTAGGCCTTTGAGGGGCAGAAAAGACATAGATTACATTTACAAAATCATCACAACTAGTGGAAGAATCATTTGAAGAAATATTCTCAACATTGATATAGGGAGGATCCAATGTGGAAGGAGATTCATCACTCGCTAATGCATCATCTCTAGAGGATAGTTCATTGGAATAGAGAAGAGATTCATCATTCACAAATGCAATGTCTCTAGAAGAGAGTGCATTGGAATGAAATGGAGATTCATCATTCACAAATACATCATCTCTAAAAGAGGGTGCATTGGAATGGAGAGAGGGTATAGTAACATCAAGAAAGGTATCAATGATTTCATCCTCTTGCGCCAAAATATGCTTAGAAGGAATCTCAAGAGAGAGATCAATAAAGAATAATTAGAAAGGAGACAAAAACTCAATTTCATATGCTTGTAAGAGAACTTCTTGAAGCTTCTTAACAAAGCTAGAAAGTGATAGAAGGAAGAAAGATAGGAAATACATTTTGAAATAGAGATATAGACACAACAATCAATCTAAAGAATTACAAGGGTGACAAAATTGAGAAAAACCAAAAATCCTAATTTTTCAGTTTTTTAAGTATTTTCTAGGTTTTAGTAATTTGCATTTTGCGGAGGTCTTTGAAGTAGAATTTTGGGTCAAAACGTGTGTCATTATAAAAAAATGGGTTTCCAAAGGCATTCTATTTTAGGTACTAAATTACTCCTCTTGGAGATCTTTCCAATGGTGTAAACAATTCAAAATTTTGAGCACCAAGTCAAAAGTTATAACCCCACCAAGTTGGGGTAAATGAATTCCTAGCTTTTTGAAAAATATTGTGCTTCACGTTGGGTTCACAAAAATGTAGAGAAGGGGGATTCACTACTCATGAGTCTCTTTATTCTCAAGAGATTCCCTAGGGGTGAACTGCTCTAAACTACCTCAAGGAACAACATAAGAGTTCTAGAATCAGAAAGAGAAGTTCACAAAGGTTTTCTAGAAAAACCGACAAGCTCTTGGCCAAAGGATGAAAACATGGAATATAGATGATAACATGGTACATTAGCATCCTAGAGGCGCACTAGCATCTCGTATGGACCAGAAAGTGAGAATATCCCAGAAAAAAACAAGGCAACTACTGATAATCTAATTATTGAGAACTTTCAAAATGTGAGAAAGCAACAAGAAAGTAATAAGACTGAGATAAGATAAAGTAAATGATAGAACTAAAGAGGATAGAGAAAGAAACTTCTCATAGTAGCCCAAGTAATGAAGCCTCCAATATATGAATGTCTTCAATACCTGCATGTGTAAGATTTGGAGAAAATGTTGGGGCTATATAGGGGTTTTCCTTAGTCAAACCCTTATTTTGGTGTTCCCACCTCCACTGACATATAGATAACAGAGAGAAATAAAATTTTTGATGAGTGATAAAATCATACCCCACTAAAGGAGGAGAACCCATATCATGAAGTAAGGTGATCAAAGAAATCCCTGCTTGAGGAGGAGAACCCATATAACAAAGTAGAGATGCAATAGCTAGGAGACGTGTGAAATCCCAGGATGCTTGCAAGCACAAGATAAGTGAGATAGAGTTGTAAGGCTTAAGGAATCCAAGAAGAGAAAGGATGAGAGAGAAAGGGTTGTGAGAGCCAAGAGAGCTACACATGGTGTTGTGAGAGCTTAAGAGCTTGAGGCTACTATAGCAAGTTGTATGGATTTGTGTAGGAAAGAGCTAGAGAGTAGAAGGCTAGAGCCAAATCTATAGAGATGTTAGATGCATAAACGAATTGAAATGATAGATTTTAAAGGGAGAAGAGAAGCAAAAAGAAGCTTCTTGGGCGGTTACAAGGGGTCCGGAGCTATTACCACCAAAAAAAGTAGATGAAAAGTGGCAAACATGATTGAAAATGGTTGTTTGAATGTCAAAATGCCACAAGACATTAGCACAGCACACAAAAATCTATATGGTGTGCTAGTGTCCAGACATATCACGCTACAAAACAACAACAACAACAACAAGAAAAACACAAGTTTTGACGCAAAGTTGACGCAAGAAAGTAGTTGTTGAAAAGGGGTTTTGAGCATTCTAAGAAGGGAAAAAGGTTGATGTAGGGGCTAAAATGAGCCTACACTAATGCTAGGGGAGTGGACACTAAAGTAGATGCAAGAATTTATGTGAAATTGCAAGGGGTGCAATTTTACAACATTACAGCTAGTTAATAATACAATGATGGTTTTGTACTATATGATAATGACCAATAACTTCTATGTCACCCAAAGATAGCATTTATGATAAAATAGGTCCAGGTTAAGGTTCCTATGGAATTGTGTGTCATGATGTCATTTTGGTGGCAACTAATTTGATTTTGTACTTACATGTTACATGTTTCATATAATTTGAATTTAAGTCCACCTTATGTCATCCTAGTTAATTGTGGATCCTTGGATGACATGAATTAAGGTTATTGTAGTGTGTTGTATCTAATAATCATCTCACTTCACATGATAAATGTAAGAGATGGCACGAAGTGAAAAAACTAGTGTATGCAAGTGTGTGAGCAAGTTTATTCAATGTGAATTGCATCAAAATCATTGTGAGACATTACGAGAAGATCATAGGGAGTATAGGAGAGTTTATAAAGAAATTTTAGATTGTATGTAAGCTATGTAATCAGCATTGAATATCCACAAGATTTATCATTTTAATGTGGTAGGATTAGTGTTCTACTTATTGAGTTGGTGCTTGGATATTTCAATTCAGAATTTGTGTCTCCAATAGGTTGGTGCCTACAAATACAATTGGGGACTGGTTTCTCTAGTAGGTTGGTGACTACATTATATTATAAAATTCATTTGTTATACTCTTTCTTTGTGAGGTTGGATTTGGATATTATATCCAAGAAGCTATTCTTATAGTTGTTTTTTCCATCCTAGGTTTCCACGTATATCTAGCGTTTTCATGTGTGAACATGTGTGTTTAAGTGGTTATGTTTTGATACCATGTTAGAATTGGCTATGGCTACCAAGATCTTGAGACAAAATGGAAAGCACAAAAAGAGAGAAAAGAATATGGCAATAATAAATTGTATTCAATGTCAATGATATGAGATTATTGATATAATGTAGTAGAAACCCCTTGGTTATATAGCCAAGGTGAGATGCAAGATGTCATAGGATTATGAAAAGTTTCTTAATCATATGACATGAGACAACTAATCACACTTACCTACGTTCACATGTAGTAGTTGTCAAAAGATAAGATAACAACTAATGACAACTAACATCTTCTAGAAAGATTCCTTCCTAGGACCTAAGTAAACTTAACATGTGTAAATAAGTCCCCTAGTAATTAATTAACTAGGTACAAGACTTTATTTACACCAACACCCCTCCTTAAGTGAAACTTAGGGAGTAGCATATTATTATGCAAATGACTCAAAGATTCAAAGATGGGTCTCGACTAATAGGCCATGTTAGGTATCCATGCACAATGCAAATAAAATGACAAAGAAATATCTCACAAATGGAGAAAAGGAGAAAACCCAATGGGACAAAAGTCCTCCCTAAAAGAGAGATGAAATACAAAAACTAAAATACAATAATTCTCTCAATGATGCATGAGAAGGTAAAAACCCCATGTGAGGAAAAAGATCCCCCCATAAGAGAGAACTAGAAGAGAGACAAGGTATCCCCCCCTCAATGTTGAGTCTCCTGCAATGATGGTAGAAGCTCGACATTTAATGTTGAAGATGATCCAATCTTGCCGAACAATGTTCCTCCCCTTAGGAAGAAACAAAACCATGGATATATGCAAGATGTTAGGAATATGGATGATAAATGGTGATGTCTTTGAAGCATGCCCAAGTGTCTCCATGTCGATGTCAAAAGCTGACACACTCCAAACAGGCGTTGAAGAGGGAAATCCAACATCTAGTAGAGAAGAATGTAGAACATGATCTAAAGACAAGGATATCCCCTCTAAAGACAAAGAAGCCTCCTCCAAATGTTGTCCAAAAATATCCACACTCACGCCAATCTATGAACAATGATCATGTAGAGATTGAACAAGAGGGTCAAGGTGTTCCCTCACAACAACTGAAAAAGGTGCATCTTCATCAAAGAGAAGATGAATGTTATCGATGATGTCTCCAAAATTTACAAGATGAGACTCCACAAACAAGTCTGAAACACCTATCAAGAAGCCATCCAAAGTAGCCATATCTGGAAGATGATGTATATCATGTTGTACTGAATCACAAGGAACCCAAATTATGGAATCGCAAGCATCATCAACTGCAATAGTAGATGGAGGAGATGAAATGCATGGCTCAAGTACTAGATCTGATGCAAGAACTCTCAAGTTCAAAAATCCAAATGTCTCCTCTGAATCATGGTTCTAATCAACTGTCGAAGGAACAATGTCATCATCAAAAGAAAATTGTGCAAAGGTATAAAATTGAGATGAATGATCAACCATCCCAGTAGCAATGATTTCTCAAGTCTCGAATGATAACCGAATTAGGAGTGAAATCCACAGTTCTCCCATCTCCACCATGTGTAATCTGATATATGCAAAGAAGATTGTTCCTCAAATGAGGAACACACAAGACATCCTAAAAAATGTTGTCCCCAAAACTAATAGATCCCTTCCCTGTTACACTCATGTATGTATTGTTTCCCATCAAGATAGGAGACATAGTACAAGGCTGAAATGAGGAGAATATAGTCTGTGAAGATGCCATATGATGTGATGCTCCTAAATCTAGAAGCCATCTCCCTGATCCTAGACCTAAAAGAGCATAGAGAGCTTGACCTTTGTCCTGTTTAAATTGTTTTGAAGTAGGAGAAGGAGATTCAGACATTCTAGAAGGAAAATCAATGTGATTCTATTTGAGAATATTTTTCAACTCATCAATATCTTTCTTATAACAATAGTGTTCTTCATGTCCATCCTTCTTGCAATATGCACAAAAAGGTCTCTCCTTCTTAGATGATTCTCCTTTTGAAGATGAGGATGAGGATTCTGATTTTTTATGTGGCTTGTTCTTTTTCTTCTTTTGCTTCTTATCAAGGTTCCCTAATTCTTTTTGTGCCTTAAACTCACTTGCCACCAGTGCATGTGACTTGGAAGACTTGATTAGACCCATGTTCATTAACTTAGCTTCCTCTTGGATTAAGAGATTTGCAAAGTCATCAAACTTAGGATCAACATATGATGCTCCAATAAAAATTCGATGGGCATGAAAGCCAAAAACAAACACTGAATACTCAAGTTCAAGCTTGGATAACACATTCAGAATCAATTGTAAATCCTCTTTTTCAATACTGCATTCTTTCAGCCGTGTTCTTAATTGCTTGATTTTGGAGATGTAGTCTTCGATGTGGTAAAAAAATTTAGGATAAAGATTCATCAAATCATTATCAATATGATATCCCCTAATCTTATCTATTTTACCATACAATTTTTCAAAAGTCTCCCATGCCTCTTCAAGTGTATTTCATGATTCAATATGAAATTGTAAATCATATGAGACTAATGAACATATGAATGCATTTTTTTTCTCACGATCAATCTCCCACCTTGCCAATTATTTAGCATCAATAGGTTTTTTAATGGTTTCCTTTAGATGACCTATTAGACCTTTCATCATGAGATATTTCCATACTAATTTTCTCTATATAGCATAATTATGTGGATTTAGGAGTTCAATTTGAGATTTCCCCATTGCAAGAACACAAACCAAGAAAAATAATGCAAGCAACCACTGCAAGATTACCCCCCCAAATCACTCAATCAAGAAACCCCCCAAGCAATATCTGATTTTGCACTTTATATGTAGTGTTTTTATAGTTGCCACTTGCCAAAAAAAACGAAGTGGTATTTGATCTTGGTCCTTACAGATGCCAAAATTGGCCACAGAATCAAGTACATTTTTTAGTACAAAATGAGACCAATCTGATTATACCACTGTGAAGTACATAAAACATCATGCACTTTCAAAAAAAACTTTACCCAAAAATGTTACTGTAGGAGCAAGATATGAGCTCCCGAAGTTCCCAAAATGAAGACGAAGTAGCAACACCTATGAGAATCTAAAATTTATGGAAAAAATAGGACCAAAACCAAAATATGATTACACCACTATGAAGAAAATGAAAAATTAGCCCAAATAAAAAAAAATTGCTAGAAAAAAGGAGTCAAAATGAGTGAGATATGGCCTTCTGAAGCTGAGCTGCAAAAATGAAAACTCCAATCATGAGGGGGCAAAAAATTTCAAAAATGCGTTGACATCAACAAACACTTCATTTAAATTTGATGGTCAACTGGGCATCACAAAGATGCACAATGCTAAAATTGATGGTTGAACGGTCATCACCACGTCGGTCAACCCTTTGCTGGAATATTCTCTTGTATTGTTAGTATATGCCCTCAATGGAATATTCCTGTGGAATATTCAATGGCTGATTTGACTTGCAAAATTTTGGGAAGACCGCCTGCTAGATTTTCTTAAAGTCCACCGATTTCTATTGAGCGCCATCCAGATTTGTCCATAGACTGCTAGTGGAAAGAATTGGGGGCCCACAGTGACAAATGGGAGAGAATTAGAAAACTCTGGATGCTAACAGTGTGGGGCCGATAAGAAGTGGCCGACACCACTCAGAGAGTGCCAAGTGGTAGGTGGCGAAGGGTAGTGGGTACACATGTACCCTAACATAGGTACGTCTGCGGACTACCTTTTTATATTTTATTTTATTTTTTCAAACTTTCAAATCAAAAAATTTCCTAAATAATAATTTTGATTGAAAAATGATTTAAAAAAAAAAAATTCAAAATTTTCAACCAAAAAAAGTAATTTTTTTTTTTTTAGAAAATTCATACCCACTATAATAATGATGCTTGGAGTGTCGTACGACTCTTTGGGCAAATTTTTTTTCCTCACTAGACAACTGCTTTGATTTGGATGAATAGAGAGTCCATATTAGGGTTTTTGGCCCTCTGGACACAATGGCAGGGTCAGATTTGACCCAAAATGCTCCAAAATTGTAGCTACCTTATGGATCTAGCAACCACACTTCAGCTTCAAACCGTCATAGATTTGGCCTCGTATGTCTGATTTGGACGAAACAAAAAGAAAATTTGACTTTCTCGAACCTTCCAAACACAATGGTGAGCTTAGATTTGCACCAAAAAGCTCTAATATGAACCTACAATAAAGAGCCAAAAATGGAACACCCCCAAATCTAGTATCTCTCTTCAAAAAAAGACTCTCCAATGGCACCCAACCTTCTCTAATACCATGTTAAAATCAAACATGCTCTCATACCATGTTAGAATTGGCTATGGCTGCCAAGATCTTGAGACCAAATGGAAAGCACAAAAAGAGAGAGAAAAGAATATGACAAGAATAAACTATATTCAATGTCAATGATATGAAATTATTTATATGATGTAGTAGAAACCCCTTGGTTATATAGCCAAGGTGAGATGCAAGATGTCATAGGATTATGAAAAGTGTCTTAATAATATGACATGAGGCAACTAATCACACTTACCTATGTTCACATGTAGTAGTTGTCAAAAGATAAGATAACAACTAATGGCAACTAACATCTGCTAGAAAGATTCCTTCCTAGGACCTAAGTAAACTTAACTTGTGTAAATAAGTCCCCTAGTAATGAATTAATTAGGTACAAGACTTTATTTACACCAACAACTTGATTATCAATAGCTATATTGATTCAAGTTTCATGATCTGATATATGTGTTTAAGTAAAGATTTTTAAATTGATTTGATCTACTGATTCAACCCCCTCTTAGAAAATTATGTGCCCTTTACATATCTCTCCATACCTAGATGATTTTTGTGTAGATTGTATCATTCATCTTGCAAATGGAGATTCCATATCCTTTGATGACAATACTTTAGAGGAGCTTGAGTATATCATAGGTATTACATGTTTTGATGGTTCAGAGACTTTCCTTCATGTTCCCACTCTTTAGATTGAGACTACATCACCATCTTCTATTGTTCCTAATCAGCTTGGCATCACCACGTCTTTGGCCCCTATTGGTTTAGGTTAGCAAGGAATTCATCTTCTTCTAGGCATAGCTACTTGGGATTCATATCTTACAAACATATCATCCTTCTTTGTAGAGCCCTTTATTGTAGTTATTGAGTACTACCTTGAGGACATTCATATCCTCTTTTTTGATAGCCACATCATCATTGTTTCTTGTTGTCTTCATTAACTTTGTAGCTTTTTCTCCATCAATCTTCATAATTTTCTAGATTGACATCATCTCTTACTGAAATTTGGACACTTGAGTAGTTTTTAGAGGCACACATCATTTGGATCTTTGGATTTCTAACTCACACATCTTTTTGGATTGAATTCTCTAATAACTAGTGGATTTGTTTCTTTCTAAGGGGTGAAATATTATTTTTGAGCTACTCAGTTGATTGTGTTCTATCTTTAGGCTTTCATCATTAGCATGGGAGCTCTTTCTTTATGGGGGGATTGATATCCTCATTTTATCTCTCCTACTTGGGGGACATCTATTGTAATTTTTTGATAGAAATAATCCTTGGGGGGCCACATTGAGTCTTCCTATCCTTCTTTCACTAGTACAATTATTTCATTTTTTCTCTTTTTTGAGAGGAGTTTTTCTTGTGTGGTTTTATCCTCTTTCTCTAGTTATGAGGGATTTCATTTGTTTGTACATGGGTTCCTCATCAAGACTTGTATTTGGGACACATCCATGCATCCATCATTGCATTGTTCATCAGATTGTTTAGTTTCCCCTTAAGTTAATTTTAAATGGGGTGTTAGAGTAATTAGAACATCACTTGATGATTAATTAATTAATAATTAATTATTGAGTCCCTTATTAATTTATTCACTTAAACTAAACTTAGTAGCACTTTTTTTATTATTAGATTGGGTTAAATAAGGTTAAGTTGTCTCATTGCATGATATTAAGAAACTTTCCACAATCTAATCAAATCCTCATCAATGGTTTTCTTTTTTCTTTTTATAAGGATCGATAATTCAATGAAATTAATCATCCATGTAATCCAAGTATTCATTATTCAATACAAAAGGAGTATCATATGCTTTTGCCAATTTATTCTCTCTTGGTTGCATAACAAATCAGTTACTTTGATTTCTCATTTGCAATAGGAATTTTGGTTGCAAGTGACTTTTGGGAGTTGTGAAGTTCACTATTGACTCCAATAGACAACATCAAGAATCTAGCACCCATTCAAAACCCTCCTACTTAAGAAATATTAAAAAAAAAATTGTTTATTTAAGATGACACAATTATTTTAGTGGTGATCTTATAAAAGACATTACACAGAGAAATAGGATGGAAAAAATTAAAAGAACTAGCTCCAAATTTCTTCAAAATCAAGACCAAAAAAATAGAGTTAATTTATTTAAGAATCTATTTAGTAGTCTAAGATTCACACACAATGCCTAGAATATCATTCTTTAATATATGCAATAATTCTTGATAAAATCAATAAGGAAACTGTTTAGACCAAGATATTTACCTTCATCTAGAAAAAAATTATGATAGGCCCCATAATAAAATTATTGATTTCCTTAGAAACAAAGGAGATGATGCAATATAAATAGTTGGTTCCTCTCCCATAGCTAGAGGATCACTTTCTTTTAAAATAAAAGAGAACTGGTGCATAGCTTCCATGTTATTATCATGAGATGAGGGAAATTAATTTCCTTAAGAAAAGACAATAGAAAAATAGTATTAATACTTCTACTTTCTCTAACTAAATCATAGAAAAAAGAGATAGTTTGATCTCTATCTTGAATCTATTTTATTTTTTAGTTTTTCTAAAAATTTATATCTTTCTCAACATTTCATTCATGAATCTCTTTAGAAAGAGTGGACTCATCTAGAAACCTCTTTCTAGTTATGCTCAAATTTTTGATAAAAAAATACATTAAAATCCTATCAAAAATATACAATAAAATCCTTTTCTTTTCTACAATGGTAATTAATATTAGCAAAATTGAATTTATTCCACTATTTAAGCTACATTCTAATGGATTAAATATTTTTTAAGAAAGAATACATAGTTTTATCAAAATTGATATTTCCTTCGTGTAGAACCTTAAATTTTCATTAGCTCAAAAACAAAAGCTCTTAGCATTATTAGTAAACCAAAGCAAACAAAATATTCCCTATAAGATTCATCTAATCACAAGAATAATGCAAAATAAGCAAGCAAAACATAGAAAAACATCATTCTAATAATCAAACCAGCATCTTATAGTGGATTAGTGCTTCTATGGAAAGAAGCCCTTTCCCAATCCTTGATTAAGCTCCATGATGAAAATGATTTGAATATGATATGGAATGCTAAGATATGGAGTGGACAAAATCAGTTCTCCATTGAAGAGAGTGACCTTGCATGATATTGTAGATGAGATACAAAGATTGTGGAGGATTAAACCAATGGAGATGATCCTTATTTATAGATTCTCAAGTTGAAAGAATTCCAAGCATGGAGGATGTGGGACTAAAAACAAGCCAATGAAAAGAGGCCACTTGTAAACTTGTGATAGGTTGAGGGATGTGCAAGATTTGGGAAATGTGCCCAAGAGAGGGAGTTTCAAATTTGAATTTGAGAGTAAATGTCGAGTTTGACTTGTGCAAGGGACATGTAAGAGCCATGTAAGAGCTCATAAATGACTTGTTGGATGTACATGTCCACTTGTTTTTTTGAATTCAAACTTGAGGGAATATTCCTCAAAGATGCCATGTTGATGGAAAATATTGATTTTAATAAATCAATAAATTGATTTATTGGTGCAAGTGGAAAAATCTAGAGAGTCCAAGTGATTAGGATTAGCATTTAATCATGGTTAGATTAGCTTAATGATGATAAGATGATTTGAACTTTTTGACTCGAATATTTTGATTTATTTAAAAAAAAGGGATGAAAGGTGATTTCACACTTAATTAAATAAAGGATTGATTTATTTAATCAAGGAGGGTGATGTTAGGATCAAGTTGATTTATTTAATTTAAACTAATGACTTTAGGAGATTGATAAATAAACTTGATTTATTTGTTGAATGGATGAATATGACCTAATCAATTGCATTATGCCAATTTGTGTGTCTACATTTTTCCCCTCTTTGAAGCAATGTACTTGTTGTGTTGGTTCAAAGAATAAACTTGCCGTGATCAAAATTCAAAAAAATTCTAATTTTTTGGATGCCCCAGTGGAAAGAAGTACACTAGTACATTGCCCCCTCAAGAGATCGAGCAAAAAGATTCGATTTGAGGGTCGATCTCACAATAAAGAGGTTCAAAATGGATGGTATGGATGATTGCGATGATGATGAAAATGAGATGGTTTTAAGATGCTTAGAATAACCAATCTATATTATCCTAAACAACTTAAATGATGATATGATGTGAGATGAATGAGATGGATGATGTGATATGCTATGATTATGCGATGGACGTTCTATACAGATGTTTAGACTAACATATCTATATTATGATGATGAACGTGCATGTGAGATGATATACTGATGGTTTGTGGATGCAGGATGGATGCAAGATGGATGTATTGGTGATGATGATTAACTATTCATGACATGATGTTAGTGTGGAAAATAAGAAATTAGGTGATGACAAGAGGATCCAATAGGCCAACTTTATGAGAGATGATGATGATGATGATAGATGATGTTGATAAATGGATGATTTGCTTATCAAGGATTGGGATTTTAAAAGGGCTACTTGCCTTATGTTTGATTACACATGTAGATACGATGCATCAAGGTATAAAGAACCAGGATGGCATTGTACCTAGTGCGATGGAATTTGACTCGACAAGCAGATAGGAGTATTCTTGTTCACACTTGACATACATAAACCTTGCTAGGACGTACCTTACAAAGCAAGTATTCACCAAGTTATTTTACAAGAACGTCCAACAAGCACAACAAATAAAATATAATGATCGTTGCCCCATTCCTATCTCTCTAAATCCTTTGTTCGGATATCATCGAGAGGTCCTTGGAATGAGCGCAATAAGATAAATCAAAAGAAAAGATCAAGTACTCAAACAAGCCAATGTTCTTCATACCTTCAGCTAAAGGGATGTGTTTTGATAGGATAAGAATCAAAGTGACATCCAAAATGATGCCCATTGTCAGAACGATATATCCTAGGACATACATTGTATAGGATGATGATGGGTTGATAAGTTGATTGATAGGATATTGATACAAGGTCGATTGACATGTTTGAAAATGATCAAGAGTTTGATTTTGCGTTTAACGGTTTATTGTTTTGATTTTGATTTTACAATTGAAGTTTGCTTTTGCTGATTGTTGTGGTTGTTTCTGTTTGTTTTTCCAAAGGATGAAGGTGAGGATCAATTTATTATGGATGATTGATTATTTCAAGTGAAAGTGAAATGAGACGGATGGATTTTTTCAAATATTTGGATGTTTTTGACATTTTAAAATGTTTTGAGGCTGTTTTTAGTGTTTTTGAGATTTTTACAAATGTTTTGATTTTTTGATTTTTCGAATGTTTTGGGGTTTTCTGAGATTTTATGAATGTTTTTGGATTTTGTATTTTTTTGAATGTTTTTGGATTTTTTGATGTTTTGGATGTTTTTGGATTTTTCGCAAGATTTTGATGATTTGGATATGGACATGTGTGATGATATCAATTCTCTGTTTGGTATTTTGTTGAAAACCAAGATAAGGTTGACTGATCAAATCGATGGATTGATGATGATGATAACATTGTTTAGGATACACAACAATGCAAGGATTTGATTGATTAGGATTGATGATGATAACATTATTGAGGATGCCCAAGAATGCAAGGATTGATTGATCAGGATTGATGATGATAACATTGTTGAGGATGCACAATAGTGCATGGATAGTGTTAAGCAACACAATGATCGAGAAGGATATCCCAAGAGGATGACTTTTTTATTGGATTTGATTGATCATGATTGATGAAGCTTGGTTTGGGAAAAAATTTGTTTGAATGACTTGATGTGGTGTTGAAGCACACATTAGATGCGACTGATATTGATTATTTGAATTGATCTTTGAAAAAAGATGAAGACTGATAAGGAATGTCTTCTCGTCAAAATATGCCATGGACTAGTGATTTGGATTTTTTCTCACAAGTGGTGGACCAATTTTATTTCACGTTTTCCAATGTTCGGATCACCATAGAAGGCGAAGGATATAGATCAGGATTTATTCTTGAAGCAAGATGTAAATATCTGCCCCTAGTGTCTAGCAATGGTGGAATGAGATGGGTGGGTGCTTGGATAGGTGTGTGGATGTATGGATATGGTAAGCACACAAAGGATGCCAAGAATTATCTTGTGATAAGATAAGGTGTTCGGATGGAGGAATGCTCATTTGGATAATGTTTCATGGCTCAGATAATGTTGTATAGGATAGGATCAATGAAACGACATATGTCAAATGTTTACCATAAGCAACTATAAAGTGTGCCCCAAACTTTCATCAAGATGAAGATAACTCAAATGATGGATGTAGATGGATGACGATGGATTGGATAAATGGTTTATGGATGAATGGATTTATTATGGATAAGATGGATGGAATGTTGGATTTATTATGGATGGGATAAGATGCTTCCTCCTGAACTAGCGTACACAGATGTTCGATTCTACTCATGACACCTGTTTGCCAAGTTTTCATCATGGTACCTGCCCAAAGCACTGCCTATGCAGTTTTCACTAGAGGATGATTTTTTCTCTTTACCGTTTTCAATCCTTTTTCTGATTTTTTTGGATTTTCATATTTTTTTGATTTTTTTGTATTTTCTGAAAGATTCATATTGGCCCACCTAGCGATGTCAATGCAGATGCTTTTGTCATAATGTGCCATTGGTATCCTGCCTGAAGAAGTTGCTTTGCTAAGATACGTGCACTTGAATACAACTTTTTAGATTTCGGATCTGCTTCATTGATACTAGAGTTAACTTTGTCTTTGTGCACACATCGCGATAGATTACCTTCTAAATCCTTATGATGAAGGGTCGTTTCCAATACATGGTCAATGTGAGAATTGGATGTCATGCATGGAGGCATGGATGGAGTGTGTTTAGGGATAAAATATGGATTGGTTGACAGCTTGGAATCTTTGACTCTCCAAACTTGGGAAGATGAGCAATGATGGGTGGATACGAAAGTGTGCATGGAATTAGGACCAACTATTTGATACACTTTGTACGTTGCTTGGAAAGCCTATTTTTTCTTTTGCAGACATGTTTGATGGATACTTTTCCCTTTTTTATTTTTCCCCATAGTTTCTTTGACTGATGGAGTTTGATAGGGATAATCTTTCTTTATGTGTTTTGGTATCCATGCATATTTGATTTATCCATTATGCTTTCTAGCTTTTTTTTCTTTGATAACATTCTTCGTAATTTGATTCAATTCTTTCTTTTGACGTTTGTCCCATTCATGGATGGGGTGATGGGTGGATGAAGATTCATGATGTGGCTGGTTGTAGTAGTGACATCGGTTTCATCATAAGGATTCTCTGTGCTCCCTATGTTGACATTTGCACTAGATAAAGTTACCCCCAGTATTGTGGAAGTAGTACCTTCATGCTTTGATTCTTCTTGTTCTAAGAGCTCTTGTTTAGAATGCATTCTCTAATAAATTATCATTACCGATGATATTTCAATTTGCTGCTCTATTAACTCTAAAATATCTTGTTTTGTCTAACCTGCTTCCTTGAGTGGATAATGTTGGATATCTTCATACATGATGTCTTCAGTCTGGGTTTTGGATATATATCTGATCCTGATGTTGACAACTCTATTTGGTTGTAGGAATTAGTAACCTACTCTTTTGTGTAATAATATCAGGAGTAAAGGAATCCTATTCTAAATGAAGATCATCTATGTGTCCATTCACAAAAAGAATCTCATGGGTAGATGGAGGAGTATGTGCTACATGGATATGATCATCTTGCATAGATAGGAGAGTTCCCATTAGATCATTGTAGTATCTTGGAATTATTTATCTTGAACGATTTTGGAGTTGCTTTCGACATGCTTTGGATCAAGTTCCTGACATGGGTTAGTTTCAAAGAATGGATTACTTATAAAAGATTCTTGGATGTTCTTATTAGGCATGGGAATTGGCTCAATATCCTCTTGATATTTGAGTGAATTTGGATCAACTGTTGAGTTCAAATTTCCTTCAATATCTGTAACCATGAGGTTGAAGGATGTCAATATATCTTGGAAAGGACCATTGCTAGACTTTGGTGAAAGATGTTGATCATGTTTTGGCATAAATTCTTGAGATATGTCCTCTAACTCATAAGGCGATGTAGAGACATTTTCAACATGATCATAGGTGAACAAATCATGCATTATGTCAATAGGATCAAATAATCCTAACACTCCTTGAAATAGATCACTAAAAACTGGCTCTTGATGTATGGTGAGTTGGTCATCGAATGAGGTGGAAACATCTTCAATGTGCTCATTGATGGATAGGTTTTGAACATTGTTTTCAACAATTGCAGTGGAGAGATTGTGAATGTCTTCAACCATTGGGTCAAGTGATATTGACATTTCTTCAATTGGATCATTGTTGGGTATCATTGGCGGATTTTGATCACGATTGAAAAGTGACTCTTGACCTATGTTGATTTGATCTTTGGATGAGACAGAAACATCTCCAATGTGATATTTGATGGATAGATCTTGATCAATGCTTAAAGCAATTGTGGTGGGGAGATTGTCAATGTTACCACCAATGGTTGAATGTTCATTGGTATCCCCAATAATTATCATTTTTCATGTTTGTGCTTGTGTTTGTTGGGTAGCTTGAGAGGCTTGGGCAACTTGGGTAGGTTGAGCGGCTTGGGTAGGCTGAGCGGTGTGGGTAGCTTGAGCAGCTTGTGGAGCTGCTTGATATTTTTGAAGTGCTTGTTGGTAGGCTTGATGTGCCTTTAGTGCAATGTTACAATATTGACTTATTGCACTTGGTTTTGGTGGTAGTGGTGGTGTATTTGGAATTGTGTTGGATGTAGTGACAAGTGGTTGAGATACACTTTGAGCGATGACGGGTGTGAGAGTGGTGGTTGGAGTGATCGAGGCGATAGGAATGGTCGGAATGACTGAGGTGATAGATCCTTGGGAGACCATATTTTGATTTGTCAGGATTGATGTTGTCATTTGATTAAATACCATCTGTTGGTGTGATGTCGATGGTATATTCAAAGGTTTTGATGTGATGGCTTGATTGGTGTTAGGTGGATTGATTTGGATGGAGTGATTGGTGCTAGGTAAAGGGGGGATCCCTAAACCAAGGAATGTTGTTGATATGGGTAATGGTGGTGGAGATGTCTCTTGGCACAATGACTCAACTATTTTGGTAAGTGCAGCAATTTGATCTCGCCAAATTTGATCTTGATTTCAATCTTGACTCCCTTGATATAGTTGATTTGGATTTTGTTTAAGCAGATTTGGAGTGTGTACTTGTGTTTGATTTTAGACAATGTTCTAATTTGGGATGATGTTTAGATTTGGCATGATAGTTTGAAATTGAACATTGTTGGTGTTGGGAACCACATTGTCATGTTTCAGGTAACTTTGATTTTGCATGGTGTTACCTTGACTTGGATTGATACACAAAGTTGTTAACATCTTGTTTGGATTTTGAACAATATTCTTATTATTTGCAAACATATTTATCCCAAAGTTTTCTAGATTCATGTTTGGAAAACTTGCACTTGGTACATTCTCATTTGGCATGTAGGGATTTGGTGGGATGACGTTATTCGTTTGAAGGCTCATGCATTGATTGTTCGGTTGATAGACTTGTAGGTTTGGACTTGGATTTACCATCGGGAGATGTGTTCCAATCTTTGATTGGGCATACTCACACTTGTTGTGACATTGACATTTGTGGGAGGTAACGATCCCATGATGTACGGTTTGTAAAGATGTGAGTGTTGATAGTCAATTGGCATTGTAAGGCTTTGATAGCTTAGTTGACTTGGATTACTCATGATGTATGGATAAAGTTTATATTCCATGTTCATCTTATGCTTTGACCTCATTGTAAAATTGACCTCTAGGGTTCTTAGGACCAATGACGAGATGAAGGATGAAAGGGGTGAATGATATGAGTGTTGAATGTTTAGGGACTTTGGATCAATGCTAGACTTAGGGCTTGATTTTGATTGTTTGATTTGGATTTGTGAACTTGTAAACCCTAAGATGTAAGATATTATTTTAGGATGAACTTGTTCAAAGTATTGCTGATTTAATTAGAGGTATGAGAAAGGATGCATTCCCATACTCCTAACTAAACAAGGTGTTTTTGATTTTGAAGATTTACCCAAGTCTAGAATGATGTTTTCAAAGCTCTTGTTTTGGGATGAGCTTTGATAGATGTTTGTAATGTGGATGAAGTGTTTGATTTGATCCTAAATGAACCTAGGAAGAACATGTTTACTAGACCAAGATAGTGAAGAACATGTCTTTCTCTAAAAATAATTCAAAATCAAAAGACCAATGTTTGCATGAAAACCATACTACCAAAAGATGCCAAACACATATGTGGGGTCCAATTGATTTAATCTTTGCTTAATGGATTCTTTTTACCACAAACACGCTCTTGGTTAGATTTTGAATCTAGATGTCTAATGTCTCAAATTTCCCCTTATCCCGCAAAGTGTATTATGCAGAAACCAAGGAAATTTGAGGCAAAAGTTACCTATTGTTGACCTTAGTAGGAGAAAATTGAGATGAAATCCAAATGTTTAGAAGCCTCTAAGGATATGAATCCCAAGGGCAAGCAATAACATGTGAATTTATTTAAGGATATTTGCTTCTCCTAAAGGATTTGAGATTTGATGCTCATGTTGAATGTTGGTTTTCCAATGTTTTCAATCAAAGCACTGTGTTTTCAAACTAACTCACAAGCAATATAACACCCTAGCTCAATTGGTACATTTTTCTTGGTGGGCTTGCCTCATGCCCTTCGTAGTAGAAGAGGTGATTTTACATGCAACTAAGGAAAAAATATAAAGGTATGTTAAGAATGAAGTCTTAACCTCTATATTTCAACCAAGATTAGACATGGCAAGTAACTTCTTGGAATCTAAGTTCCAATGCACCACTTTGATAAACTCATTGGATGGACTGGATGGCTACTACAAACAAGGTTTTTAATGATGAGACATCGAGGACATGGCACCTTGCGAGCGTCCAACAAGCCATTGAAGGCTTTAATCAATCCTACTAGGGGCTCTTATACATTTTATAGTAGTATCATGTTCTGAAAAACACTATAAGGCTAAGGCCTACATACCATGAGGACTTGACAGTTTAGTCTTATCCATTTATATATCGGCCTGAATGAAAAACCAGTTGGAGTTGCCTTCGAGTTCTCCTTTCAGATGTGTCTCTTAGGCAGGCCCCTCTAAAGGTGACTCAAAGCAATAAAATGCATTTTGGTTGTTTCTCTTTCACCCTAGATTGCATGAAGTGCAAGGGGAGAGGATACACACTCAAAATGCACTAAAAATAAAATCACATAAATCAAGCACTTGTTCGTTTTATAGCCTCAAAGAAAAGATGAATTCATTTCAAAGCACCAAGCTAAATGTGAAGTTGATTTGTTCAATTTTAGCCAAATCCAAAAGCTAGTGAGTTTCTAGGGTTTAGTTTTAACCCAACTTTGAAAAGATCAAATCAGTGATTGATTTTAAAGCCAAATTGAAAGTGAGTTGATCTAAGAGAGAAAACTAAAACATAGAAGAAGCCCTTTAAAGCATTTAAAAATGCTTAGTTAACTTCAATCGTCAATGCCCGATTTTATCAACTCCAAAATTTGTCCAAGATTGTTTCCAATGCTTCAATGTTGTAAGTCCTTTGTGTGAACAAAAATGCTCCTCCTTCCTCCTTTCACTTCCTATTTAAAAAAGAAAATCAAGTTATTCAAGTGAAATCATTGTAAGCACTAACTTCAAGTAATAAAATAATTTTAAATGAAATGGCTAATAAGTGAATCATCAATAAATGGATTATCAATAAATAAGTGAATCCCCCCTCCTTCGTTTTCCTTCGCTTTCCTTTGTTTTCCCTTATTTTCCTATAAATACCACAGATAAGATTAATTTCAATGTGAAAAGAGAAAAGAGAACTTGACACTTGATATTTGCAAAGTAATTGAAGCAAGCATTCACACATTATAACTTACACCACCAGATTTCAAAACCATTGATATATAGAGGATAAAACTCATTAAGAAAAGTTTAACTCAAATGTCCCCCCTCTTTTTAACTTTTTGGAAGAGTGTTATCTCACACAATCATATGAATGAAAACAAGGATGTAATTATGATCACCAAAGAATTTACATTAGATATTTAATGCATGCAATAAAATATTTAAAAGTAGAATATGCATATGGTGATCTGCACAAAGATCAAAGAGACTGCTTGTCATGGCGCGGGTCTGATAAATAGTGAAAGGAATGATAACCGTTAGAAATAGAATCTCTAGGGAGATACACATTAATGTGCAGCAAGATATTTCTCAAACTCCACCAACACTGTGAATTCCTCCTACAAGCAATAAATGAGAAGTGAAATGTGAAGTGTAGAGGAAGGTCACTGTCTATAGGGGTGACAATTTGCACCCACATGGATGCATGGCATGGATGCCTCCCACAGTGCGTTGATTTTCTCGCCATAAAACTCTCGTGCAAACTCTGGCATTTTCTGCATTACAGGTTGCTTTTAGTACATTAGTACAATGTATACGGACAAATGACGAAATAAATGATGGAAGAGAAAAAAATGAAATTTTTATTAAAATAATAATATTAAAAAAATACTTAAAATGTTAGTTATTAAATTTTAATAAAATTTAATAATTCTTTATACTAAAATAAATTATACTAAATAATTATAATTTTAAATTATATTAATATTTTGAATAAAATTTTATTCAATATTTTAAATTTATTTATTTTTATACTAACATTTATTAAATAAATGTACACACAACATTTAAAATAAGATAGAAAATAAAAATATTTAAATTTAATATAAAATAAAATATTAAAATCTTCTAAAAACCGTTTCTATTAATTTAATTTAAATATTGAGATTTTGATGTATTTAAATATAATTTGATATTATAAGTTTTGATAAAAAAAAAAAGTCAATTTTTAAATTTTAATTTGAAAGATAATAGATCAAGAAAGAATGTATTTAACTTCATGTCATAACTAATTAATTCATTGCAATAGTACTGATAATGTAAACACTTGAATAAATATAATAATTTAATATTGATATCTATTTAAATAACTATATTATGTTAGTCTTTTGATATTTTAAATATTTTAATTTTGATTTCTTTAATATTTTTTATTTGAAATATTTTACTAATATTTAATGAAAAATAAATATTTTTATCTTAAAATGTATACTTTAAGTTTAAATAATTTATCAAAATATAAATATATTGTTAGTTATTTCTAATATTAATTTACATAAAGATATAAATATTAGATATCTTTGTATAAATATTTGATATCTTTATATAAATTAATATAAATATTAATTTTATTCAAAGAATTTATATTAAAAAAAGTTAAAACTTATTTTTATCAAAATTTCTAATATTATTAGTTATTGCCAGGGAACTATAGGCACCACCAGAATTTAACTAGTTATTAATAACTCTCATTTTAACTAGTTAGTAATTTTTCTATTTGAATCTATTTGAACTTCATGCCGTTTATTTTTATTTACTTATTTTATTCTATTTTCTCTTTTTAACTACCATAATATACTTGTTAGATAAAATAGATATATATTTATAAAAATTCTTCACAAGTGAATTTATAGGATTAAACATAAAGTCAATATATTTACTACAACATTCTTTTTAATAATACATTATGTGAAATTTTTTTAATACTAAATATAAATATTTATTTATTTATACTCATATTTATTTATTATATTTTCCATTCTATTAAATTCAAATATATAAAATAATCTAATAAAAAATTCAAATAAATAATATATTTTTAATATATTATATTATTAATTTAACAACATATTATAATATTATACACTATATAATACATATGTAACATATATAATATCTAATATATAATTTTAACATCATTATAATATTATAATATATATACAATATATATGTAACATTTATACCATCTAAAATATAATTTAATATATTAAATAATAATATTTAATTTTATATTTTATTTAATTTTGATTTTATTTTGTAACATAATATTTTGATTTTGCAGCATAATATGGATGGTCCCTTTGGGCATGGTGGTCCCTTTGGGGTGGGAGGCAATAAGTTTTTAAACTAATATATTTAAAACTAGCTTATTTACCATATAAATTAAATAATTTATATAACATTATTTATAAAGATAAGATATACAAAGAATATGTTAAATTATTACCTCAAAAAAAATTTCTAAAACTTAGAGAATTGAGTGTGGAAGAACTTTCCTAAATTTACAAGTTTCTATTTTAATATACTTAAAATTAAAAAATCTAAATTAATGTATTTATAGTTATATAATAAAGCTTACGTCTAATTATAACCCTGACCCTAATTATAACCTTGACGTGAAACCTAACCCTAATTCTAATTCTATCTCTAATTGTAAAGTAAACTTTAATCTGAACTATAACCCTAACCCTAATTCTATATCTAATTGTAACCTAACCTTAATCCTAATAATAACCTTAATTCTAATTCTATCTCTAATCGTAAAGTAAACCTTAATCTGAACTATAACCCTAACCCTAATTCTATATCTAATTATAACCCTAACCTTAATCCTAATAATAACCTTAACATGAAACCTAACCCTAATTCTGATTTGTTAAATCACGCTATCTAAATTGTTTTAATTTTAATTTTAATTTGTAAATCTTGGACTCACCTTCTTATGACTTGTAAACATGGGTTATGCCATCTTTAGTTATTCTATGAGAATTTTTTTAATTCGTTTCAATCTGTTAAATCATGCTATCTATTTTTTTTATGATTTTTTTTTGGTAAATCTTTCATAAGATTATAGGCCCCTTGAAGACTATGTGGGGTAAGCATGGTTCAAATTGGGTTATTGTTGAATCTATGCAAATATTTTAGGAGAGTTTTTAATTTGTTTCAATTTATAAATCATGTGAGTGTTTTGTTACTTTAACTTTAATTTTTGAATTTTCTTTGCAAATATTTGATAAGGTTATGCCAACCTTTAGTGTTGTTTGAATCATTATCCATAATCAAGAAACCATTATCCTTGATATTATGCATAAAATTATCATCACACAACCCATATAAATTATAGTTATAATTAGAAGGTTTTTTTATCATTTTGTACAAGAGGTTGACCTTTTTGTAAGAGAAATTGCCTAATTCTACCCTTAGGATGAAAACCAATAGGGCGATTTCAATGAAAGGTAAAAAATTCATTTTTGTCTCCAATTATAAAAATTGACATGGACTTATAAGTTTTCCCCCTAATTTAACATGGACTTATAATTTTTCCCCCTAATTTTAAATAATATTATAGGGATACCCCCTATCTTTCTTCAATTCATAATAGAAGCAATTGAATTAGATAAATGAAAAAAATTCATACTTCACAATTTTAGGAAGCACATAATTGGAAAAAATGTGAGGATTTATGAGAGTAATTTCAACCATGATGGGGTTTTTTAGATAGATCCAACATGCTACTAGCTTTCTCACTCTAATTTTTTTTATTAATAATGGATTCATTCTAGGCATAGGCTTCTTGTGCACTTTCTCATACACTATGGAGTAAAACTTGCACTTACCATTATAATTTCCCTCTCATGCCTATTATAGTCTTCCCAAACAATTTGAATTTATTAAACACAACTAATTAAAACATAACTATTCTATAACTTTTTTGGAGGACTTCGCTGCGTGGAGCTTTGATTTATATAAAGATATAAATATTTGTATCAAAATATTTCAAATAAAAACCATCTAAAAAGATCAAAATTAAAATATTTAAAACATCAAAAGACTAACATAATATAATTATCTAAAGAGATATCAATATTAAATTATTATATTTATTCAAGTGTTTACATTATCAGTATTATTAAAATGAGTTAATTAGTTATGACATGAACTTAAATACATTCTTTCTTGATTTATTATCTTTCAAATTTAAAAATTTAAAAAATTAACTTTTGTTTTTATCAAAACTTATAATATCAAATTATATTAAATGCATCAAAATCTCAATATCTAAATTAAATTAATAGAAACAATCTTTAGAAGATTTTAATATTTTATTTTATATTAAATTTAAATATTTTTATTTTCTATCTTATTTAAATATTTTATTTTATATTAAATTTAAATATTTTTATTTTCTATCTTATTTTAAATGTTGTGTGTACATTTATTTAATAAATGTTAGTATAAAAATAAATTAATTTAAAATATTGAATAAAATTTTATTCAAAATATTAATATAATTTGAAATTATAATTATTTAGTATAATTTATTTTAGTATAAAGAATTATTAAATTTTATTAAAATTTAATAACTAACATTTTAAGTATTTTTATAATATTATTCTTTTAATAAAAATTTAATTACTTATCACTCTTACTTTTTAAGTTTCTTTCATTTTTTACTCTTCCATCGTTTACTTCGTCATTTGTCCGTATACATTGTACTAATGTACTAAAAGTATCATGTAATGCAGAAAATGTCAGAGTTTGCACGAGAGTTTTATGGCGAGAAAATCAACGCACTGTGGGAGGCATCCATGCCATGCATCCATGTGGGTGCAAATTGTCACCCCTATAGACAGTGCCCTTGTGGAAAGACACCGCTGGCAAGACAATAGCAAATCTAGGTTGCTATGCGTAGCACTAAACTCAAGATAGATGTTGACGTACTGCAGCAAAGATTTGGACAATAGGAAAAAGTAGCTAGGCAGCAATGATTTCCAGTTTATATTAAATAATGGAGATTCAAAATTCAATACAAGGGAACTCTTCTTTCCAACTGAATTAAATGATATCCAATAGACACAAATACACGCCTTCTAGATTCGTACGTTTATTGATCCTTCACTTCTCTAGCTTGTGAGCAGTTGACATACAAACAACTTGTTAGGAAATGATTAGTATATTGAAAATTACGGCCAATATCTTGACAAATGCGCACAGCTTGCAGGCTACAGAAGATAAACTTTTAATTAATTCTAGCGACTAATTGCTTTCAAAGACCTCAATAGCAAACCTGATTGTCAAGGTCGATATTGAAAACTCGTGAGATAAATGTGAAAACTTAAGGTTGGGAAATATTCCTTTTGCTTCCTCTAAAATGGTATAGGGACTATTTGAATTCTTCGATCAACGCATTTTGATGGTGAATGGCGTGTCTGCAAAGACTTCACCAATGGGACTTTCTGATTGCTAATATCTTCAATGATTAATGTGCCATCCAAATCGTTCTTTCAAGGAAGTGCAAGCCCAAAGAAGCCTTTGTTGAAGATGTCACATCAAGCCAAAGTGGTCTCAATGCCCACAGTCTTTCTTCGCATTCTCTTTTGAAAGATCATCTGTTTGTTGCCCCCTGCGGCAGACCGAGCTGGACAAATTTGACGGTGAATCAATGCCCGGTCTAGTCCTTGCAATCTGATAACATCATTCGTCAGTGGCCTTTTCTCTAAATAAACAAGCTTTGTGTGTTCTACAGTTGTTTTAGAGATGTAAAGTTGTGCCTATATTTGTTAATACTTCTCTATACTCCTTAGCAATGTTACGATTGCGAGCACACAAAAAGAATAGGGACGTCATAACCACTCTTGTACAAATCCTACCCACAACGAAATGGCCGCACAGGTTCTTTAAGCAATGCTATTGAAGTTGGGTCTTTGGCATAGAAAAGTGACCGACTTGGATGATTTAATACACTGTTTACATTTAAAAAAATGTTGGACAATGTCATTAATAATACATTGAGTATATGGCTCGAATTGGAATGCGTGGGTTTGCACTCTGGAGAAAAACAAACAGAATGAAATTTTCTACAGGCTTTAATATCTTCAATATTGACTCAGAAGGAATGCTACTTGCAGAAACTCGAATATCTCAACGCAATAGAAATATGTATTCAAACACATCTTATTCTAAAATATGTATTCAAATAATCGTGTTTTAAAACATGTGATATAATCAAACGCATCATGCTCTAGAACATGGTTTATATTCAAACGGCTCCTATTTTGAATACATGTAATGTGTTCAAACGTGTGGTGTTATAGAACATGGAATATATTCCAACATATGGCATTCTTTAACATGTTTTGTATAGAAACCGATCCGGTTTTGAAACCTAGTATGTTTTCGAAAGGATCCTAAAACATATCAAATATTCTTTAATATACCAGTGAATAAAGGCCTTCTAAATCTTTCAAGCTAATGCAAATGGCCAGGTAAAGCCAACGCCAAAATGGAAGCATACAGAAGGTACACGACAGAATGCTTGTTATTTGCGTGTGAAGAGCAGAATGACCATAATGGCTGCTTTTCTTCTATCTAGGTTAGCTGCAAGGGTTTTCCAGCTGCCTAGTGCGTCACTGGGCATAAAGCATAGAGCATGAATGTGGGTCGGGGGTGATCATGGTAGCAGACAAGAGAGTCATGACATCAAATCACACGTTGAATGAGTGAATGGGAGCTTGGAATACCGCATGAGAGGAGCAGGGAAAAGTGATGATGCTAGCTACCTAGATGTGAACACAAATCCTGCAGACTTATAGATCTTCTTGTATCTAGGAAGGCCAAAATAACTCATTACTGGCCTGTCGCCACTAATGCTATGGAGAAGACATATTTACTTCCTTTTCTGGTAGTAAGACTTCTATGGCAGGTTGTAGATTTTCGGAGAGACATTTAATAGGCTTGACCAACTGAAATCTATTTGGTGATATTTATGAGGTGGATAGACTTATTGGTAGAATGAGACGGTGCCTTCCTCCTACCTGCTCAAGAAGGCCAACACTACAACCTTTAGTCATAGATGCGAACAGATGTTTATATCACCCTTGTTGGTTTAAATGCATTTTTCTAGGCAAGGATGACGCCTATTTTATTTTATCCTATTCTACTACAAGAAGTATATAGCAACTGTGGCTTGTCAAAGTGTAATAGTGAGCTTCAAACTTCAAGAATGATATGTTCCAAAATAGCTAATAAGATTTCCATCGTAGAGAAACAATTCAAAGCTTTAAACAATGATAAGAAAAAGAAAAACCCGTAGTTGAGCTGCATTTGGAACAACCAAAACCTCGCCCTCCTTCTAGCACCATAATGTAGAATCTTAAATCTGCATTAGCTCAAAAACAAAAGCTCTTAGCATTATTAGTAAACCAAAGCAAACAAAAGATTCCCTATAAGATTCATCTAATCACAAGAATAATGCAAAAGAAGCAAGCAAAACATAGAAAAACATTATTCTAATAATCAAACCAACATCTTACAGTGGATTGGTGCTTTTATGGACAGAAGCCCTTTCCCAATCCTTGATTAAGCTCCATGATGAAAATGATTTGAATATGATATGGAATGCTAAGATGTGGAGTGAACAAAATCAGTTCTCCATTGAA
Source organism: Sequoia sempervirens (assembly GCA_007258455.2). Lineage (NCBI taxonomy): Eukaryota > Viridiplantae > Streptophyta > Pinopsida > Cupressales > Cupressaceae > Sequoia > Sequoia sempervirens. Next base: position 276,026,044 of record VDFB02271358.1, read on the forward strand.
GAGAGTGACCTTGCATGATATTATAGATGAGATACAAAGATTGTGGAGGATTAAACCAATGGAGATGATCCTTATTTATAGATTCTCAAGTTGAAAGAATGTCAAACATGGAGGATGTGGGACTAAAAACAAGCCAATGAAAAGAGGCCACTTGTCAACTTGTGATAGGTTGAGGGATGTGCAAGATTTGGGAAATGTGCCCAAAAGAGGGAGTTTCAAATTTGAATTTGAGAGTAAATGTTGAGTTTGACTTGTGCAAGGGACATGTAAGAGCCATGTAAGAGCTCACAAATGACTTGCTGATGTACATGTCCACTTGTTTTTTTGAATTCAAACTTAAGGGAATATTCCTCAAAGATGCCGTGTTGATGGAAAATGTTGATTTTAATAAATCAATAAATTGATTTATTGGTGCAAGTGGCAAAATATAGAGAATCCAAGTGATTAGGATTAGCATTTAATCATGGTTAGATTAGCTTAATGATGATAAGATGATTTGACCTTTTTGACTTGAATATTTTGATTTATTTAAAAAAAAAGGGTTGAAAGGTGATTTCACACTTAATTAAATAAATGATTGATTTATTTAATTTAAACTGATGACTTTAGGAGATTGATAAATAAACTTGATTTATTTGTTGAATGGATGAATATGACCTAATCGAATGCATTATGCCAATTTTGTGTGTCTACACTTCCAACCACCAAGCTACCATACTTTCATGAATAACTTGATCATAGAGCTACATTAACTAAAACTTTGAATGAATGTGTTATAAAAGTAAGAAAGATAAATAAGGAAACTTAATAGGTCAATGATTTGAACCTTGATAATGTAAAATATTAGAATAAGAAGTTGAGATATCCTTAAGCCAATAGTCAAAAACTAAAAACTTGTGAATTATATCTAATGTAGAAGTAGGACCACATCTCTTGTTGTTCCAAGTGGAAAGGCCAACTCTTGGTTTAACATCCATCAGATTAAAAAAAGATATGCTTTCTTTGAACAATGTTGAAGAAAGTTTTAGTCTATTAGAGCTTCTAATTTTCTCATCAATAGTGAGGATAACATTAATATCACCATCCACAATCTAAGGAATAGATGCAATCAAAGAATGAAGAAATGAATATACAACCACAAGAGAGCCTTGCCATCAAAATTTGTAGGAGCATAAACATTAGTTAAGAAAATAGTACTACCTAAATCAAAACAAGAAACCACGAAAGGAAGAGAGTGATTACTCGCTAACCAAGAAAAAGTTGTAAGCTAATAAGAGTCCCATAAATAAGCGAACCCTTCAATAGAACCCTTATTTCTATCATAGTGACAATATTTATTTTAGGTAAAAAAATTCTTACTTGTAATTTTTAAATAAGTTCAAGTAACAATATTTAATTAAAAATCCTAATAACAATCATAAAGAAAATCATGTACTAAAAATACTTAAATAAAAATAAAATTTTATATATAATAAATACATTATTATTTTAATGCAAAATAAATAAAAAATATTTAAAATATTTAAAATATCTATAATTATTAATATTGTTTTGGAAAATATAATAAATATATATATTATATTTTATTTTTATAAACACGACTTAGCAAGGATTGTATATAAAAAGATAAGCTTACAATTTATTAATAATTATTTACCAAAAAGGCATTCCATGTGTAATAAGGAAATTAACTTCAAATATGGGACGAATTCGGGTAGAGTCGAGGATTGTGATAGCATGATAGGGATGGCTTTGAACATGAAAGCCTATGGTGGCGTTAATCAGAGGTGCCGGGTCAAAACCAAATTATAAATAATCGTTAAATATGTCATATCGACACCCGCCGCCTACAACCCGACTACTACTCACTTATTGTGGTCAAAGATGATAACACCAAAAGTTGGAACGTTCTTGTTTTGCTGAAGAAAATTAGGTAACTTTTCTCTCATTCTAATTTTCGTTTCTTTTGTATCAAATAATTCCATGGTTCTAAACATTAGGTAACTTTTCTCTCATTCTAATTTTCGTTTCTTTTGTATCAGATAATTTTACAATCTGCTATTGTAAACGAGAGAAAAAACAAAAATAAAGAGGCGAATAGTTTGCTGAGCCCGTCAAATTTACTTTGCTCCAATCATTTTTTTTTTAATTGGAAAAAGAACAAAAACAGGTTACAAATTACAAAGAAAATGCTGAAAATGAGCTGTCAACTGCTCCAATCATTTTTTATGTTGAAAACTTTGACAGAGATAAGGTGTAAAACAGGTCTAAGATTAGTTGATTCTAGAATGATGTGCAATATTTTTTTATATTGGTAATACTAGTTTAAAATTATCTTCTTTGTTCTAGATTTTTGAGCTCTAATTATGTATTTTAATATGAAAGTTGTCTTTTAATATGAAAGCCGTCTGGCCCCTGACTTTTTAATCACTAATCAAAATATACAAAATAAATTATTTGAAAATAAAAATAGGTTGATTTGAAGTTAATCGTATTCAGGGTTTAAATTTGATGATCGTCTAGTGGTATTTAACCTTTTTTTCTAAAATACAATCAAAGATTATATCTCTTTAAATGGTGGACAAAATTATTTTAATATATGATTTTTTTAATAATAAAATATAATTTAGTATTTAAAAATAGATTTGAATATTTTAATCATAAAAAAATTATTTGACAAAAAATCAAACTTAAGTCTTTATTTAACATTGACAAGTTTATTATTAGGTTAATTTTTAAAATTAAATTAAAAATCATAATATTAATACTAAATAATTTAAACCTTAGAGATCAAGTAATGATGAGAGTGGGTTCTAGCTCGCCCAAGCTTTTACGAAAGAATATCTAACATTGGAATAATTTTGGTAGAAGAGGTGAATCCAATGATTGTTGTTCTCACAATTTGTACTTGTCATTGGAATAATTTGAAGTCTTTAGACATGAGAAACTAGAGAGCATTCACAATAGAAATAAGAAAAATATTAAAGTATGATAGAACTAGAATTACAAACTAAAAGTATTTTTCTTGTCATCACAATTTATACTTGTCATTCAACAATTCAAAGTCTTCACCTAAACACAAAATAATACTCATGAAAAAAGTGATAAAAATATTTTAAAAGTATACAAAAATTAAAAATTATAGACTAAAATTATTATCATAAATAAATTCAGGTTAAATTATTTGTATAGATACCTATAAAAACTATAAAAAAAAAAAAAAATCATTTATTAAATTATTTGTATAGATATGAAAACTAAAAAAAAAAAAATTCATTTATTTAATATTCTAAACAATTTAAACTTATTGTTGTAAATAATTTAGATTAATTCTATTATTTTAAATAATTATAACGTTCGGTAAAGGGAAAGATGCGAATATCGGGCGGCAAGCGCTGAGCGACTTGATCAATTCCAAATCATAGACGGAGACCTTGATAATACTGACGTCACTGACCGTCATCATTGCACAAAATAGATTTGATTGGATGATAAGATGGTTGCTGCTCATTAGTTATAAATTTTATTGTATGGGAGTGTGAACTCGTGGACTTTTGATCACAACAAAGTTTTTTAATTAAATATATTAATACATTTTTTATTGACCTCCTTCCATTTAGAATTTTATTACTAAATGTCTTCATTCATTTTTGGAATCTTTACAAATCTAGAATGAATGTATAATATTAATGAAATTAAAAAATTAAATTATTAAAAAAATTATCAAATATAATAAGATTAAAAGCTAAATTCTATTGTAATCATTCAAAAGAGAGGATATTTTATATTTTTAAATAAACTTTTTTTTGAATTAAAAAACAAAATAATAGATCAACAATATTTAATACTTGTCAAAAAAAAATTATAATATTTTACTTGATATTATTGCATGTATTAGTTTAAAATTATCTTCTTTGTTGTATTTTTTTGACAAAGATCTTTTTCACACTTGACTTTTAAATTGATAGATAATAATTTTTTTGAAAATAAAAGTATGCTTATTCAAAGCTAATAGTATTCAAGACTTAAATTTGATTATTGCAAATTCATATTTAACTTTTTTATTAGTAAAATGCAATAAAAAAATAGGAAGTCTATATCACATGAAAGTGGAGATTTCAATAGATTGTAAAAAGATTATAAAATTATTTTAATATATGTATTTAATTTATATATATATTAGTTAATAATTAAACATGTCTTAATAATTGAAAGCTAAGTTTGAATAAATAATCATCATAAAAAAATACTTGATAGGGAGCATTGACCATTAAATTTAAGATCTAATTTAACGTTGATAAGTTTATTATTGTGTTAATTTGAAAAATTAAATTAAAAATATTATATTAATATTTAATAAGTTAAACCTAAAAAATTAGGTAGTCATGCAAGTATGTTTCCAAAATAATTAATGAAAGAATAGATAACATTGAATAATTATGCTACAATAGGAAATTCAATAATTCTTGTCCCCACAACATGTTATCATTGGAATAATTATTATTCTTTAGGTAGAAATGAAAGATTGTACATTACTCATAAAAAGAGAGAAGAATTTCAATAAAAGTATGTAGGATTACAAACTAAAATTTAGTTAACATATAACAATAATATTAGAATATTTATGTTAGAGGGGACAATTTGATGGTTTTCTCTCCCACAAATTGGGCTTATCATTGGAATAATTTAGATTCTTAAGGTAGACATGATATACTAGAGAGAACTCACAAAAGAAGTGATAATAATATTAAAGAAGAATGTAAGGAATGAAGACTATAGACTTGTATATGAAAACAATAATATATTGATTATTTAGAGATAGGGCTCATGTGATTAAAAAGGTAAAATGAGGCATAGAGGATAAATCAAATTTTGAATAGGATGGCCAACTCCTAAAATTTTAAATAACTCGTGATGAAAATATTTAAAAATTAATATATGTCTATAGAAATATGTTGTAAAATTATTCAAAAATGATGTGTAATCTTTAGAAAAAAAAAATAGCTAGCATCCAAACTCCTACCATGAAATGAGGCACAAAATTTATGTTTTTGTTTCTCCTCTAGTGTATGTAATGTTAGGGACATTTAAGGATGAAATAGTGAGAATAGTGGCAATTTTATTGCTTCTCCTCACCTCAATTCTTATTCAGGAGTTCTCTCTGAAAATCAATCTAGAGAAGAAGGACTTAAATTCCTTGTCCATGAATAAAAAATTATATGTAACATTGAAAAAAGATGTAAACATAAGAAAAATAGCATAATACAACTACTAACAAAAGTAAATTTGTTTGATTATCATCTCCATACAAAAGACTTGATGTAGGAGAATTAGGTATGTGCGCAATCGACATCACCCAAAAATATTTTAATTTGGTTTTCATTTTTGAAATGTTGTTCAACCCATTTTTGGCAGTCAATTGAGGAAGTTGAATGATTTTTTGTCATAGATTGACAAATGCCATTTTTTCTTATGCATTTCAAATCTCCATCTACAAGCATTTTATTGGAAATTCAAATATTTTAATTATCATTTTATTCGGCATTGGAGGTAAAAAAAAGAATCTTTTATTTTTTCCAACATATGGATGAGGGTCGATCTATTTGAGGAAGAGAACTTTTAATCCATACCATTATGAGGAGTCACACATTCAATTTTAATTTATTCAACCTGTGCTTCATACCAAGTGTTTATCTACATCTTAAAATGTGCAAGGAAGGAGTTTGAATGATCTAAGACATCAAAACCATAGATAAAAGATAGGCCATATCCTTAGTTAATTTTAAAAGAAACTAAATCCAAAAGCTATATTGGAAAGGCTGATAGGGAAAGGAAAATGAAGGATCACACCATATGATGAATTAATGGGAATTTCAAATGTATTTTTAATATTCTTGAATGGTGTATAGGTTGTATGATTGAGAGGAGAAGTATAGAAGTGTAGAGGAGGAAACAAGGCAAAGGGGAGTGGCTGCAATGAATGATAGATTGAAATTTCCAACAGGGAAGTTGCCATGGTGAGGAATGGTCAAGGAAGACCATAAAGAAAAGACAAAAGATAGTTAGCCATAGGAAAAGATAGAAAAGAGAAGGCACAATCTACGATTTGTAGAGGAAATGAAACCCACAAAAGGGTGTGCAACAAAAGGAGGAAGTTGTGGCATACCAAAAGGATGGAGGGTGCTTAAATTTGAGGAGGGGGTGTTGGTTAATGAAGATCATTGTGAGGATGTGCATTAATTCATTTACATGAAATAGTGAGGTGAAAATAATAATGTAGATATATAGAGTAGTGGTTTGTGTAGTGTATATGGAATAAGAAAATGTAATTGTAGTAAATGAGTAGGAACATGAGGAATTAGATGCTACAAGAGTGAAGAGGAATTCTTCCAAGAAGAGAAAGGAGAGTGCCAAAGTTTGAATGTGAGTTGCAGATTTAAGAGAAGGAATCAAGAACAAGACCAATAAAGATTATGATATTTGTAATTTTACCATTGCAGATATATTAATTGTAGTTTGATGAAAATAGTGTAATTGTTAGTCGAACAGCAATAAATTTACAAGACTTGGGTGCTGCAATCTTTATCAAATTTGAGTTTTAGATGGTTGGAAGAGAGTATCTACTTGTGAATATACGATCGTGTTTAGAAATTATGAATTGGTATGGTTCTACAAGAGGGGAGTACCCTTTTCATTAAGTGGTATTAGATGTAGAGGTTTTGAGCACATAGGTAGAGCATCGAACATGAGGTAGCCTATGCTAGGAACAGTGTGTAAAGTGTAGGAAAGAAGGTAGTAGATGAGAGCTCGCGTGAGGGATGTTGTAGGTAAGAGGAATCTTGAGTAATGAGAGAGCATGAAGCCATGAAAATATTAAGAGTGATGTAGATTGCAAATTGAGGTGAGATTATAGCAATAAGTGAGATAATAATATTGGTGAGGACGAAGCCCATGATATGGGAGGTTTGGATGCAGTATGAGAAGAGAAAGATTTTTGCAATGATAATTGACATTAGTGCGAGATTGGATAGATTGGAAGCATGGATTTGTGTATAAATTGGTCGAGCATGATGAGGATAAGCAAGAGGATGCAAGTTTTGTAGTCATTGAAAATAAAAAAGTTGAAAATGTAGTGATGGAATGCAAAGAGGTTGCACTCATAGAGCATGGTGAAGATGATGATTTTTTAGCACAAATTTTGATGATAGAATATGTTGGCATTGGTTGTCATTGATGTCAACACTTGATGAGATTGTTGTAGTGGTTGTATTGCTAGCATTGGTTGTCATTTATGTGAACACTTAGGGAGATTGTTGTAATGTCAACATTTGCTGAGATTGTTGCATATGTTTGTGAAATTTTCATTTGGCATTGGTTGTGAAGCATTCAAAGACATCATATCATATCAAGATCAAGAATCAAGATCCACATCCATTGGATCCATTTCACACAAATTTGTAGCCTTTATTTTAAGGGTTTGGTGAGTTGCAACATTGCATATTGTTCATTCACCATTCCTTCATTTCATTTCAAGGTTTGATTACCAAAATAGGGTTTGACGAAAGCAAACCCCTATTCCCTAACACAAAAACATTTTTTCCCTCTTCAAGTGTGGTTGTAGATCTAGGTGATTTGAAGCTTGAAGATCCTTTGAAGACAAAATTGCAAGATTTGAAGAAAAATGTCTAAGTTGTCAAGAATTTTTCATCTTCATAGAAACTCACCTACATATAAGAATTCAAACTTTTCGAACTTGAAGATTGGACAAGATGAAAGCTACAGAAGATCGCCAAAGGATACCAAAGTTTTAGCCAAACCCTAATACTAGGACAAGAGTAGAGAAATCACCCATTATAGTGTATGAGTCCTAGTGCACATAAAAATTAAGAATTTTAGAGTTGCAGACCTTGTTTTGAACATCTCTATTCTTTTAGGTTCTTTTCTATTTATCCTTAGTTTCTCATCCTAATTTTGATTTTCACTTTCTAGGTCACATAGTTAGATTTACATATTACTTTCATTTCTTTCTTTCTAAGCATTTTCTTAGTGGTGAACCCCCTTTTTAATCACACCTAAGGAAACCCACAACCCCCTTGTCCTAATCCTTCCCTTAATTGAGTCACTTGGTTGAGGGATCTCTTTGGTTTCCTAATGAAATAAGAGTAAAATAGGTCCCCCTAGTTCCATCTCCTAAAAGGTGGAACCTTATTTCCTTTGGTTCATTTTGGTGAACCTAACCTTTGGACACTTACATTTTTTATTTGGAGTCCATTATTGTCCTAGATCTAGATTACATTAACTTTGTATGGTGATCCCACAATAGTGGTTTACAATTTTTGGCCAAACTGGACACTGAAATTATTTTTTAAAACTAAATCTTCACATTCAGGCACCTATAGTGGCTAAACCATGAAGAATTTGAAGATAATGAAGACTAGAGTCTCGTCAAATTTTGTCTGTAGATTCTAAAAATATATTTTTCAAAATTTTTGGAATCAGATTGCACTTCTTTTTCCATCTCCCACGAAAAATGGTTTTTTTCAAAAAACAACATTTTTAAAAAGTGACGCACACTGTATAACACATTACTTTTTTCCATGCAGGATAAAATTCTAATTCTTTCAAATTTAGATTTGTAACTCTAATATCTAGTGCTTCCACTTGGTTAGATAGTTTTTTATTGAATATTTTTTCTTTAATCAAGTTTTGAAGTCAAACCAATTACAATATCTTGTGCACTCATATTTTTCAATTTTTTTTTATAATCTGCTATTTTTCCACATGTGCAAAACAAAGACCTTCATTTTCGATCAAAAACCTATGTTTAATAAAACTAAAAAAGCAAATACATAATAAAACCAAAACATATTAAAATTATACTCATTGGATAGCTCGTTCTAAGGACTACCTTATTCAAGTTAGGTTTGTGAAGATTCCTCCATTTTCATCCTCAACCCATGCTCCGAAGTGCCAAAATTTTGGTTTTTTTGTGTTTCAGGGAGGGGATGAGGAATAAAGGGGGTTCGAGTGAGCCCCTAGGGGTGATTCAGAGGAAGGTGGAGACCTTCTCAAAATGACTCACAAATGAATATCATATCAACTTCAAAATGGGTTTCAAAGAACTCAACAAAATTCCACCATATGAGCATGCCCTCCCTTGTAGCATATACAACCTGGTTTAAGCCACTTTACACTCAAGATTTCCAAAACACTTACCAAATAAAATATGGATTGAGATACCCTTTTAGGGCCTACACAACATATCCAAAAACCAATAGTTATTCTTTTGGACCAACATATACTTTCAATACACCTACCCTACTCAAAGCTACTCAATTAGCCTACTTTTACAAAGCAACCCCTCTCTAACTTTATCCCCTGATCATGAAACTTTCAAAAGTCCCTTAAAATGTCTCAAAACCAAAGATTATAAGTTTTTAGGCTTCTATGACACCTCTAACATGATCAAACACAAAACCCTCCAAAACTTGCCTCAAAACTAGGGCCTTTTGAAATCTAGCCTTCCCAACACTTCCAGAACCTATTTTTGGACTTTTCACCAATAACTCAACATTTTTCAACTATTCCAACTCAAAAAGATACCCCTTATTAAGGCATATCTTCTGATGCTACACTTTAGGCACCATTTTCATGCACTTTTCCCTTTGACAACTCGGTGTACACCTTGATATTCTTCCTTCCTGCACTTTAGTTTGTTAGGTTTGTATTATAATTGTTATAAGTGATCCATTTCAAAGGTTACAGCATCATTCTACTTTGAAATGGATCAATCATCCATAAAAACCCTCAAAATCAATGAAAATCTGCACTTTCTTGAGGACAGTCAGTTATAAAATACAAATAATTGATTGTTGTTACTTATCAGAGCATAAAAAGGCCTTAAAAAATGTAAATACAGGTTCCTAAAGAATTCAACCAGACATATCTTCAATGGCAATCAATTTTTCATCAAATGAACACAAGAAAAATGTAAGAAATTGCTATTTTTTTGCTTTTTCCTGTAGCAGTTTGTACAAAAATCCGTACCAGCAACCCAACCTCCATAAAAATGACTTATATGGCCTTGAATAACCTTTCCCCAACTTCTCAAACCATTTTGGATTGATTAGTTTACATTAAAGTGATTAAAACATCAAAAAACTACTTTCCCACCCAATGTTGGAATTCAAAAATTTGAATTTCCAATTTACAATTTATTAAAATCTACTATCTAAAACTATTGGATTCTTAATTTCCAACCTTATTTGACACAATTTAAGCATTATATTACTATTTAAACCCCTAAAACATGACTGTCCCATTTACATTGCATTTTGGTCCTAGGGTCCTTATCAGGGCCCTTAGGACTTTTGATCTTCCAACTACTCTCATCCATGCCAAATGCCATTATAGGTTGCAAGATATCATAGTTGATGTTTTGGAGTGGTTTATAAGTATTCAAGACCCCTGCAACCTCCTGGCACTTGAAGTGTTCCTTGAAGGGCTTGGGTGCTCCTGCACCATTCTCCCCAAGAAAGAAAAATTTCTTGCCCCAAGAAGTATCCCATGTGTTGCCACCAAAAGACCCCTTGCTCTCATATGTTTGCATCTTCAAATGATAGGGCATGCAATCTCCCAAAGTCAATGTCTTCCTCTTCTTCCAATCTGCACTCTTGTCATTCATCATGTGAGAACCAAAACAGTGATTTGTTTGCCATCTTAGCTGTTTGAACTCAATTTGTTTTTGTGCCATGTTCCTACCCTCATTCCACTGACTCCCTTGTGAAAGGAAACCACCTCTATCACCCTCAACTATAGGGCATTCAATGTCTCCAACCTTGACACTTTCTAAGTCCCACAAATTCTAATTTCTAGGACTGTGTGCTCCACAACCCTACTGCAACTCATCACTCCTCCTCCAACCAGTATCTTCCCCTGTCTTACCTATCTTACCCTACTTATTCACTTGCAAACTCTTCCCAAAACAGATCATAAAACTTTCATTTGACTGCTCCAAAGGAAAAGGCACTAATTTGTATCTAATAGCATCTTTATGCACCAAATATGTATTGTGAAAACCATCATGCAATGTCTGCCTAGTATACTGCCATGGTCTCCCCAAGATGATATGACCACAAGTCATTGGAATGAAATCACAAAGCACCCTGTCATGATATGATCCAATTGAGAAATCTACATAAGCCCTCTTACAAATCTCTACATGTTGTCCTTGAGTTACCCAAGTGGCCTTGTAGGGAGTAGGATGATCAAAAGTTTCAATCCCTAACTTGGTTATCATATCAACTGAAACTAAATTGCTATGTGACCCTGAATCTATGAGTAATCTGCATATTTTACCATGACTGAGACAATTAGTCTTAAAGATAGTTACCTTTGGCTCTTGATGAAGTCTTTCTCCTTGCTTGACCATAAGAAACTCACCATCAGTCACAGGGTTTGCCATGAATGTTTTTGATTCCTCCTTCTTGTCTTCCTCTTCTTGTACCAAGTTAGCTCTCCTATCTCTGCCTTTATCAGCTTGTTCCCATTTAGGACACTTGAAGGAAGGATGCCTTGATTCATTGCAATTGAAACACCTACCTGTGAATGGTCCTCTACCTTGTCCAAATCTGCCTCCTCCTCTAGGAGTGTATCCACCTCTTTGATCTGATAACACTTCTTTGCCTTTGTCATTGCTACCTTGTTCTTGTTCTCTATTACCTCTGCCCCTGTTTGAACTACCTCCTCTTCCACCATTTCTTGATCTTTCTTGCTTCCTCTTCACCTTTTCCTCAGCTCTAATGGCCAATTGAAAACATTCTCCTAATGTCCTTGGCAATTGCAAACCAATCTCATCTTGTAGATTATACCTCAAGCCATAGATATACCTGGCTATTTTCTCATCCTCTTCTTCATAACCTCCTCTGATACTAAGCTTGTGAAATTGCTCAGTATAGGACATAACATCCAAGTCCTTTTGCTTTAAATTCTACCTCATTCTCTTCACATGAATTGTGTAATTAGATGGTAGGAATTGCTCCTTGACCAAACTCTTCATCCTAGCCCATGTATAAACTTTTGCCAACCCCCTAGCCATCCTATCATTCTGAAAACTAGTCCACCATGTCAAAGTTGTACCTCTCAACTTGGTTTTGGAAAACTTAACCTTCATCTCTTCATCCATCTCCTCAAATTTAAAATAGTTTTCTAAGGCATCAAGCCATCCTAACACCTCCTCACTATCCATCTTCCCTTGATAGATAGGAAAATCTATGTGACTCTTTCCTCCATGGCCTTGTACTACCTTCAACAATCTCAGTAACCTCCTTTCCTCAGGGTCCTCTATCTCATCTACTTTTTGTTCTTGATTTACTCTCACATGCTCTTCATCTTCATCATTATCTTCTTGGTCTTCTTGTTCTTCTCTCCTCCTACTCCTCTCAAGGTTATTTATCCTTGCTTGCATGGTCTCTCTCTCTCCCTTCTCCATTTCCTTTATTCTCTTGCTCTTACTACTTCTTGTTCTCTTCTTTCCCTTCTCTCCCTTTCCAATATTTCCCTTAACTCCTCCAACTCTCTTGCCAATTGATTTTTAGGTGCCATTGCTGATTTTTCAATCCCTAAAGGACCTACTTACTGCTCTAATACCACTCTGATGTAGAGGAAGGTGGAAACCTTCTCAAAATGACTCACAAATGAATATCAAATCAACTTCAAAATGGGTTTCAAAGAACTCAACAAAATTCCACCATATGAGCATGCCCTCCCTTGTAGCATATGCAACCTGGTTTAAGCCACTTTACACTCAAGCTTTCCAAAACACTTACCAAATAAAATATGGATTGAGATACCATTTTAGGGCCTACACAACATATCCAAAAACCAACAGTGATTCTTTTGGACCAACATATACTTTCAATACACCTACCTTGCTCAAGGCTACTCAATTAGCCTACTTTTACAAAGCAACCCCTCTCTAACTTTATCCCCTGACCATGAAAATTTCAAAAATCCCTTAAAATGTCTCAAAACCAAAGATTCCAAGTTTTTAGGCTTCTATGACACCCCTAACATGCTCAAACACAAAACCCTCCAAAACTTGCCTCAAAACTAGGGCCTTTTGAAATCTAGCCTTCCCAACACTTCCAGAACCTATTTTTGGACTTTTCACCAATAACTCAACATGTTTCAACTATTCCAACTCAAAAAGATACCCCTTATTAAGGCAAATATCCTGCTGCTACACTTTAGGCGCCATTTTCATGCACTTTTCCCTTTGACAACTCGGTGTACACCTTGATATTTTTCCTTCTTGCACTTTAGTTTGTTAGGTCTATATTATAATTGTTATAAGTGATCCATTTCAAAGGTTACAGCATCATTCTACTTTGAAATGGATCAATCATCCATAAAAAACCTCAAAATCAATGAAAATCTGCACTTTCTTGAGAACAGTCAGTTATAAAATACAAAGAATTGATTGTTGTTACTTATCAGAGCATAAAAGGCCTTAAAACATGTAAATAAAGGTTCCTAAATCATCCAACCAGACATATCTTCAATGGAAATCAAGTTTTCATCAAATGAACACAAGAAAAATGCAAGAAATTGCTATTTTTTTGCTTTTTCCTGTAGCAGTTTGTACAAAAATCCATACCAGCAACCCAACCTCTATACAAATGACTTATATGGCCTTGAATAACCTTTCCCCAACTTCTCAAACCATTTTGGATTGATTAGTTTACATGAAAGTGATTAAAACATCAAAAAATTGCTTTCTCGCCCAATGTTGGAATTCAAAAATTTGAATTTCCAATTTACAATTTATTAAAATCTACTATCTAAAACTATTGGATTCTTAATTTCCAACCTTATTTGACACAATTTAAGCATTAGATCACTATTTAAACCCCTAAAACATGACTGTCTTGGCATTTACATTGCATTTTGGTCCTAGGGTCCTTATCAGGTCCCTTAGGACTTTTGATCTTCCAACTACTCTCATCCATGCCAAATGCCATTATAGGCTACAAGATATCATAGTTGATGTTTTGGAGTGGTTTATAAGTCTTCAAGACCCCTGCAACCTCCTGGCACTTGAAGTGTTCCTTGAAGGGCTTGGGTGCTCCTACACCAAGGGGTTTGCTTGAACACCCTTTATTCATTTGAACCCCACTTCTATAAGGGGTTTTGATGGTTTTTTTGGCGGGAAATTATTAGGGGGTTCACCTAAACCTAGGTTCTAGAGAACCCCTAATTGTTTTAGTCAAACCAATAGGTTCGTACGAACCCCTAAAATTAATTTTTTTCCCAAGCATTCATTTTCTGTGAGTTTTCCTTCCTCACTTCAATTGTAAACCACTATTGTGGCTTCACCTTGTATTTGATCTTGCATTAGTTAATTTGCATTTAGGGCAGTTAAATCTTGCATTAGTGGAAAAGTGCATACAGGTTGCATTTTTGCATCTTGCATCATTGAATTTCATTAGAAAACTATAATTACAAATAGTCATTTGAGCATACAAATTAGAAACCATAACGTCAACTCATAATTTGCTAAAATTGGCTTAAAACCCCTAATTTGGGACTCATTCACCCACCTAGGTGATTTAGTCCCTATACAGGTGGTTTTTTCTATATTTCTAGGGATTTTATGTTATCTATTTTTTTGTATTTGAACCTTCTAAAAACCCCAATTGGGACCCATTTTCCCATCTTGGTGATTTAGTCTCATATTAGGTTTGAATATGCATTTTAAAACACTAAAAACTTCATTTTTGTGCTTTTGATTGATGTTATCATATTACTATTTCAGTTTGATGATTTTCTATTTCATTCATTTCATTAGATCTAGCTTAAATTGGTTTCATTTCAAGTACATGTTTCGGGATGTGCAGGATCATGATGGGCCAAAAAGTAGCAATATGATGGGTATGTGGCTGATGAATTTTTTTAAACCCAAAATTGATGAAACAAAAAGAGTTTTTAAAAGAGATTATTAGCTTTCCACCAATATAAATTATGCCTTACTTTGAATTTAATAAGTGATTATTATTTATTTTCTATTTGAATTACGACTAATGTCCTGATTGATAGGCTGATTGAAAAACATCTATAGCTTTCAAACGGTATCACATTTTTTGAATCCAAAACATGTGTCACATTCTATGCTTTGTATACTATAGGATTAAAAAAATAAAAAATTAATTTCATGAATTTTTGACCAAGTTAAGGTGGTCAGACATACAATTTTTTTATATTTTTTAAAAGTTGTAATAAAAAATTCATGATTAATTATTTACTTGGACAAAAATTACAAAAAAATATGAATCACATTGAGACATGAGTCCTCTACATATATGTAAAATATTATAAGAAAATATCATCATTTTATTGCATGGTTAGGGTGGTCAGACAAACACCTACTTCTTATTTTCTCCCTGAAATTTAAGTACTACTGCATTGAAATTTTGAATTTTCACCAAATAGATTTTTTTCTTCTTCAAACAAACCTAGTAGTTTAGAAACTACATTCAATTTGCTACAAATTCTATTCTTACTTATTTTTGAAATAATATAGATAACTTATTCAATTTTTCACATCAAGTTGCCTAACTCTGATTTTTCTGAATTTTTTGCCACTTGTGAGAATGCTTTAATGAAAGAGGATACAATCGTGAACGATCATGAAAAACACATTTTTGTGGAGGATATATTGGTATTAAGAGATCCAATTATTGAGAGTTATACCAATCCTACCTCTCCTACTTGGGAAGACATTATAGGTCATGGGGATGTAATTATAGATAGCCATGACAATCAAACTTGTCATTCTCCTAATATATCTTCTAGATATGAAGAAGATAGTTTTGTGTTAGAAGATACACTTATTGATAATCATGAGAATATTGTTTCTCCCTTTCCTAATGCCCCTACCATTTGGGAAGACCTATAATTTGAATGAAAAATTCTAGTCATTGGTAAGCATGAAAATCATAGTTATTCATCTCTTGATTCCTCCATAATTTGTGATGAAGCTACAACCATGGAATGTGATGAACCTCTTGTTTGTTATTTTCCTAAAATCTCTCCTACTAGGGTAGACATTATGGCACAAGAGAATGATACATTAGATAATAAAGATGAAATTATGGAAAACAATCAAATTTGGCCCTCTCCTAATATCTCTCCTATTGGTGAAGAAGATATTGTAGTGTTAGAAGATCCAATCGATGAGAATCATGAGGATCTCAGGGAAAAAATTATTGAGAAAGAGAATGTCATTATTGATAAGCAAGAAAATCCAACTATTGATAAGTTCTCCCTTACTTGTGATGAATTTATTTTAGAAGAAACAACCTTTGAATGTCGTGAACATCTAGTTTGTAGCTCTCCTAAAATCTCTTCTACTAAGGAAGGTATCATGGTGCAAGAAAATGACAACAATGACACATTTTTTCAAACAATCTTCCTTAGATGAAGGCGACGAAGTGAAATTAGACTCCTCTTCACTAAGAGATTATGAAAATAGGGATAATTCTTTTGAGATTATGCACATTAGATATCCCTTGACACCAACCACATGCAAAACCTGTATGAGAAAAAGAAAAAGAAAATCATATTGAAGAAGTCACAAATTTATTGGAAGATTCTTGGGAAACCTTTGATTTCATACCTACATTCATGAGAGAATACAAGATCATAAAAAAAAATTCTAAAGGGGGAAAAGAAAAAGTGGTAATGTCAATACAAATTCAAAAGCATCCACTTCAACCACTTTGGAAGAAAGGACAACATACATGACAAACTCTAATGAAGTTTATTATGAATAACCACTAAATTCAAAAGACGTGAAAAAGATTTATGGAAGAGGTTATGAACTTATGAAACAATTTGGGTATATAGTGGAAATGGATGTGGTGCTAGAGAACAAGGTATGTGTGTCCCTATAGAGCCTAACATGTAAGAAATGACTAATGTGCTTGGCTATTTTCCCTTGAAAGAAATAAAAAAGCCTTCACTCAATGTCAACACTCTTATGAAAGATTCTTCCAAGACAACTTTAACTTTTGTGCATCCTAAACTAATAGATATCTCATTAGATTTGCATCAAGTTCATACTTTTTTTACTCGTCATAATCAATAACAATAGTTCCTGCTCCTTGCCATGTTATAGTTGTAGGATCATAGCATACTCACTATTGCATGTTTAACACTCATTGAAAATAATCCCCTTTTTGCAAGGAGCGGCATATTATCATCCATTCTTGGCTCATCCTTCTCCTGCACTAAGTGGGGGAAAGGGGTTAGGTATCCTTATCCTTGTATGACACTTGTCGTTTTCTCTTTTGTCTAGTTGACCACCTTCCATCTATATAAGAGCAAGCTTGGGATGTGGATGACATGCTTAAGTTGGTTCACATGTGACATACTTTCTTCCTATGTTTATCATTTCATTTTGGTGGCAATCCCTTTTCATGACATATCTTCATTTGGAAACATACGACTTGGCATAGGGATTTTTGAATAAGCTCTCATGTCCTCTTTATTGCTAGCATTTATCATTTTCTACTTTAAATTAATTGCTCACAACATGGTGTTTAGCAATTTCTTTAAAGTGCGAGAATACATTGACATTATTCTTTTGCAACTCATGTTTCATTGTGTGGCCTTCTTACTTCTGGGATGCGTCTTTCTCTTGGTGATGAAATTGTGTGTGATTTCCTTCAAGAGAACAATCTCTCTTAGCACATTATATTCCTCTTAGTGGCTTGATGTGACACACAACATCCCCTAATTTGTGAATCTTCTATTCTTCGATTGGTCCTCTCTTTGATACATTAGGCACAATGTTCCCTAAGTTAAGACCTTACATGAACTAAGGAAAACCCCTTTGAACATACCTTACACTATCTTGCATAAATACGATAACTATTATATGGCAACCTTGCATAACACACTTTTCTTGCTTATGGAACCATCCTATTTGTTCATGGGTGTTAGCGTAAAAAGTTTTGCTTGCTTCCTGGATCTTTTCATTTATACATTTTGTGGCACCTTATCAAATTTATCAGGAGGTATAGCTTTGATATGGTTAGTGTATGGAAGCTGAAGTAGGCATGACTTTCCCATAGCCACTTTCTTGTCTATGTGAGTGCATATTGGCCGCATGCATATGTGTCTCTACGGGCTCACCTAGTGGATGCCTTGAGGTTCCACCAGCCCATGTGAGCATGTGTTTTGTTTGCATAGTGGACATTGTGTTCCACATGTAAACATTTTTTGGACAAATAACTTAGATCTTATCCACATTGTGTTGAACAAATGGTTAAGGCTTGATCCACCCCTCTTTTTCTTTTTCTTTCTTCTTTATGTCTTTGGCAATGTATGTTCCTTTTTGTTGCTTCATACCTTATTCTCATGTGTGTTATTTTGTGCCTATGTTGGTTTTCCATATGATCTTGATCCTAGGGGCTTGATCGTTGTCATCTTATCTTACCAACATTGGTACACTTGAACCCCACTTGATGTGTATTTGTCTACTTTAGTGTAAGTTTGAAGCAAGTTCTTCCTCTCACTAAAGTGGGAACTAAACGTAGTGTAGAAAAATGTATCCTTTTAGATTTTCACACTTGTTTGGGCCCTCCCTACTAAAATTGGGCTTCTTTATGCCTTATTTGGCCCTATTTTGCATCCACAAGCCTAATTTAATGTATTTTAAAAGGATAATCTCGACATTTAATAATTGAAAAATCATGATTCAATGTTTAAGATTGTGTGTTATAGATCTAGTGATATGGGACTCATATGTCACCTTGGGCATATGGGTCCCACCTAGGTCTCGGGGCCTAATTTTTAACATTGCATTGAACTTAATATTTCTTGGAATTTGTGTCTCATGTTTAAGACACTGAGACTCATATTCCCAAGGTGGAATATGAGTCTCACTTTAACTAGGACCTATTTAAGATCAAATTCTTGGTGGGATTTTATTATCCTAGATCTGATGTTGGCTTATAGTGTTATAATTTTTGGGAAATTTGGCATAAACAAGTATATATAAGGTTGTTTCACATAATTTCTCCTAATAAATTCTAGCAAGTTTACAATTCATTTAGCAATCTTCAAGAGCAAGTGTGATCTAGCATTTCAAGTATTCAAGAGCATTCAAGAGTTAATTATCAAACATTTGGAGCAACATTCAAGATTCAAGTATCATGTCAAAGTATTCATGCATCATGTGTGTTTTTGAGCTAACATTTGTGATGTAGGTTTTTCATGATTCAAGTCATGCATTTAAAGATATTATCCCATATCAAGATCAAGAATCAAGATCCACATCCATTGGAGCCATTTCGCACAAGTTTGCATCCTTTATTTTAAGGGTTTGGTGAGTTGCAACATTGCATATTTTTCATTCATCATTCCTTCATTATATTTCATTTCATTTAAAGGTTTGATTACCAAAACAAGGTTTGACCAAGGAAAACCCCCATTCCCTAACACAACAATATTTTTTCCCTCTTCATGTGTGGTTGCAAATCTAGGTGATTTGGAGCTTGAAGATCCTTTGAAGAAAAAATTACAAGATTTGAAGAAAATTGTCTAAGTTGTCAAGAAGTTGCCATCTTCACAGAAACTCACCTACATATAAAAATTTATACTTTTCAGAATTGAAGATCAAACAAGATGAAAGCTACAAAAGATCACCAGAGGATACCGAAGTTTCATCGAAACCCTAATACTGGGACTAAATCACCAAGTCTAGCATATGAGTCATAGTGCACATCAAAAGTAAGAATTTCAAATTTGCAAACCTTGTTTTGGACATCTCCAGTTTTCCAAGTGCTTCTCTATTTATCCTTAGTTTCTCATTCTAATTTTGAGTTTCACTTTCTAGGTCACATAGTTAGATTTTCATATTACTTTCATTTCTTTCTTTCTAAGCATTTTCTTAGTGGTGAACCCCCCTTTTTAATCAGGCCTAAGGAAACCTACAACCCCTTTGTCCTAATCCTTCTGTCAATTGAGTCACTTGGTTGAGGGATCTTTTTGGTTTCCTAATGAACTAAGAGTGAAATAAATCCCCCTAGTTCCATCTCCTAAAAGGTGGAGCCCTATTTTCTTTGGTTCCCCACATTGTTCATGTGCTTAATTTTTTATTTGGGGGTCTTTATTTCCTTTTTGATTTATTTTTACATTCAATTTAGATTTTTCTTTAATATTGTGCATGTTGGCATGTTGTGGCATGGTGATCCTTGGAATTGTTTGGATTCCTTGTGTTACATGCTTGTGGATCCAAATTTCTTCAAAAGGAAATGGTATGATCCCATGGGGAGAGATTGTCCTAACATTGCATGAAGTTGGTGATGGCTATGTCATGTTGGCATAAGTCTAATGATGTGTGCATTTTTTATTTTCATTTTTTATTTGAGGGGATGAATGGCTAAGGGGGACTAGCATATATGCATTTAGGATCAATAATATAACTCAAGTACATATTATTTTTGAGTCTTGATGGATGGGTGATTGGAGCTAGTGCAAATATATCTTAGAAAAATAGCATATGAGTATTCATGATAAAATTCATCTTGATCCATAAGACTCTCATTATCATCATAGGGATTATAGTCTTCTTGATTAGCAAAGCTAGCATCATCATCACTATCAAAGAAGAGACTTTAGGGTAATAAGGGAACACATAAATTTAAATAAAATGGAGATAGATATTTTGGATTGGGCTTGATGGGGTGAATGATGGTTTGATTTGGGTTTTGCATGTAATATTTATTTTAATATCAAAGTATTTTGAAATTGATTTACTAAAAGCTCATATAAAGGATGAGATTGAATTTTGGGATTTTCTATGGATAGGTTTAAGGTTCGTTTTGGTTAAATTTGAGGAACTATTAATGATCAGAATCTTAAAATTATTTGATTTGATTTGATTTATTTAGGATAAACTAAGTTTCTAAACAATAGTTGATTTTTATCACTATACTTAGGATAGGAAAATTTATTAAGAAAGATCTAATTTTGGATTTGATGTAATGTTTGGATCTTGATTATGAGTTTTAATTTGGATAGGTAGATGGTGATATTAGGATTTTATCAAGGTATATATGTATTGGGATCAGCCAAAATCAAAATGCACAATATAACCTTCTACAAGTGAAACCAAATTAGCATATAGAAATGTCTACCATATAAAAATGAGAGTGTGCAAAAATACATATTGAGCCTTGCATATATATAGGCAAGGATGAGGAGGTGGTGTCATGAAACCATCCTAACTATCTCAAAGGTACAGCATTTGTGACTCATTTGATAGGCAGGTGTGCTGAAAGTGTGTAATATGTATGCAGCCAAATTTGTCTCCAATGGTGGTATTGTGTCGGCCACGAGTGATAAAAAATATAAAAGTCCCTAAGTGGATGTAGCGATAGCGGTAGACTCTGGTGGCCAAAGCTAGAACATTTGACCAGGAAATATTTACCCCAATTGCACCCATCCTATTAAATTGTTTGTTTTTAGTAAAAGAATAGTTCTTCTTCAAGAAAAGACTACTGCTGAATAAGAAGAAAATGGAATCTAACTTTTACATAAAATTGGTGGACTAGTACAAATATTGACAGGAAAGGAGCAAGGTATTTTATCATAACTTTCATTGTAGTTTTCAACAATGACCTTATTTATTTTAACAATTAATTATTTACAGTATTAAATATTTAAATATATAGTAAAATGATAGTAAAACCTTTGAAAACAGATGTGATAATGGGGTCAATAATAAAACTTTAATAGTTTGAAAAGGCTTTGTGAAAAGGAAGGGTTGAATTTAGTACATTGTTCTTATTACGTTACTGACAAAATAGTGTGTAGAAAGAAGAATTGGTCTCTAATTTAAATTTGAATCGCCTTTGGTGGTTGTTCCTCTAATGGGTTTATATTCTTTTATGGCTATATATATTCTGTATTACATTGCATAAAGACATATATGAATCGAGGTTTGGAGGCCAGTCTCAGGTTTGATTTTGGTTGCGTCGCATACACTATCAGTGATGGTGAGCAAAACTAGATGAAAAGAACAAGACAATCTAGATTAAAAAGGTGTAGAATTTTTTATCCCAAGACATGAGATTCTAATAAGAAGAGACATCGTGTTTATTTTTTCAGTTGAAAATTCAATTTTGCATAAAACAACATTAGTAGAGAATGTGAAGGCAACAAAAATGCTAGAACAAAAATAATAGTTTTGTAAGAACGGACTAAATATACTATAGCCTAATTGAGAAATGTTTGGCTATAACAGAGACAACACACTGCACAGTTATGTATGTACTGCTAAGAATAAGTTAACTGAGTAAAGTTAGAACAATTGAATTGAGTCTTTTAGAAAAACTCTTATTCTATATTATCTATTCAGCATGAAATTCAAAATATATAATGATTTTAAATTTCAATTAATGTTCATCCAGAAACATTGCCCGGTTTTTAATATATCCAAGTAACTTCTGCACACTTACATTTAGTTTCTGTTCAGGCAAAGTCTACGGTCTTCGTAATCCAATATATATTGTAACTAGATTATAAGGATTTAAACATCGAATCCGTTAACCATTGTCAAGATTAGATAATACATAGGAGAAGGAGGTATGTTTCCCATTCTTATTCTATACGATCGTTATGACCGATTACTATTGTGATCTCTGGTAAACCAATCAATCCATAAAACTTGCATATAATTGCTAGTAGAGAGTTCAGAGGGTATAAACTATTTTCTAACCACACATCACTCTTTGCATAGTAGTAGACCCGCTCTATTCTTCTATTTCAATATAAAAGAGTAAGGTTACTGTTTTAGAAAAACTAGGAGAGAAGAAGACAGGATATACAGCGGTTTCGTTGGGGTAGAAGAGGCCCCAGTTTTTATCCGCCTCCAGCCCGTTTATCGTGTTGTCCTCGTTGAAAAGAGAGTAGATGAAAGTCTCGATGGTCGTACCAGGCTTCTTGGGCGTCCCTTCGTTTGACAAAACATGTCTGATGAGATTGTTCATGTAAGTTTGGGCATTCTGAATTGTAGTTACATCGCCGTTTCCCGCGGAGGGCCATCCCGTTTCAGCAATAACAATGGGTATGTTGAAATATCCCATGGCTCCCATGGCAGAATAAACAGAATCAATGATGGCGTCAAACAAGTTCTTGTAGATCAGATCTCCGTCTCTTACAACACCAGCTGAGCTCCTAAATAGAGCGAGATCTAAACCAATGGACCTGTTGTCAAGATAGCTTTTGTATGGATGGACGTTGGCCAAAAAAGGAGAGCCGTTCTGGTACAGAAATTCTAGAACAGATATCATCTGCTCCTTCACTGTTGTAATGAATGTAACCTTGGATGGAGAGACCTTATTTGGAGAAAGGGAGATGCCAATAACGTCCATTGACATAGCAGTGGAAACCTTGATCTTATTCTGTAGACTAGCGTTGACAAGCGCCTCTTGAATGTTTTTCATAGCAGGAAGCAGATATGGCACATAATTGTCAGCCGAGGACACTCCCAAGACTTCGTTGCCTACGGCAATGTATTTGATATTGGTAGCAGGGTAGTAGGGCTTAATATACTCATTCAACCACTCCATTGCTGCACTCTTGTTGGACATGTTCTGTAAGTTGAAATCAGCCACTCCAACCATTAGCTCTATACCAGAATTCGCAAAGGCCTTCAATACAGTTGGCTCCTGTTTGTAAGTCCTGTATTTCCCAATGTTGTTTTGCTG
>VDFB02271358.1:276049920-276074724 GCA_007258455.2 Sequoia sempervirens
CAAAACACAGGTATAAACTTTGCAAAATATAAAACAGATCTATTTTATCATTCAAATCTGCTCAAAAGTCAATGGGTCTAATTTAGGTTAGCACCTTATAAAATCATTTTGGTGCCCATTAAAAATCACTCCTACATATTAATCTCCTTACTAAAGCACCAGACACCAAACACATTACACCCCAATTAGGGTCCGATTAAAGCATATGACTAATGTTTTTTTTGTTGGGTATCCCATTCTTTTGCATCATTTAATTTGGGTTTACATATATATGTAGATATAGATGTATTTATATGTATTTGTATAAATATATGTATACATGTATATGTGGATACATATAATTACATAGTTACATGTATGCATATATCTGTACATATACATATATATATATATATATATATATATATATATATATCTATATATACATAGATATATGTATGTATATATATCAATGTTCAAAGCACATTGTATAGACTTGGGTTTTGAAAAAAGAGCAGAAGAAATTAACCAAGGGTTTCATAATAATAATTCCTCACTGGTAGGAATACAGAAGTGCATTTTGAGATAGATGTAGAATATTCCAGGCAAGGGTTTCATGAGATTAATTCATTAAGCACACGAATTTGGAAAAAACCATGCAAGGGTTTTGATAAAAACATATTTATTTTTAATGGGTTTGTCGATTTATGCCCAAAGTGACCTGGGTTTTTTATAGACATGTGTTCAAACCCACAAAATTCCTGATCATTTCTGGAGACAAAATCATGAGACAATCGACTTTACCAGGTCGTATTTAATAATTTAAGCACAAAAGAAAACCAAATTCACTTTTTTTTAGGGTATGTATGTATGTATGTATGCAGATACATACATACATATGTATGTATGAAGCTGCATACATACATACATACATACATATGTACATATGTACATATGTATGTATGAAGCTGCATACATACATACATACATACATAAATGCAATGTGGGAAAAGGAGTGTAAGAGGAATGATTTATTTCATAAACAAGCAGTAATAATTTTTCAATCATCAAATAAATCCTTCATGGGTCGTGAAAGATGCAGAAGAAAATGATTAACCAGTACCATTGTTTGCATTTTAAAAGGATAGGCAAAGGATAGACATATACATTGATTTGCTAAATGAACAAGAGACACATAATGTAAAATGACAAATATATGTATGGTAGCCTGCTGTATGTGCAATGGGAAGTAGAAAAATATAAACAAATGCTAGGCTATTGTATTGGACAGCCAAATGAAACGTATTTAAACAGAGTAATAGACGTATATATGTGTGTTTGTCTATGTATATACGTACATATATACATGTATATATGTATTTGTATATATGTGTATATGTTTTTAAATACATAATACACATAATAAATGCATGTATATATATATATACACACACATATACATATTAAACCCTGATAAATGACCAACCCTGACAAATGACCAAAAATAAACAAATATAAATAGGTACACATATAAGAAAAAATAAATAACAACTATAAACCCTGATATAAACACTGAAGTAAATGACAAATGAGCAAAAACACACAAATATAAATATAGGTACCATAGTTTGCATTTTCAATGGATAGGCAAAGGAAACACACATATACATCGATTTGCTGAATGAACAAGAGACACGTAATGTAAAATGACAAATATATGTATGCTAGCCTACTGTATGTGCAATGGAAAGTAGAATTTTTTTTAGAAAGTTGTAGAATGTATAAAGTAAGAAGACACTGCATAAATGAAAATAACTATAAGTACATACCTGAGACTTTGGATATCAGAGGAATGTGCAGAAAATCTTTGTCGTTGCTTTCAACTTTGCTGGGAGTAACATGCAATTGTGAATGCTGCTGGCTACTTTCCCCCTCTTATTTAGGAATTCGAATCTGACAATTGAATGCATTCAATTTGGTTGTTGTGTTTGAAATTTGAATTTGTTTGAGCATTTGAATTTGAAGCTGCAAGTTACATAGGTTTTTAAAGATGATATGACTGAATTCTGCATTACATTTGGATTTGATGTTTAATTGGGGAGCCTTACACCTATATTTAATTGTGCAGGTACCTATAGGAAATGAAATAAATACATATAGCTGCCAGGGAGTGTGTGAAAGACTGTGCATTTCAAATCCCATATAGTTCAAAGGAGATTGTGATTATGTCATCTAAAGCACCAGTAGCTGTGCATGTATACTTGTAAATATAAAATGTAGTGAGGGACAAACATTTGCAAGTGGGGGTAATTGTAAAAAGTAAATGATTTAAATGAAATTGTAAATGGGCCTTTTTATGTGCAAGTTGACTTCTTTTATAAATGCAAAGGCATGTTTAGCTGTGTACTTTGATTGGTGAGTGACTCATTCTGTTATGAGCAGCTATTGGTGTTGTTGTAATTTTCTATTGGTGTTGTTGTAATTTTCTATTTGTTAATAAAAAGTTTTTTAGTGGATCAAAGTTAAATTTTTTTTGGGGGGTGGAGTGAGCATGGAGGTGGCGGTTATTCAATGGGTGGTAGCTACTGGCTCTTCTCCCCTATACAAATATAAATTGAAAATAAAAATATATGTTGATTTGAAGTTAATAGTATAAATCTGATCATGGTATAGTGGTATTCAACTATTTTGGTTGTAAAAAAATTATATCTCATGAAAGGGGGATAAAACTATTTGATATATATACTGAATTTATATATAATTTTTTTAATAATAAAATATTGTTTAGTATTTAAAAGTTAAGTTTGAATAAATGATTATCATTAAAAAATTAGTGGACAAACCATCAAATTTAAGGTTTGATTTAACATTGACAAGTGTATTATTATATTAATTTTGAAAATTAAATTAAAAATTATAATATTAATATTAAATAATTTAAATCTAAAAAATTAGGTAATGATGTGAGGAGATTTTAAATTAGGGGGAATTCAATGATTCTTTTCTCCACAATTTGTATTTGTCATTGGGTGGAATTCAACTATTCTTGTCTCCACAACTTGTATTTGTAATTGGAATAATTTGAAGTCTTTAAATAATTTTGGTAGAGGGAGGAATTCAATGACTCTTGTCTCCATAACTTGTATTTGTTGTTAGAATAATTTGAAGTCTTCTGATAGATATGAGAGACTAGAGAGCACTAGTAAAAAAGTGAAAAAATATTAAATAGTTATAACTTTCTTTCATTTAGAGTTTTATTATTAAATATCTTGATTCTTTTTGGAATCTATAGGATGAATGTGTAATATTAGTAAAATTAAGAAAAATAAATGAAATAAAGTTATTCTAGTAATTTTTATAAATAAGATTATGAAATATAATAGGATTAAAGATAAAGTCTGTTATAATAATTCAAGAAAGAGGGGTTTTTTACCTCTAGTTCTAATTGTATATTTTTTTTAAATAAAAAGGAAAAAACAATAGGTCAACAAAATTGAATGTTTGCAAAAAGATGTATAGATATAACTATTTTTTAATTTTATATTTTTTTAGAAAAATAAAAAATAATAATAGGTCAATAATATTGAGTGTTTGCAAAAAGATGTATAAAATCTTATTTGTATTACTTTAAGACCATCTTTGTATTTTTTAACAAAAATCATTTTCACACTTGACTTTTTAATTGATCTTCAAATTAGGCACCATAAGTTTGTTTAAAATAGAAGCAAGTTGATTAAAAGTTAATAGTATTCAAGACAAATTTGATGATTGCAAAGTCATATTTAAATTTTATTGAGATAAAATATAATGAAAAACAATAGGAAGACTATATCACATGAAGGGAGATTTCAATAGATTGTCAAAAAAAATTATAAAATTATTTTCATATATGTATTTAATTTATATAACTTTTTTTTAATAATTAAATGTCTCAGTAGTTAAAAGCCAAGTTTGAATAAATAACTATCATAAAAAAATTGCTTGATAGTTAGAGTCAACAATCAAATGTAACACCTAATTTAACATTAGGATATTTATTATTGTGTTAATTTTGAAAATTAAATTAAAAATTATAATATTAATATTAAATCAATTAAACATAAAAGACTAGGTAATGATGCAAGTAGGGTTCAAATAATTACACTACAATGAGGAATTCAATAATTCATGTCCCCACAACATGTTAACATTGAAATGATTAGCAATCGGACCTTGGTGTGCAATGGGTACACCGAAGAGGTGTGGAAGGTCAATTTTGATTTGCAAATGTTTGGAACAAATTGATTTGTTTTTAATAATTCATGTCCCCGCAACATGTTGTTAACATTGAAATAACTAGCAATCACACCTTGGTGTGCTGAAGAGATGTGAAAGGTCAATAGGTATGCTGAAGAGGTGTGAAAGGTCAATTTTGATTTGCAAATGTTTGAAACAAATTGATTTATTTTTGTGAATTACAAATTTTTTTTGTAGCATAACTCTTTCTTCGGTGGTCGGATAAGTTCGTTACTGGTTTTTCAAAATACAACTTTGCCAAGCCTGTTATACAACTAAAATTGCCAAGCCGTTATACAACTAAAATT
Organism: Sequoia sempervirens; assembly: GCA_007258455.2. NCBI lineage: Eukaryota > Viridiplantae > Streptophyta > Pinopsida > Cupressales > Cupressaceae > Sequoia > Sequoia sempervirens. The sequence continues at coordinate 276,054,483 of VDFB02271358.1, forward strand.
AAGCTAAAAGCCCTAAATTTGTAAGAATGAAAATCTAGTGAGACTGATATTTTCTTGAACTACCTAAATTTTACTTGTTTTTTATTTGGGGTGTTGGAGAACATTCTTACTAGAGTCAATGGATGACTGATCAGAGGTTGAAATTGCCTGAGTTGAAGATTGCTGAGAGCTGTAGCGTAGGCCTTTTGCTTTTCCATCGCTATTGGTGGTCGGCTAATGAATTGTTCGAAACCCAGCAGGTGCAATTTTTTGTCTAAATCAAGTTGAATAAGAATATGGGGACTGTAGCTGGAGTTCCGTTCTGGAGGTGGTCAAGTTCGGTGTGAGGCTTGCGCTGCTGCCACCGTACAGAGTTTCCTTGCAGATTACGGCGCAAGTTGCAGACATTAATAGGATCAAAAAATTAGCTGAACGCTTTTCAATCAATGGCTGAAAGAATTTCAAAGGTTCGCAGACCATAACAACCATTTGAATATACTTTTTAGCTTTGACATGGCTGAAAGAATTTCAAAGGTTCGCAGACCATAACAACCATTTGATTATACTTTTTAGCTTTATCTTGTTGAAATAGAATACGCCTTCGGCGTAAATTATTGCAAGTGTTAGCAAGGGAATTGGGAGGAGCAATATAGTTTGAAACGATCTGTATCCCGATGTTCCCTGTGCAGTCAATTTATACCCCCAAAAGATATAGTAAGAGAAACAAGCATGCAGTAGGAACCTTACAGGGTAGTCATTACATACATAAACATATGCAACAAAGAAATTGCTCAGATATCCATTAAATGCATATATTCTTATAGTTCCTTCTGGTCTAGGCCTATATATTTACGCCGAAGGCGTCCCCACGCTGAGGTTTTGCAACCCCTTTTCATGCCCAACGATGGAGATTGCTCGATAGGTGATGAACTATGATGAAACAAATTTGAGCGGTTCATCATTTTCTGCCATTTTCTCGGCCGTTTTCGCTCTTTTTCAGCTTTCCTCGCTCCTCGAAACTCTTTCTTGCTAGTATTTACCTTTTGCTTCTCCACTTGCATGAGATTTAATCCTGTTCCAGTGCAGTTTTCTAAATGCATACAAAATCTCGTTCCCAGTTGACAAGGACATAGCAGTTATTGCAGAATTTATGATAGCTGGTGGTGATAGGGTTTCGTACGTTTTCTTGCAAACCCTACACAGTTTTCCTCATCGGCATCCTTGACAGCACGACACAATTTGAACCTTCTTTTTGAACTCTTATGTGGGTTTAATAGAAAGGCATTGATTTTTATAGTAGTTGAACTTTCTTTGTAATAATTAAAGGGCTTAATGCTTCAAGACTTTAATTTATGGTACCCTCATTGTGTTGTTCTATAGAATTGTTGTTTTAGATTCACTATTTGTCTGGAGACTGCAAGTTTTCTTGCTTCCTCTGGAATGAGATATGTACTGTTAATAGTGAGATATCCTAATTTAGAGTCTTGGAATGAGATATGTACTGTTAATAGCGAAAACAGAGGTCCATTTCTTCTGAAGTGACATCAAGGTGTAGTGTATGTGGCTTTTTCTTCACTTTATATGGAAGTCAGCGATGGCACAGATGAAGAGTGCATTATCCAGAACACAGACACAATCTCCTCTCCCAGCCTCAAGGGTGATGATGATAAGTTGGCCCTTGATCATAAAGGGGCTTTCAACCAGTTTTAATATATTCTGGAGAATACAGATCTCCAAGCCCAAGTAAACCAATATCCCTAATGACTTGTTCATCAATTATTTAGTGTCATTAGTGAAGAATCTTTTTTTGCCTTATTTGATCCATCAGGTGCAAGCTTTAAGGGATCAAGCCATAACTTTTGGGGGCCATTCCATAGGAGGTGCAGTTGCAACCCTAGCCACTCTCTTGTTTTTGGGAAAGGGGGTGAGAAGCACTTCTCCTTTTTGCATTGCATTTTGCTCTCCTTTAGTGGGAGATGCTAGGTTTGGGCAAGCGATTGTTCGCCAGGATTGGTCTGGAAGATTTTGTCATGTGGTATCCCAACATGATATTGTTCCTCGGATCCTTGCACCTTTTGAATTAATTGTCGAGCCTCTCAATGCAATTGTGCCTCACTGGAGGGCTGGATCAGATCTTCCGATTCAAGAGGCTTCCAGGACTCTTGTTAACAATGTCCTTCAGTGCACAAATTCTCTTAGAAGTCTGTATAGACCCTCTGGTACGTATATGCTTTGTTCAATGAATCGGGCAGCTTGTGTTGATGACTCTGAAGCTGCTCTGAAGATACTACATTACCCTAGGCAAAGCAACCAAGGATTGCCTTATGATCAAATTACGGGCGCCTATATTTTAGAGCATACAGGTTATTTCAAGTCATTGAAAGATATTACTGAAAACTTACATAATTCGTGAAAAATTGCAAACTTTATCTCTGACATCCTTTCAGATGGGAATAGCACTGGCATTGGGGCTCAAGTAATCTGATTGCTTCATTTTATCTTTTGTATAAATCATGGTCAAAGTTATTGTATTTATTTACTTTTAAATATATTTCTTTGTGAGTAATTTTTTCTAGATTTCTCTTGCCTGAACATAGGAAATTTATAATTTTAGTCAGAAAAACAGGGAAACTATATATGGAATGAAGAAGTGAAAAATGAGTTGTAGATATGAATATTTTTAGAAATGATTGTGAGTGTATTTCTCTATAAACATGTTTTTATGGGATTTTTTTATTTGCGAGGGTTTTATATCAAACTCATAGAATCGTTCAGTTATTTTATGTGAGTACATAAGTCTTAGGTTAGAAGCTCTTTCGTTGAGTACAAAGGACTCAAAAGTATTCATTCCACCAAAGTTTTCTGGTGATAGAATCATCTATCTACCTGACATAGGAAGACAAAACTTAGGCTGAATCCTCTTTGACTGAGAGGATAGACTGAAGAGTATTCATAGAATACCCCAAACTGTAAATCGATTTCATACAAACACACAATCCATATTTTTGTTTCCACCAAAATCTTTTGTCAAGCTCAAGAAAGAATTTAGTAGCTCTAAAATCTGACATTCTTAGATCTACTTTTTATTTATTGTGAATATATTGAAGCAGCGGCTCTAGGGAGAAACTGGGTTCATCTCATTTTACAAAAATCCACAGTGGTAGGGTTTCGACTGTTTTCTTGCAAACTTTGCACAGTTTTTCTCATTGGCATCGTTGACAGCACGACTCAATTTCTCCAGCATCTTGAGGTAAGTTGGTTGCTCCTTCAATAAAATGCCCCAAACCCTAAATAGCTTTCACAGAAACACGCATTCCATATTTTCGTTTAAGAGTCCGAAAAAATCTTGTGTCAAGCTCAAGCAAGCATCTTGTGTCAATTTCAGGCAAGCATCTTGTGTTGAGCTCAAGCAAGCATGGGCTATACATGTTTTTGATTGGGTAAAATTGTAGCAATGAATTACCATTTCTGAGTTATCTCTCTTGTCACTTGGCCTTGTCTGTTGGGATGTGCCCCTTTCATCAGTTAATTTTTTTCAAATCCATTGTTTAGAAAACATAAATGACCAAGAGGCATGCATGTTTTTAGTTTGTTTTGGCAATATTTGTCTGCTGCCTCTATTGTTAAAGTGTCAAAAATTTGTTGAAAAATTAATTTTATTAGGTCAACATGTTTCTGCCAGTTTTTAGTAAAAAATCGAGGTTTGGGTGTTTTTTTTCTAATTTTTCCCTAACCCTACCCTTAACCCTAGCCCAATATTTTCCCTTTTTTCCCAATTTTATGCCAATAATTTGAAAATATCTTTATCTTTTGTTTTACTTAGAAATTCCCAAAAAATATCTTAGCTTCTATGAGCAAAATGCAACATTTAGTCATCTTCATCAATCACTTATAAAACTCACAAAAGTGTCATGATTTCTTCAAAAATGAGTAAAATGTTGCAGTGCATGAAAAGCAACTTGAAAATATACACGCAATCAACCTTCAACGTGAATCAACAATGCAACTATCAGTAGATAGTCAAAACTAGCAAGAAAGATTACAATGTGTAAATATAACTACAACATTTAGCTGAATAAAATTAATCGTGCTGCAGTCACCTAGCTCAAAATTTGTCATGTGTGTGTTGCTTCTCTCTACTATGCTCCCTTTTCCCATTCTTCTGTCTTCTCTCTGTTGATACAGTCCCTCGAGTTACGACCTTCATGAGGGAGAGTATCTTCTAAATTCAGTCATGTAAAGAAAGGTAGGTAGTCTGTTGTTAACCAACTTAAACATAATACATTGTAATAGCATACCAATCATAAATGATAATCACACATATCATCATAGTTACAGAGATGGATTGAACTGGTCCAAGAAAGTGGGATGGGTATAGGTATGATATTTTCAAAAAGAGTTGGAGATGGATACTTGGAGAAAGCAAAAAAAAGTATATATATATATATAAAATAAATTGTACATTGGATATGCTACTTTAAAGAAGTTAAAAGTTATAGTGCTGGAAAGAAAAAACATTTTGAAATATTGAAATAGATGTCAACAGAAGTAAAGACCAATAATATTGATGCTTTTGAACAATCTCATCATGAGATAAACAATTAAATTATAAACCATAATCACTTGTAGATGGTGGGAGACTGGGAAGGAATGCCATAGATTTAAAAACATGGTATGGAGGTCCTCGAAGATGATTATATTTTTAATCGAATAAAAAAACTTAAGTGCATGTACACATCTTAAGCCTTATTATTGTTTTTCTTCATGCTATTACTTCATTGGGATTTAATTATTAATAAGAAACTTTCTGCTACACAAGAACTTGTAATATTTTATGCCGAAAAAAGGAATTTACAGGTCTATTAGTGTATTTCTTTAGTTTTTTTTAAACTCTTGTCAACCACATAGCAGCACCTGAGGCAAACCCATTGTAATTTATATGATATATTTGAGAAACCTCTGTAGTTTTTTTGCCAATTTTCAACGGATACTTCCGGGAGATGTATTGAGATGCAAAAAAGTTTCCTGTAAAGTCTACTAATGGTTGGAGACATCCTAATATGTGTCTCTGAGATGGGAATGTATTTCTAATATGGGAGATGATTACCAGGGATTAGGGCACAAGTCTCCAGGTAACTATGCATAGCAGTAATGTATTTAAAATTTTAAATCAATTAAGATCAATTAGGCAATATTCATAATTAAGTCTTATATAAATAACAACAGCCATCTTCAAAGGAAGAGGGGGATCAGAAAATTTGTTCTTTCTCCTAATATAGCTTATAAGTTATATGAGGTGTGGTAGCACTAGGGTCAGGGTACGGATCTCCAGGTAACTATTGCATATCAGTAATGACTAATGTATTTAAATCAATCAAAAGTTAATTAGCCGTATCCATAATCAATCCTGATATAAATAATGACAGCTATTCTCATTATTATTTATTCATGCACGACAGCTATTTTCAATGGACAAGGGGGATTGGAAAGTCTGATATTTTCTCCTCACATAGCTTATATGAGTTCTAGTAATTGTCGTATATGAGTGCAGATCATGCTATCTGACATATCTGCAATGACCACCCCTAATATTTTTTAATATTTTTTTGCCAATAGAGAATCACAACATGAACATGCAAGAATGTGGTACTTTGCTGTCATAAGTTATGATATACATTTTCAATGTTCTTATAACTGATGTTACAAAGGTTTGGTGAATAATCATTTCAAAATAAGGCATCATTACCTTATAAGAAGTACCTCATAAACAGAGATGGGATGATTGTTGCAAGTTTGATTATGAACAGAATAAGTGCTGCTACAGGCAGAGAAGCAAGGATAATCCACACAGCCTGCACGCTCAAAGGGTCTAAGTTGTAGAAAACCTCAAAATATCACCCTCTACACCTTGCTAACTCGCTGCAATGTGAGTTAACCAATCTGATATATTAAACTGAGCACAGGAACAGCTGGTACAGTGATCTGTATGGACGCACAATAACCCCAAATGTATCCAAATCCGCTCTAAACTCCTACAAACAGATACTAGTCCACCGAACACCTCCAAACAGCGAAGTTCAATGATAAGTGAACAAATCATACCCAACAATGCACAGAAGCTCCTAGAATGTTATGGCCAGCATAGTACAATTGCACAACCTAGCGACGAGGAAGAAGATGAGAATGGGGAGAAGAAGAAGAAAAAGAATGGTGGATTGAAAGACAAGATAAAGCTCCCCCAACGACATGAAAAGAAAGAGGAAGTTTACAGTCATGGCAAGGGTTAATTGAATTTGCACGACCTGTCTGAAATGTTCCACCTTTAGGAACAGAATTGTGTGTTTTCATTTTTGTTTCAAAGTTTGTGGACATCTTAAATGCTAAAATCTGGTTAACTTAAAACATTCATGTTTTTTGCACAATTATTCTGTTCAGTTGGCTTCCATCAGTTTTTAATGTAAGGCTATGGCAATTATATTCTATTGGTTTGATTTCTTTAACATTGTTATGCAGTCCTAAGGAGGCATACAAAGATCCCGATGATGGTAGGCAACGCTTTTTGCTGGAATTGGAATTTATACAGTGCCTTGCCAATCCAACTTACATACATCGTAAATAACCATGGATTTGTGCATAAAATATATGGGTTTCTATGTGTAGGATAGAAAACTAGACATATCATTATGATGGTATAAATAAAAATAAGGACATAGCTTTACATTTGTGGCAACAATCAATGAGACATTAATATACATGTTCATTTAATTTTCAGTTGTCATGGTGGTTCTGTATGGAATATAGGGGAGACTGTCATCAATCGGCATCCATTGTGGCCAATTCTATATGTGCATTTTCATCCTTTGTGTATGTTGAATTCAAACAAATATTTCTGACTGAGTGAAAATGTCTTTTTTCCTCTTAGATTTGGCTCAGAATTGTTACTTTGATGACGAGGCATTCATTGGTTACTTAAAATATCTGCAGTATTGGCAGCGTCAGGAGTATGTAAAATTTATTATGTAATTTCTCTTTCCTTATCCAATGCAATTAGTACCAGGTGTGCTTGTATGCGCAAGAGCTGCTTTTTTAACACACTAAAAGCTTTGATAGCTAATTGGCATCTTTGATTCATTCATGTGATGTATTCTTGTAGTGTCTTTGACCATTGGAATCAACCAATAGTACAGATTATAATTTGTATTTTTGTTTTCACAGGTACCCTCATTGTCTGTTTTTCCTTGAACTTTTGCAAAATGCTAATTTCCGAAATGCCATGGCACATCCACAAAACAAGGTGCCTTTCACAATCCCTTTAAGCATGTAATGCATAAATAGCATCAATTTTGAAAAACAAATTGCAAGAGCTGAATTGAGTGTATTGCCAATGAACCAAAGATGGATAATTCCAATTTCAGTTTCATAAGGCTTTCATTCAACTAAGAGATATTTGGAAAAAAATCGCTTTGAAATGATAAATTTAGTTGCGCTTTCACTCTCCTTTAAATTCGTATGTCTGCTCCTTTTGGTTTTCTATTTGTGTGATGATAGACCAATGTTTGGGCCCTATGTACAGTCTCAATTGTTATTTATTGTTCTGGTATCTATTGTGTGATGCTAGAGCAAATAAGAGAGATGTCGAGAGAAATTTATTTTTTTCAGGTTTGGGTACAGTTTCTCTTGATTTCTCAAGCTCTGAAACTTGTGTAGCTTCTGGTTCAGGTCACCCTCCCAGACCATCACCCAATCTCATTTTTAGTTTAATAGTGGGACTAATGATGTGGTCTAATTTACATAGAGGAAAGAGATATCTGCCTGGCTTCCAGATGGATCAATGCCAGCAGAATATTATGCAGTTTCTTTTGATTTCTGAGTCTCCAGATCTGTGTAGTTTATAGTTGAGGCCACTCTCCCAGACCATCTGGCAATCAAATTCTTCGTTGTATGGAGAACTGATAACCTTTGTAATCTGATATTGTAGGTCGTCTTTTACATTTTGCACCTGAACAACTTGTATTATAAATAGAGCAAATTGATAAGCTGCTATAGAACATTTCTTAGGACAATGAATCCTATATATGTACATTAAGTGCAGACACTTGAATAAGGTGTCCAAAGTTTTAGGTCAGACTCAAATTCAATTTATTGGCTTAGGGTTGGTGGCACACCGTTACAAAAATTCTGCAAAGCGTTGTTGATCAATTTAAATCCGAGCACATCAAGACCATTGAAGTTGAAGATCTCTTCACTAGATAGCTACATTGTGTAGTCATTTGGGGAATTGAAAGGCTATGTATTCTAAGAACATAGTTTCTACTTAAAATATTTTGCACCTGAATAACCCAAGTTTATTCAAGATATCAAAAGGATCTAGAAATAGATTCCAAACCACAGAAATATTAGACAGATATAAAGGTAGGAGTGATGCCAACGCATGAAGGACCTCTCTTCTTAGAGTTTATAATAGACAGACTATTACTATTAGTAGGATAAATGAGAGTGCGATGGATGGAGTAATACACAAAGTTAATAAGCTGTCATAGATTCATTCTTATGATGAATTTAAGAAGGTTTGCAAAGCTTAGACACCCACCCAAATTATTTGAGCTTGGGTGGAATAAGGACCTTGACAATATTGACATATTGTTGGCAACCGATTGACAAAGAATTCATCAAGACCCTATCTGCCAAATAAATCGCTTAATTTGAAGACTTGCTACTATGAAGCTTGAAATGGTGGTTAGATTGTTAACCTTTTCAAGCTGGTTTTGAATCTCAAGATATGAATGAGGAAGGAATGTTGACAACACAAACTTGGGAATTGGGATGATGTGGTTCCCTGGTTCGTCTGTTGGGATATTATTTTAACTGTCATAAGTAGATATTATTTTAACTGTCAAAAGAACATATTATTTTAATTGTGAAATGAATTTTATATGTAATACATATGTTATGTATCTCTTGTTATTTTCATATGTGATATTATTGTAACACATAGTTTTAGATCCCTATTTGCTTCTTCATGTGCAGATTTTTTTAACTGTGAAATGAATTTTATGTTTATTTGGTGGTTTTAAATTTCTTTTTTTTTTGTTTCAGCTATCTGGTAAAAACCATTTTTCACTGCTGAATTTATTTACAAGAAACACAAGAATTCGTATAATGGTGCAAAAGATATATTCTTAAACCTTGATGTGCATTTGTAGTATGAGCATCAATGGGTGGGAGTCCATGATACCGCTTGATTTTCTGGCTGAAACTAGGTGTGTACTAAAAAACAAGATATTTAAATTCATATTCTTGACTTCTACTACATATTTAAAATATTGAATACAACTACTTATCTGTTATTGTTTTTGCACCATCATATGCTCTGGTTAGATTTAAATTTTTATTCCGTACTGTTTGATGCGTGAGTTTTCATAAACTGATTTAACATTTCTTTTCTTTTTAGTGCATCTTTATGTGGTACAATCTTTGACATTCATTTCTAATTTTATCTAAAATACAAATTACAAAGACAGAAAGTTATATTGATTTTGATAAATAAAGCGTTTGGTTTTGGGGATAAAAGTTGTATGTTGAATATCTTTGTATGATTTACTATGTCCTTGCTACTTATGGTCTTTCCATAAGAGTAACTGCATTTGTAAGGCCATTGCAGACAATAGTTAGATTAGTTGGTTTGTTAATGATGCTGGTATATAGTTCCACTAGTGTTACTTCATTCTATATTGGAATATTAGGATTACAAAGCTATGTAATCTTCTCGAACGAAGGATAGCGCACTAATTTAATTTGCCTTGTTGATTTAGGAAAGTATTGTTGCATTGCATGCACAACATTTCTTGAAAAATGGAGGGCATATTGTAATATCTATCAAGGTATGCTTTACTCCCATTCTTTGAGTTTGTTTAATATATCAAAGAGAATTTGGAGGATGTTTTTTGTTGTGGGTTTAATTCTTACACGATTGTGCAGGAAAATTGCATTGACTCAACTGTTCTAGCAGAGGTTGTGTTTGCTCAATAAAGTAGCAAAAGGAGTAGTTCAAAGCATCTGAGCATATGACACTAGAACCTTTTGAAAGAGATCATGTTTGTGTTGTTGGAGGATATAGGGTACCAAAGAAGCAAAATCCAACTGTTGTTGCTTAAAATTGTTTGATTAAAAATTGGAGTGGATGCCTTATGAGAATGTTTTGAGGGTCAATTTTTCCTATGATTGTCAAATGCTATGCAACTGAGTTCAATTTAGAAATTTTTATCAGTTGCAAGTTTAAAAATAGTCTGAAAATACATTTCTTGGTTTTATGATCCTTTTTGATTGTTGGCATTTTCTTGATGATCTCATCTACATTAATTTTATGTACTAATGTGACTATTTTATCAAAAGTTCTTCATCTAGCAATTCAAGAATACTGTACAGAAATGGCTCTAAAAATTTTAGGTTTTAATCACTGCTGCATTGGCCTAATGGACAATTATAATTACTACGAGTTGCTAAATTGTCCTTGCAATATGTAGTAATGGTTTATCTTCAGTCTACTTTTTGATAGATTATAATCACCACATTGTAATTGTTTTCTTTCCTTTAAGGTGGGCTTGTTTTTTAACTTGCATCGTTTGCTTAGAACAAATATTGGGCAGCGTTGTGTGCAATATACAAAGTTAGCATTTAAAAAAAATTAAATAGGAAACGACAAAAGAGAAACATTTGAAAGTATTTAATTGGAAATGACACAAGAGATTGGTATTTATTATTTTTCAGTTCACATCCACATGGTTATGATTACTGAATTTACAATTCAATTTTAAACAATGCTTAGAACATTACAATGGAAACTTCATACCTTTAATGCTTTCTTTTGTATTGACAACATCAACAAAAAAGGATTTGTACTTTATGGCTCTCAAACGCTTTTCCTATTTAATAATAAACCAATTTAGCACAATTCTAACTAATATGTCTTCGACGTACCCATTGCACACGAAAGTGTGATTGCTAGTTATATATTATATTGCACTAGGTACAAAAGGGCAGGTTCATATCTATTATTACATATATCTTCCTTCTATATACCCTCATACTCCTTTCTATCTATCTATTTATTACATATATGTATCCTTATGAAGGGGTGTGTCCCTTTCCTTGTGGCTATTTCCTTTATGTCGGTATCATTTTTCCCTATCGATATGCCCTATTCTACCCTTTGACTTGCTACCATAATCCCCCTTTTTAAAATGATGTCTTGTCCTCAAGATGTTTCGGGATCGGGAAGGATGTCTTGATATTCTACCTAAAGATGGGCTAGTCCATTGGGCCTAGGCCTAAAGTAGGGTACCAATTTGGCCTTGTATTTGGACTAAAGTATGCTCGGCCTTGAATAGAGTGTTGGGAATGCTAATATTTTTGTTTATTTGCTTAGCCTCCTTCAAGATCAACTGTAGAAATTGGAGTTCATTATTCATTGTCTCTCGTAATTGTTGTAGTTGCTCTTTAAGTAGTTTTCTCTATGTGTGGAGTTGTTGGAGTTGGATATGAAGCTGCTCAATTTTCTCCTAGTTTATGCTAGTGGGATCTTGCAAGGGGACATAACTCTTTTTGGCTATTTGATCCTTGACTTTGACAATCTGATCTTGAAGGTTCGTCATTGTGTTAGGCCATTGTAAGAAGAAATGGTAGATCACCCCAACAGCTTGAATGTTTTTTAGTGTTTGTTGGATTTGTAACTCTAGCTATGTATATGCAGAGGCGCATCTCTTGATGAATTGTTGATTATTATTCTTGATAAGCTCATCCTATGCTTCCTTCCTTATGCTCTTCCTCTATGATGTTAGGTCAGCTTGCAATCTGGTAACTAGTTGATGTAGTTGTCTTGGCAGAGGAAGTGACTAGTTCCTAGAAACATGTGGAATGGCCTTTTGCAGTGTATCGATGGCCTCCAGGAGTTGCTCTATTTGTTGTAAATGCTCTTATAGGAGATTCTCTCTAGCAGTTGCATGAGGAATATCCCCTACCTGTATTTTCTAGATAGGTGACATCTCAGAGAGATTCCCCTGTTATCTGACTAGTAGTATTTGCAGTAGTTGGGGAGAGTGAACTAGTTGAATTTGCTACTAGACTAGTCCAAGAAGTTGTTAATGGTGGAGATGGTGTTTGGGAGGCTGGATGTCTCTTCAAAATCTTCCTTATCCTTATGTGGATCCTTCTTATCTTCTCTTCCCTCTACCTCTAGTTTTTCTATTTGTGCATCTTGCTTGGTTTCTTGAGGAATATTTTCAAGGCCTCTTAGCTCTGGTACAATAGTTTATTCTCGACCTGTATTGGGAGGGGCATTCTAATTTCCTCTAATTTCTTGGAAAAAAAAAATCTCTGACTATTTGGAAGTTAGACTTTTCCTTGGTTTCCCGACCATCTTCTTCTTGTGTTGGCCCTTCTTTTGAGTTCTTTGTTAATGTTTCATATAGTCTTTAGGTGGCTTCCTTTGTCTCCTTCTAGAGTGCTTCCATGTCATTCAGGTCATCCTACATTAGCCTATCCACCTGTTGCATTGTTCAAAGCTCTTGTGCTTGTGTCTTTTTCAAGGCTTATTTCTGATCTCCAGTTATATTGGTTTCAACTGTTGATATGGCATGTTCTTTAATTTCCTCATATTGAGTCAAGACTCTAGCCCTCTTTGCCCTTATTGCTATCGAAATTGCATCAAAGAAACCTTCCAAGACTTCCTCTAGACTTTTATTTAAATAATTTACATACCTCATCAAGCTTTGAATTATTCTATCCCGGTTGTCTTGGTCATATTCTTTGTACATTTTGAGGATCTGAGGGAGCATCTCATGGTGGACAATGGCATTGAACGTTTCCATAACATTTATTGGGTCCAATGAGAGTGTCAAAGGTCGTTGCTCTAGTATCTTTTGTTTTTCTTTCTCCTAGGACTCTAATTTGATTGGTGAAGTCCAGAGGTCCTCCTTGTGTGCTTCTTCCTATGTAGAGGTTACTCCACCTCTTCCTCTTCCTTAGTTCTTCAACCTTAATCTCATTAGAATCTAGTCGTGGTTTAGTGGCCTTTTGTTTTACCCTTTTGGTTCATTTTAGTGGTTGTGAGGATTGACCTAGGGGGAAGCTACCATTGCGGGAATTTAAGGTGTTGTCAGTAGTCTCAGAGGGGTGGCTTGGGATCTTGTGGTCCTTCTACTAGAATGTTTTGAATATAATATTGTGTGGCAGCAGTGTTGTGTTGTTCCTCCTGCTTCTATTCTTTCTTTTTCTACTTTTCCTCATCTTCCCACACTTCTTCCATTCTTCTGGCCATTACCTCCTTATATGTCCTAAACCTAGGTACAATAGTATCCTTAGGGCTTCGGAGTAGGGATGTCACTAGTGTGTCTACTTCTTGCTCTGAGATTTCATAAGGGAGTGTTAGAATCCATACTGTGCAGGGTTCAATTGCCTCCATGATATATGTGAAATCCTTATCCACCATAAACATAATGGTTTTCTCATATTGCTTGACTGACTGATTGGGAATTCTACTTCTAAATCGAATTTGGTCTTGACAATATCTAAAGAATTCATGGTAGGATGTTTGTCTAGCCTCAAAATTTGTAAGCTAGTTTGTTTGGTCTCTCACCTGAGCTACTATTGTTTGATCTATTGCCCATTTTTTTAAAACTCTAGTACTTCTTTTAAAAAGTAGAACATTAAATAGATAAACAAGGTGCCATATCAGAAGTGATACTTGGTATGCTTTATCTTTTATAGGTTATCCAGCAATTGCTCACGCAACACCTTGCATAAGTTGAAGTATTTTCCTTTGACCACCATCAGGTAGGCTCTGTGATGGCAGTGGTAGTGATGGAGTCCTCTCAGTTGGTGTGGTATACTTTATAAGCTATCATCATTGCTAAATATTTGATCACAGGATTTCAAATTGACTTCAAGCTTAGGCTTCTACCATCGAATGTGGCTCTAGTCAGTCTCTCAAATTTACTATTTTTTATTGCCTTTTGGTTAGGATTTCTTAAACATTTCTTAGGCTAGTGATGGCATAGATGGCTTCCTTTATAATTTTGTGTGGCTTTTCCAAGTACATGCAATCATCATGTATTTGACTTAACATAATCCATACCTAGTCTTCTTCCATGCAGAAGTAAGGGACGTCCTTCCAAACATCTAAGCTTTTTCACCCAATCTCCATATATTATGGTTTGTATGTCCTTCCATCTTCATTCAACAACTATAGAAAATGTTCCTCTAACTTGGTGGCAATATGGTCGAGCTTTGTAATGGGTTCATGGATATATTTTTGTACATCATCTAGGTGGACCACATTGTACACTATTGATGGGAAGGCCCCTTCTTTATCTTTGAGCCTAGCTTTGAAAGGGGCTCGTTTGAACACTGGTATGGGTTTTTCTAAGATATGGACAACTGTAGGGATACCCAACCTTGGAAGTGTCTCTTGTGTGATTGCCATTTTCTCCTTACTCCTCTCTTTTGTAGATTTTTCTTAGCTTTGCTTAGTGAATACTCTATTCTCATACTAGCAGTATGCGAAAATGGGGAAGAGATTTGGGGATTTTATAATATGGCAAGTAGTGGGTTGTGAGCTTTCAAGGTGGTGGCCGAGCATTTAATACTTGTCCCATTTTGGGGATTTTTTCAGGTCATTTTATTTTATTTGATGGATGTTAGGGGTATGATGGTGGGTTAGTTTTCTTGTTAGTTAAGTTATGATATATTGTATTTTGACAAATTAATGCACTTCATTCTAGTGCTAGCTAATAATGTTTCAGACATGCACCATTAATGTTCCCTTTAATGAGTATGTCATTGATTTAGCGAAGTTTAATGGCTTTGGATTCGTTGATGTGGTGGATGTAGTAGGGGCCTAACCACCTAACCTTGACCTTTCCATAGAATTACAAGATCTGATTGCAAACCAGAAAATACCTTCCACAGAAGAGGAAAACGAAAAAGCAAGAGATTGCATAAAAACATGCAATTTGATATATTCGAAAAGATCAATTAATTACAAAAGATAATTTGCTTTATAAAAGCAAAGATTCCTAAACCTAATCTTATCTTGAGCAACAAGATAGCTCGATAAGATAAATATAAGATCCTAAAAAATAGGAATTAAATATGCCTAAGTAAACTTATGCAAGCGTAATTAAATATTAATTACACTAACACCCCCCCATAAGTGCAACTTAGGGAGAAGTAGATTATTATGCAAATATGAGTCCCGGCAACAAGGCCAGATTAGGTACTCATGTACAAATGCAAAGAGAGAGAAACCCCCCTCAGTGAGATGAACTGCTGCGAAGAATCACTGGAAGAACTCTGTGGAGTAACACTGGAACTTGATATAGGCAAGCAAGGAAATATTCTTCTGTATACTACTGAAACCAGATGAGAGTCACTGATTGACTCAAGGAATCATCATAAAGCAACAGAAAACCTGATGCCATGGAACACTCGAAAACTCCAAACGGGAAAAACTCTGGAATCTGTGAGCAACAATAGATGAAAAAAAATGAACCCATAATGATGACAAAATTTGGAAACCATGTATCTCGATGCCGATGCTAAACTGTGACTGAAACTCTTCCATGGGAAGGAGTACCAAAAATAGACTCTGGAACAATAACCACAAAAAAATGGCCCTCAAATTGAAATGGATCCAATGTGGATCATTAACCATAGGCTCTCAATCTAAAGTGTGAACCAATGAATCCGACATGTGTCAAGCAAGACAAGAATTGTGGCCAAAAGAAACTAAGAGACCAGGTAGACTCATGTGAGTTGCCATCAAAACAAGATGGAATATGGGATCAAAGTGAAAAAAAAACACTCTAATCAGATTATTATGCATGAAACCCCCCTGAATGAAACTTTATATCAGTTCATTTATTACAATACCCAATGATTGCATAAGGAGATAATGCAAAACTACAGAAACATATGTGAAAATGCAAACCTAGAGCACGAAACAAAAATGAATGCATGCCTAAAAAAAGTTACACATTTTCTGTAAATGACCTCAGATCTGCATAGAGGCTGAAACCAGCTTTCCAACGCCACAAAAATCACGAAAATCGGATAAGCGAGTCAAGAGATATGGGTCCCGGAGTGAAAATGACAATATCTGACTTCCGAGACAGAAAAAAGCATCAAAAATGCAAAACCAGAAAATCTCACCAACACCAATGCGTAGAGCTCGGAAACAGCTTTCCGGTGATATCTCGTTTGCAAAAAAAAGACACCGTATGAGAAAGTTATGTGCGTTTCCGTGAAACTGCTCCAAAAGGGTCCGATTCAGCCATGTAGAGCCCTCAGGGGCTAAAAAAATAAGGCCCCTGGTCGCATGGGCGGACCAGGGGGCTGAAGTGTAGGGTGCTAGGCGCGGCCCCTGGTCACCCACGTGACCACCGCAAGGGCTGGAGGTCCGGCCGGGGGCTGGCGCGTGGGCGCTGGTCACCGATAAGACCCCGTTGCTATGGGATAAGCCCTTAAGGGCTGGCGGACCACTCCGGTGGCGCTGCAAGGGGGAGCCACCGGCGGTGGTGGTGGGACGGCGGCCGCCCGGTGGCCGCCGGGTGGCGGAGCCATTTCTTCTGGCCGCGCAAAACCTGCGCATGAATTTTGCTTTTTTTTAATTGTTTTTTGAATTTTTCTCGAAATCTGTGCCTCGGGAACAGTGCCTGGGGGCCGTACGGCCCTCGGGTAAAAAAAATTTGCTTCTCCGGTTGACAGTGTCCAAATCGGACATGCTTTATATGAAAATGGGGGTTTTTGGGCGCTGCGAATCCAACGGCGAGGTCCATTTGGGCCCAAAGTGCTCCGAAAATCAGGCGACCCCCAGATCTAACAGATAAATCACCGATCTTACAACCCTCGTGATGAAAATGAATAAACTAAAGCCATTTCTGACTTTTTCCAGTCAATCCAAATCCGAAACCCCATCCGATCCGTTGGGGTGATGTCAAGATAAATGTACTAAGGATTGAAACCCTCGACTCCTAGAACGAGCTCCAGAACGGAAATCCGTACGTCGAAGGGTCATAATCGAGGCTCCATACCATGTTAGAATTACACATCTGATTGAAACTTAAAATACCTCCACGAAGAGGAAAACTAAAAGCAAGAGATTACAAAACATGCAATTTGATATATTCAAAGATCAATTAATTGTTAAAGATAATTGTTTTATAAAAGAAGATTTCTAAACCCTATCTTGATAAACCAAGATAGTTCTGATAAGATAAATATATGATCCCAAAAAATAGGAATAACATGCTCATAATCCTATGGGTGTAATTAAATATTAATTACACTAATACCTTTCCATGTTTCTTGAGTTTTTTGTTGTACAATAACACTAGATCCCCTACTTGGAATTTTTTTAGGCACAAGTTTTGGTCATGCTACGCTTTCTGTCATTGTCATTTCCACTGTTGGTTATACATGGTAACTTGATGATATTTTTCTAATTTCTCTAATTCTTCTACCCCTGTCTTTAGGGATTCATCCTCTTTGAGACATAGATTCAAGGCGGTATGGATGTTTGGAATGATGAAATTCATGTGGGTATTGCTCCATCAAGTCTGTAAACCAACTAGAATGGTGTAAACTTACTTGCTCATTTGTAAGAGGTATGGTTACCCATAATACTACTAATATCTTGATATCCCAATCTGTCATGTTTCCCTCACATAGTTTTGGTATTTTTTTCCAATTATCTTGTTCAAGGCCTCACTGGCTTCATTAGCTTGCGAGTGGTAGGGAAAACTTTCATTATATGTTATCATGAAATTTTGCAATAATTCTTTTATCATATTTTTTATGAAATATTTACCATGGTTACTAACTATGCTTAATGGGCATCTGCATCGGGTGATGATATTTTTGTATAGGAACTTGGTGGTAGTTTTGGTGGTGCAATCCTTAGTTGGTTCTGACTCTACCCATTTGGTCAGGTACTCTACTCCAGTGATGATGAATTGATCCTTTGAGTTCCTTGGTGGGTCAATTGGCCCTATGAAATCAATTGCCCATTTCTCAAATGAGTTATGAGCTAGTACCAGTGTAAGGGGAATCTCATCTCTATCTTCCCACTCTCAAATAGATGTCACACCCTCTTACATAGTCTATGGCATCTCTGTGTAATGTTGGCCACCATAGTCCTGCTAGTATCACCCTTCTTGCAATAGATTCCCCATAATTGTGACCTCAAGCAATCTCGTTATGCACTTCCTATAGAATGGATTTCCTTTCGTGCTTGTAGACTACTCTCTAGAGGATGTCATATTTCCCTTTGTGGTGTAACTGTCCCTCCACTAACGTATAAGGTGTTGCTCTTCAGATCATTGATTAGACCTATCATGTGGTGTTAGGTCTTTTGTAAATTCTCTAGTTGATAGCAGGATGATGATATCTTTTAGTTCCTTCAATACCACTATGATTCTAAACAAATGTGTGCCCAATAATCCCTCCCCATATACATAGATGGTTCTTCCCCAATTTCAATCCAGGATAGGTAATTCGGCCCTTGGTTGCTTTTCCCTAGTTTCACCATTATTTTGAAGTTGAATTCTTGGAATAATATTAACCATCTAGATATCTGATCGTGATTTACCAATTTTTTTAATAGGTATTTTAGGGGATCATGGTTTTTGAAGAAAGTGAAGGATGTGGACTATAGATAGTTTTGATATTTTTGTAAAGCATAAACCATTTCTAGCATTTCACATTTTGTGCTAGTATAGTTTTTCTTTGTCGTTGATAATTGTCCATTGGTAAATACTACCGAATGATCCTTGTTTCCCTTTGGTTGAGTAAGCATTGCTATAATGGCTATTCTAGAGGTGTCTACAAGGACATGGAAGGGATTATTCCAATCTAAAAATATCAAGATTGGTGCCTCAGCTATTCTTTGTTTTAGGATATCAAATTCGTTTTGAGCTACTTCATTCCATTCAATACTTCACCATGTTTTCTTCTTTAGGAGGTCTTCCTTTGGTGCTATAATTCATGTGTATCCTTTAATAAATTTTTGTTAGTAACTAGTGTATGCTAAGAATGTCTTGACTTCCAAAGCATTTCTTAGTGATGGTAAGTTCAAGATCAGGGCCACCTTCATTGGGTCTACCATAATTCCTTCTTTACATATGATGTGGCCGATAAGTGTCCCATAGGGTACCGTAAAAGTACATTTCTTTAGCTTTAATGAGATCTTCATGCTCCTACATCAGTTGAGCATCATCAGAGGATCTAGACATGGTCCTTTACTAGCACATAGGCTATCCAATCATCTAAGTACACCTCAAGAAAACTATGAATGGAATATTTGAAGGTATTGATCAATATCTGGATAAATATTGTTGGAACATTTTTTAGTCCAAATGGCATGACTGTGTACATATACGATCCCATTCAGTAGAAACTATGGTTTTGGGCCGATCTTCTTCCCTGATTCTCACTTGGTGATATCTTGATAATCCATCTGTGAATGAATAGATTTCTCGCTTGGTAACTGACTCTAATATCTCTTTCATAAATAGTGTGGGGAATGGATCATGTATGCATGCTTTGTTTAATTCCAAAAAGTCAATGCATAACCTTATCTCTTTTATCATTTTGTTTTGAACCACTATTGGGCTTATCCATTCTACATCTTACACCAGTTTAATTATTCTAGCTATCAACATCTTGTCAATCTTGATTTTCACCTTTTTCTTCACTTTGGGATTCAATTGATATGATCTTTTTTAGACCAATTTAGCATTGTCTTTTAGTTGAATTTTCATAACCCCTTCTTCTCCTTTAATCCCTTTCATTTTTGTGAAGTTTTAGGGGTATAGGCCTTGGAATTCAATTAGTGTTTCAATGGTTTGTTTGACCACCTATTCACCCCAATAGTCTCCTATGCATACCAATTTTGGGTCACATTCTACCGCAATGTTTGTTTCTTTTATTTTGATTGGTTCATTATAGTATTTTTTCTTTGGACAAGTAGTTTCCTCTATCTCCCTCTCCCCTAACTGATTTCTATGTCCGACAGTTGTTCCTTTTCATTGCCCTATATTACCCAATAGTATTTTCCTAATCCATATGTCTCGCATTCCCTCCAATCCCTATGTTTATATATTTTCCAATGGTGTGGAATGGGATTCTAATCTTTGAGATTTTGCTGTCTATATGTCATCTTCAAGTGGGCTAAAGATAATACCTTTGATTCTTTGATAATAGTTTATAT